>NDFZ01005485.1:769102-1022592 GCA_002192655.3 Mamestra configurata
CACAGTAGATAAATATACAGTAGGTTATCTAAGGCCGCCCGCCGAGTTATTAGCCTACTCTTGCGTTGATACCCAGGGTTGTCACTTTTACTTTTAGTTAATATTTTCGAACAAGCAGCACTTGATCTAAATTTATAAAATAAAAAGCATATTATGATTGAATATTTTACCAATTTATAAATTTAGTAAAAATAAAAAGCTTTTATTCACATAACATTTATTATACTAAGTTACAAATTTGATACCGAGAAAATTTTTCTCCTGTTTCTGCACGTCCGGAACGCTTTATTATTATTTATTAATTATTGTGAAATTGTCCTTATTACAACTATACCTACGCGAAAAATATGTTTACCAAAACGATGTTTCGTACTCAATCCTCTATTTTATAGTAAAACTAGACTTCTTAAAATAAACTTTAGCTCTAAACATAGTATTCAGAAAAATGCGACTCGGCTACGCTCTTAATAAAGCAAATAAACTGTGAAATAAACAATACAATACCATATTTTCTAATAATATTTAAGTATAAGTAGGTACTTACATTTCTGGTTGAGTAGGAAGTATGAAGAATGATAAGTCCGGGTTTGCGAAATCATTATTGAGGCACCCGAAAACACTACAATATTTTTTTCCTCTTTTTGAAGTCATGATACTCGTAATTTACGACAAGTGTCCGCCGCCCGCGCCGGCGAGAGTTGACGAACGCAAGCGGTCATGTAGCGTACGCGCGTGCTCACAGTCGCGCTGCACAGCCCGCACTGCCGCCACCTTATTTCCACATATATTATGCTAGCGTGTGCGTGAAATCGCGTGCCGACATGGCGCGCGGCGCGCACGCACACATTCAAACCGAGAGCGGCACGTTTGTATGAAGATGTTTTACTGTATATTTATCTACTGTGGTAATGATCTAAGATTTAATGTTATTTGAGAAAAGAATACGAAGCTCATAAAAACTGTATGATGTATGTGCTTCATTGAAAGTGTATCTAAACAATAACTTTACATTGGTACTCAGCATGTGCTAGTTTTGCGAGAATATTCTGCAACTAACACATACGTTGGTAGAGAATGATTAGAACATCATTATCATCATCCTGCCCTTGACACCATGTGATTTAGAGTTTGCTCAACACAATCTCTTCTTCATTTCCGTCCTCTAGCCAAATGGTACTTGATCACTGAATGTCTCTTCTTTCATATAATTCCTCTCACAATCCAACTATCTTTCCTTTGGCCCTTCTCTCGTGGATAAAATCAGGGAGAAATCGTTGCTTAAGTTTTAATTCTCCTCTTCTAAATGCGTTTTAAATTCTCATTCCGTATAACAAAGCCCGAGATATTCTGAAAAAGCATTCGCTGCAGTTTTAAACGAGATTTAAGCCGAGATTAGCATCAAATCTGACAGTTTAAAGTCTAGATTTATAACTGAACATATTTCTAGGCACGGAGTACGGAATTGAAATGCCCGGCACCGACTAAAGACTAGAGAGAGGAAAAATATGGTCGCTGAAAATGGGCTTCAAGAAGGCTTAAAAACATGCAAATGGTAATAGAGAGGAGTACGCTCGGAGTTTCGAATCAGAAATGAAGGTATCCGCAGGGGAATCAAAGGGTACAGGGCACATTGCTCGCAGAACAGATGATCGATAAGGCCGAAAGGATCTGGAGTGGTCGTTTACCGTAAGACGTAGCGTCTCCGGCCTCCCAAAAGGTGAACCGATGTCCTGGTGAAGATTGCGGGAATCAGTTGGATGCGAGAAGCACGGGACCTGTCGATGTGGAGACACTTAGGGGAGACCTATAGCCAGCAGTGTCTTTCAGCTTAAATGATGAATGCAATGTTATTTGAGTACAAGTTACAGCTGCCATAGACATGGTTAAAATATCAGTGATCATCAATTTAAATGAATATACGGTGACACACACGGTGTATTAAATTTGGAATGTTTCAAAAACACCGTGTCTAGCAGACCGAGGCATATTATGCATGTAAGAATACTGGCCTGAAATAACGACCACATTATTCTATGAAAAGGTACAATGAACCTGATTTTACTGAAGCACTGCATTTATTTAAAGTACTTTGTACATAATTATAATAATGTGTTGTTAGCACGCGATATTTGGGAATGTTGCTGATTCAGCAAACCATTGCTTTTCGTTCAAAATTTTACCTTATAGTATTACGCAAGAATTTATTTTCGCTTGCACTTAAAAATCCAAAACAATAGACTAAGGCAGTCAATTCAACACGCCATTAGTTTCTTTAAATAGAAGTCTATCGTGAGGTTTAATAGAGTTAATTTTCCGCTTGCGAGTAGAAACAAAAATAGAATAGACCAGGGCAGTTCTCCTTTGCAATTTAGTGCAAAAATCTGTGTGCAATCAATAGTGCACACACGTTCCGTATGGTGCCATCCATTCTGAAGAGCTATCGCTAAAATTGAGCGTACAAAATTGCTAGGGATTGTAACTGCCACGATTTGTTGTACATAAGTATTAGTATTGCAGTTATTTTTTAAGAACAGTGCTGTGTTCCGATTTGAAATAATGCAGAGGAACGACGGAACTTTTTGTGTACAATAAAGACTAATTTATATGGCAGTGAACATTAGGCCTACATAAGTTAACGTTCAATAAAACTTCTGTTTTGTCATTATGGGAACTACTTCTTCTTTGTGCCTCTGGTAGGAATCTACCTTTGTGAATGTCCAGAAGAGTCGCTTTATTTTATACATATTCTTTTAACTGTAAAGTTGACGTTCAAAAGTGTCTTTTAATGGCCTAATTGGAATAGACGTTTTGACTTTGGTACATTTAAATTTTGTTCGGCCAATAATTTGCTACTTCCAAGGCATCATCGGTAGCAGCGCACTTTGACTGCAGGTTTAGGGGCACAGAAGGGAGGAAAGCAAGTAGAAGAGGTGAGACATAGCCTGCGATACAGCTCCACATTTGCACCCTTCCACCGTCTCGTCGAGATATCGCCACTTTACCAAATTGGCTTTAAATATGCTCACTTGGACTTTCAGTCGGCTAAAAGCCTTCCAAGTAGACCACGAGAGATTTGACCCTACAGGAACATGTTTATTCACAGAGAAGAAAGGAGAAGCAAGAAAGGCAAAATGTTTATTTGCACCAAGTATGAACAAGTATGAAGAGAACTACGACAATACAGCACACTTGCCCAGAAATAACCTATTCACCCTTGACTGAAAGACCCCCAGTCTGTAGCTATCAGGACACACAGAACCCGATAGTGAATTCCACTGTACGTTTCGCTTTTGATCAGTCAAACCAATAGAGGTTTACATATTCCTCTCCTTCTATGTACGAATGTTGAAACAACCCTTTTATAATTCCTAATACTGACTCAACAGCTCATCATAAATGCAAGCAACTTTGAGGATTAACTGATAAAAAGAAACGCTTCACTTTTTAAGCCCCTGTTTCACCTGTCACCAGTTCTTCCATTTTGTTTTTTGTCTCTATCCGAGCCAGTCCCACAAAAACCTCGTATATACGGGAATGGATAACGTCATCCCGTTCTAGGGAGGAGATTAATTACGTAAACAAAAGACGTTGTTCCTTCGGGCTGGAGTGGTTCAGTGTGTGGCCTTGAAGACAGTGGAGATTGATGGACTGTATTAGGTTAGGGTATGATGATATTATGTGAATGATTGAAGGGATGAGCTTATTACGTTACTATAGGTACAGAAGCTTCTGCTGGTGAGTGTTAGTCGAAATTATCCAAACTGTAAATACTCGCTGGACGAAAATACTATGTATTATGACCTATTCCAGGACATGGTTTAACCGAGTGCCAAGCTTCATCCAAATCTGTTTAGCTGTTGAGACGTGAAGGAGTCTTCAACAAAACTTTCGTATTTACAATACTGGTACGCATGTTATTTCTGTAATGGGGTAACAAACACTTTTATATGTTAATATTATTAGTTTGGATTTTCCTATCTTATCGTGTAAAGAATGACGGAGATAAACTCCAGTTCAAACTTTTTAAAGTCAAGACACTATCTTGGTATCTGACTAAGGTAATGACTATAGTCATATGAACACTATGCTGTTTGAGATGGTATTTTTAGGAAAGAACAACAAATTGTTGAGTAGACCTATCGAATCCACGTAGGTAGGTACGCCTTTGTCAGTGCTCGTGAGAAACAACTCAGGAGAAAAGGGTATATAGAGGCTATGCGGGACAGAGAGTAAAGTCCCGCATACCTCCGTTGAAATGGGAGGATCCTCCGACAAGACGGTTGTTGTGTCTGGTGGGCAACTGCCCGATTGTTGATATTCGGACTGTTGCATATCTTCAAGTCGAAGAACTTAGCTTGCACGACGCAGGATTTCGTTTGTAGTTCGTCGCTGACAGGATAGATGGCGTTGCGGTTCTTTTTGTTGCCGTAAAAATTTCGATTCTTAGTTTTTTATGTGACAGCATTGATGCCGCTACGAGTATACTGGGTATACTACATTTACTGAAATGGTACTAAAACTGAAAATATATCTGAAATTTTTGGGTTTTAAAATTAATTTCACATAATATATTTTATGTTGAGGTTTACCATAATACCATTACCTCGGGTAAAAGCTTTTCTGACCGGCAAATTGTTGAATGAGTCAGCAAATTCCACACCCCGGTAGGTAAGGTGTTTTGCGGAACACCGTGGATTTTAAGCCAAGAGGGAGTATCGATGAAAATTGACCAGGAAAAATAAGTATTATAAGAAACGCACCGAAAGCTATACCTAGTTACCTCAATATGGTGTAGCTAAGTTTTGGGCTAGCAAAATTAAATAACCATAGTGTCGTGCTATCGACACAAATCTTACTACAATTATAAATACGATAGTTTGGATGTATGTTTGTTACCCAATCACACACGAACGGCTGAACGGTTCTGGATGAAACACAGACATAGATTATAATCTGGAATAGCACATAGACTATTTTAATCCGCGGAGTAGGTTCCCTTGGGATAATTTTCGACATTTACGTGGGTGAAGCCGCTGGCAGAAGCTAGTTTATATACAGGCTGAATTTTTAAAGTGTGCGTGGATGTCCAAATCCGAAACTATGAGGAATATCGAAAAACACTGAAAGGAGTCTCGAGCCCGATTTTGATGAAAACCAAAACTTCATCATTGGATTTTTGAAAAAACGGTTTCCTAGCCAAGAATCATACAATACACCATCTGAAAGTGTCACTCATAAGAATCAAATTCTGGGAAGCAGTAACATATGGCAAACTAAAAGAAGTGCTCAATTTTAATTTCTTAATATCTTGACAACATTGAATATTCCAGTCCACAAATTGTAACCGCTTGGCTACATTTCAAATGACATAAATACCTAAGCCTTCTCTTGTCATCCGAACGAGCATTTCGTGGCCTCAATCGACTTGACAACGGAGATTAGTCAAATGTCACTTTGGCTAATTAAAATAGTTTGAGTTCAAAGTTATATAGCTTGGTTGGGATCTACAATAGCTTTGTAAGAAGTGAGGGCAACGTTGTTAGGTGATCAATATCGCCAGTTTGAGGTATAATTTCTTGTTATAATTGTTTGTAATTTAGACCGGAAGTATGGCAACCAGTCTTAGGAAGGGGTATTGTATTACCCAGTAACTGGGTTGTGGAGGACAGTTCTGCGGTTTTGAGTGTATAGTACGCCCAGTTTGACTTATACATATATAAAGTGAAAGAAAGAAGAAAGAAAGAAAACGAGTTTATTTGCGACAAGCATGACGCATACCAAAAAAATAAAAAAAAAACTACATTACAAAAGTTATGCAATTTGGGAAGATATGTGTCACATTCACACAAAACGGCCATCGCTCAGCATAATGCTGGAACTCGTGTGCGAGACAGAGCCACAGCGCTGGTTTTCAGCGACAACCGGTGAAAGTGTTATTTTTTAATAAGATACTATTGTTTACTCGTATTAAAGTGGCCTATAACCGTCTCATCTATCTATGCATCAAAATTCATCAAATTCGATTCAGTAATTCAGGCGTAAAAGCAAACAAACTAACTCACTTTCGCATTAATATTATTATTTAGGACAGGGCTTCTAATAACTAACAATATTACGGCAACAGATATATCAACATTATCATGAATTGATGAGCTTTTGTAAAACGTTCGACAAGACCTCTCGACGTGCCCAAATCCTTTATCAGAAGTAACTTTAATACCCATATAAAAGCGGTAAAATGTTTCAGCAATTTTAATCAACACCATCCCTTCACCTGGTATTCCAATAAAGTGTTAATAAAAGCAACTATACCTACACTACACAGGTATACCGGTGTAAGTCAACTGACCCGTTTTACGATGGCATGGTCGAATTGTTATGGCGTGACAATCTGTGAACGTTTACTGACTATTAATAGTTGATAGTTGCAGAGCTTTTGTCTAAGATGAAATTCTATATGATGTTTTGTTAAAAATCTTCGAATGGTTTAACTTACTGGTCGCGAGCACTCGCTCCACAAAATAGTTTTACGAACATTCGTTGTACGAGCATTTGTTCAGTGAAGAAAGAACAAACGGTCATTTAAAAAAAATACGTTAACTGCCTCTCAGTTTGGTAATTATGTGAATTCAAACACGAAAAACAAGTTCAAATCGTTGTGCTCGCGAACGAATGTTCATCTCGATATTGAATGTTTGCGGCTCCAGCGTAATAAAAGCTCACGCAACGAATGGTTACGATGAGTAGGTACCCTTCTGATAATCTTCAAGACTAAGCAAACTGTTTTACCAAACAGCGTATTCAATATTAGCTTTTGTTTCTCACCAAGTTCAATTTTAACCTTAACCTTTACAAAATTTGATTCCATAAAACGTAATCCACATTAATATTCCCTGATATCCTTTCATTATAACTCCGCGTGTAAGAGAGAGAACAAAGCACACAAAATCATATCTAACCTTTTCTACATAAATCCATAAAATGTAAATGAGCTTCCCGTTATAAGTAATTAAACTCACACCAGTTAATATTTCACCCCTAAGCGGTGTTTTGTTTCATATCAATCAGGCCTAAAACAAGCAAAATTAACCTTAGTCACCTTCCAAAGGAAAATTAATGGCCGTCAATAAAGTTTCAATCTTTCGGCGGGAAACTACGCGTCCATTACGGCCGCCATTTTGTGCCACAGATAATTTAGTAAAATGGTGGATGACTGGCATGTTTTGTTCGGATACACAGATTTATTGAGGCATTTAGTTGAAAACATTCTGCCTTTGTACGTAATTGCTTTTCCTTTCTTGGAAGGTGTTTTTCGCAGAATTCTGCTTTGTGAGTAAATTCGCAAAAAGTAGAATATTACTTAGAAAACGAATTTAAAGTTATGCAATGCCGGTGCAATGACGCGTTTTCATTAAAAATGGAGTTGTGACAGTCATTTTAAAATTGTCTGAGGGACTATACTTGATATTATAATGTAAAAATGCGAATTTTGGGAACGTGCCCACAAACATTTTGTTTGAAAAAATATTTCACAATTTTAAAAGGTATGTCATTTCAGATAGACACAAAGGCTACATATTCATTGCTCAACCCAGGCAAAGCCACGGTAGCCCGCTAGTACTACAATCAATCCTTTTTGCTCATTAACTTAAACAAAGTAAAAATGTACTCATTAAGACGTACAAACTTGAATTAAGCAATGCTTGGACGTAACAATTTAGAGTTCGTTCGTTCCCATAACATTTTATCGTCTTTGTGAAAGCCGTTTTTAGTTTTGATAAGAAACTATGTAGTTCAGAGGATTACAGTAAAAAAAATGCCTTTAATGGTTATAATAGCAATTAAAAGGACGTTAGAGTTGAAGAAAATAATAATGCTGAGTTTTGTGAATTATTAAGCAGTTTTTTTAGGAGAAGTTTATTGAATGAATAATGAGTACCTACCGGAAGACACAGCGTTGGAAGGCCTCCCACAAGGTAGATCGATGACTTGGTGAGGGTCGCGGGTAGCCGGTGGATGCGAGACGCACAGGACCGGTTGTTGTGGCGACACTTGTGGGAGGCCTATGTACAGCAATCGACGTCTTTCGGCTGATATGATGATGATGATGAGTATTCCATTATTGACTATTCCACTACAATGCAAAGGCTTCTTACAGTCAAAAAAGGCACGTTTAGGTTCCCACACGTTTAGATTTCAAACGTATGTTAGCTGTAAGTCCCAGTAACTGAACGAAAGACATAGCTAAGTCCCGAAAACAATTTTATCAGTCCCCTAAACATCATTTCACACTAAAATATCAAAGGTAAGTACTATTTTTATATTTTTTCTAACTGCCCTAAATCTAATGACAATACCTCCAGACCGCCCAAAAATCCTTTTAAAACCACAATGACTAAAGAATCGGCAGACCGTATAACCTCTTACGTCCCTTCTTGGGCCCAATATAAATAGCCGGGCTTTACCCACGCAACCTTGTACGATCTATAAAGGTGGAGCTGATAATGTGTGATGTTACCTCGCTATTATTAGCTGAATTATTACTTTTTTTCTGTAATAGGTTCTGTAAAAGGCTGTGTAAAGCTGTGATGGAAAGTTATTTAAGCAACTAATAAGTACAGTTTTTAAAGATGATGGCGAGTAGGTAACTTTTTTTTTCTTTGGATGGGAAATCATCAAATGACTCTGCTCTGGGTGGAGCAGATGGGAGTGTCAGACTCTGACTGACTAAAAACGACCCGTGTTCCTCTAAATGCCCCTTGCGTTTCAAGGCCGTAGTAACTCTTTCGAATAATTCCGCAACCCTGGCAAGCACCGGACACCTGACATCTCTTTGAGGTGCGTGTGGAACACAACGCGCCGTCGATCCGGGACTGGTCCTTATCGCAGGCCTTGGTAAGTACTTAGTAGGATGGATGACCCATTCATACATCCATCTCGTTTATTTATTCACGCCAAAAGTGAATAATAAAAGCGACATGGGTCGATCTTCAAGGTTAAGCAACGCTTGACGAGGTCAGTCTGAGGATGGGTAACATCTTAACACACCGAGACTCCTCCGTGCCTTGGAAAGCACGTTGAGCTGGTGATACCGGCTGTCATTTTTGTAAATCTTTGGTAGTCGTTACGGATAGTCAGAAGCCAGAAAATCTGACACTAGTCTTCTCAAGGAGTACCGTGTTACCCAGTTACTGGATGTGGAGGTCAGAAAGGCAGTCGCTTTACGTAAAATAATGTTACTCAGCTGAATGCGGTTTTACTGAAAGCCCACTCCAATATTGTTGGGAAAAGGCTAGGCAGATAATGATTAAAAATAATTGAATCTTTTTCTAAACTCCATTTAATTCACTAAGCAATATAAATGATGTTAGTTCTCAAGCTCTATTTTAGATAATAAACATCTCCCCCTAATCCTGGGACTCTATAAAACAAGGTAATCGGCCATTCGTGGACATTGCGTCATGGGGACGGGACGCGTTTTTACGATATTAACTTGATCTTACGAGCAGCTTTATCGATACTGGGACATCGATGTTTATTTAGAAGTGTAACGGTTTCATTGCAATGGAATTTGAAGATTTCTTTTTTCGAGAAGAGTGTATCAAATTTATAAGTGTGAAGTCAGGACGTTTGAGGGAGTTTGTTATTCAATCCACAGTGACTAAATATAAGCAAGCGTGCTCCATCGTCCACCAAGTCATCGCTTACCATCTGATGAGATTGTTGGCAAACGCGAGCCTATGAATAAAAAATGTGTGCGTGTACTAGTGTACACAAGTAAGAAGTGAAACTTCTTTATGACCTTATTTTTCGAGAAATGATCTACTTTTGTTTTCATTTTTACTTTGTAAAAACAAAACACAAAACAACAACAACTACAACAACAAAAACAAACAAACAACGACTAACAACAACAACTACCACAACAACAACTATCTCTGGAATACAAAAAACGGTCAAGTCACGGTGGGAGTAAGTCCGCTTAAACGACATGCTATCCCTACTCCGCTGGAGAAAGTACTCTTCGAATCAACCGTGGTAGGGACAAGAAAAAGATGGCGCGTAACAGAAAAATGTGACGCGTAACCGAGAAATCTGACGGTAAATTTTTTTCCAACGCCGGTAAAGAAGTTTCATTTCAAAAACAAATCCCACGATAGAGCCCACGTTTTATTCCAGGATATTAAAGACATAACTCATCATCCTACGTACTTTGATCCTGCAATGATACCTTTTAGTTACGGTGTTTGAGCTAGAATGTTATTTTTAATTAATTAAGTAAGCTTTGCCTTCAAAGGAAAATCATTTTATAAAGGCGAACGCAATTACCATGGCTTAATGCACTGGCCAGGTAATATCTCAAACTGCCTTTATTCTAGGCTGAAAAGTCGGTATTTTTCAGTTATGCCTTTGTTATGTTAAAGCTATGTCTGTGAACGGGAATCGGATTAACTGAGAGGGGTTTTACAAGTCTGAATAATACAGTGACAGAAGATGATATTTTGTATGGTTTCTAGTTTTTGGGGAATAAGTTTGTTGCGGTACTTCTTTTCCCATCTATAACGTTAGGAAGTGGTGACGGGCGGACGTTTTGAGTGAATTTTGTCGTTCAAAAAGTACTGATTCTCAATCTAATCGAATGAATGACTTTTGATTATTTCCATTAAAAGTTTAGGGCATCATATTTGAATTTTTTGTAGTCGGTGGTGTAAATTTATCATGAGCAGTTGCAGTAGCTGGATTACTTCTACGTCGGGATCTGTGCTAATTTGAACTGGAACAAAACCACAGGAAATAGCTAGTTAAGTAATCCTTATCCCAACAAATATAATAAATACAGAAATGATTTTGTTTTTTTGTTACGCATCCACGCCTAAGTCGCCGAACCGATTTTGATGAATTGTGGTACAAAGATAGATAGAACCCTGGGAACAGCTATAGCCTATTGTTTTATTTTTCGAAAGTCTATAATAAAGCGAGCAAAGCCGCGGGTGGCAGCTAGTATAGCACAGAAGTAAATATTTCACCATAAGTTATGACGGTCCCCGCTAACGATGTCCCACCTCTCAGGTCCTAATTATGCGAACGTAATCTATACCAAACACGTGACTAATTAAATTTTGAACGTACTTTACAAGGCTTCTGTTTGTTTAATAATTAGGGTCAGTACTCAGACAAGCGGGCTGTGGAGGTCAGATAGTCAGGTGGCCCATGTAAAATACTGGTTTGCAGGTGCATGCTGAAGATGTTTTACTGGATTCAGGACCCAAAGATTGACTGGTAAAGAATGCCTTGTTTCATTAAGTTCACTTATGCACCAAGCTCCGTATTGAATCGAGCGGAAGAAATTACTTAGAATACCTCAAAATCACGCTTTATTAACCTTGTATTGCGATGGATACAGAGAATCGAAGTAATATTTAAATCAGCTT
This sequence comes from Mamestra configurata, assembly GCA_002192655.3. Taxonomy (NCBI): domain Eukaryota; kingdom Metazoa; phylum Arthropoda; class Insecta; order Lepidoptera; family Noctuidae; genus Mamestra; species Mamestra configurata. Next base: position 780,535 of record NDFZ01005485.1, read on the forward strand.
TTTGGACTGCTCAAACATTCCTTGAACGCGGTACATTTTCCGAGAAACCAGAACGGTTTCAGCCTATCTTCTCTGAAAACACTGCTGAAAATAGACGAAACCTTTCCAAGAAATAATTCAGACCTATTCCTTTTCCTATTAATACATCCACGTTAATTTCCTTTGAAACTCCTCTATTATTTTCATAATCTAAATATATGTAGATAAAATAAATTCGTGCTGATACCATTGAAGGCACAATCTAAATAGAAATGCTTCAAATCTTTTCAAAGCTTTTCAAATATAATATTTTAATCCCACACACAGTTGCTCTACAAAGAGCCAAGATTAAATTTTACTCTACATTAGGTAGAGTTAACTAAAGAAAGTCTTACGAGGAAGGTTTATAATAAGCACGGAAGTCGCTCGTAGAGTTTGTATTTAATTATATAGGAGACTCTATCTCTGCATCTTTGAAGTCATAGAGTTTGTAGTCATTTTGTTGGCTTTAAGTTTTTATTGCATTTTGAAAGTTCGTTGTGTCTTGAGGCTCGTTTTCTTCACTGGAAATATAATTATGTCCTTTCCTTTATTACTGCTGCTAAGAAACTTAGTAAGGCAGGAAACATCTCGCAACATGAATGGCCTATGGAGTCGGATTGTTCTAGAGTGACGACCGCTTATCAAAAGATTTAGAAGCAGCCGTGCTAGTACAAAAACAAAAGAAAATTAAACGATCAAATAGAAAAGGTAAACAACACTTTCATGAATTTTTCTTACAGTACTTCAGCTGTCATGCCAAATCTTCTAAGAGATCATTCAGTCAGGTCAGAACACGAGGTATTGGGGTCTCAGCACGCACAACTTTGCGACACGAGGGCACAGAAAACAGCCTGGCTTTTCCAGATCCTCCAAAAATCTAAAATAAAAAACCTTACCTTTGAAGTTCTTCACAAAAGGATAATGGTGTATTGATCACAGCTATGGAATACTAGCTGGCTACTTAATCTGTCCTCCGCAAAATGTAGGCTGTTATCATATGATAGATAGCTTATCATTGTCAACGACTATCGCTTAATAGACACTTCAGAATATAAGTGACATGTTCACATATAAACAATAGCTTGATTACCTATAGTTTTGTATTTCGTTAAACGAGGTCTAGTGATGCCAAATCCTGTATTAATAATAATAATAAATCATTTATTTCAGATTCATCTTACGATTACATCCATATTTGTTAGTACATTTGCGAGCTTGCAAACTAGTGTTAGTTATAATTAATTGTTTGACTTGACAAAATTGCAATATTTACACTTGATTTTATTGTAAATTAATGAGTGAGCCTAATATTCCATCACTTCGCACACCATTACATCAGAATACAGCTGTGTACTTGCAATTTTTGGAAATCCCATTTGTCATGTATTATGCAAATGAATGATTTGATTTGTTGGCAGGGCTTTTAATAGCCTTAGTAGGCATACCCAAATCTCGCAAATTATGTTAAGTTCCTTTTAATATAGGCAAGTCTATTACAATTATTGAAATTCGTTTTGGATGTAGGTATATGCAAATTCTCCCAACAAATCAATAAAGTCTACGCTGAACGTTTTGTCGATCGTCAGATGTCATCGCATGTAAAGCGGTGTCACGAAATCGAAAACAGATTGATTCCGAGCCGCTGGGTCGTGGTGAAGCTAGCCGATAGTGTACACGAGGCACTATTGTGCAATGGAATGAACTATTTGTATTAACTTACATGATTTTTAACCGACTTCAAAAAAAGGAGGAGGTTTTCAATGCGGTTGTATATACATATATATTTTTTATGTTTGTTACCGCCTAACTCCGTTATTTATGACCCGATTTGAAGAATTCTTTATCCATGTGAAAGAATAAACGTTCCGATTGGTTCCATACAAATTCGTTTACATCGGTTTGGTTTTTAAATCAAAATAGCTTGAAGAAATAGTTTAGGTCATCTATGACCTAGGCTAGAGTCAAGAGCAAACTCATCTGAAATAAAAATATATATATATATCTCATCCATGTAACTAAACGAAATTACGTGTTTGCTTTCCTGTGACTTTCCAGTGCAACAGCACTGGAAAGTCACAGGAAAGCAAACACGTAGGTGTTACCACTAAAAAGTGAAAAATTAAAAACTTTTTTACAAAAAAATACAACCGACTTCCATATATATATATATATCCGGTTGTGCGCATAGGCTCCATTACAATATGTTTTGGCTGTTACCTTAATAACATGAACATTAAAAATGACAGCCCTCTGAGTTTTTATGTTATATTTTTATGTTTCTTCTTAGGGTAGTCGCGGCTTTATCTTGATTAATATAAAAAAAAGATTGACATATGCAAGAGTTCCTTCTATTTGCAAATAAATGTCATTTATCGCGAATTACCCGTATTGAAATTGTAAAATCGTACCAAACCTTATTTTAATCCCAGTTTGACGGGATTTCAGGTTAAACCAGTTTCTCTAGTCTGGAAACACCTATAAGACTTCATAGAACCAGACAATTCAATGAAATGTAAACAGTACCTAAAGAAAGCAAAAAAATTCACTGTAAATTTTTTCTCACACACCTTTTTTCTCGTGTCCCTGACAAAATAAGGTACAAGCGTATAAAACTAGGAGCCTCCCTCGATCTAAAAGATTCCAGTAACATTCTTCTGCCTAGACGAAATTGGTTCAGATTCCTGAAGTTTTTTCGGCACTAAAATATTCTCCGTTCAATTTAGTTGACCTACACGACTCAATATTTTAAAAACTGCTTCGGCGACGTTGAAATTGGAATTCTCAGGAAGAAGAAAAGCTTTTATGAACCAAAAATCGTTTTCCCAAAGTTCATTTTTTTTCTAATACAGGGTGTTACCGAAAAGTGTGGTCGATTTTTAGGGTTCCGCAGTCAACAAGGAATCCTTATACTTTCGCCATGTCCGTCTGTCTGTCTGTTTGTCCGTCCTCGGCTTAGCACAGAGAGGCTTAGCGCTAGACGTTGAAATTTCGTATGGGTGTATATTAAACACGTCGACAAAGTGGTAGAATAAAATCACGTAATATATTTTTTTATCGTCTAACACATAGTGTATCGTTAGATAGGTCATATAAATCTTGATCGTATAAATATTGAGGGTTTGCGAAATATTAAGCTTTAAAGTGCTAATTTTTGTTAGAGTCATGTCCCCCCTCCCCCCTCTGCCAGCTAAACGGTTGTTTTTGGAGACGTGAAAAAAATCATGGTAGTAGCATATATAATGAATTTAAAAGATAAACTATCACAGATAAGTAGGCTTTACAAGTTAACGAGTAATAGTCGACCAACTTAATTTAATTCGATTAGAATTAAAAAAAAAAAAAAAATCTTATCATTCCATATAAAATGACTTTAAACCAACTACATTTGTATCTTTGTAATCTAATAACAGTGAAGCATTTTACTATTTTTCTGACAGTGTTCAGGAGACGGGTAACTACGGAACCCTACACTGTGCGTAGCCCGATACGCAATTGGCCAGTTTTTAAAACTGCTTCTGTCCGTGTCAATGAACAACTTTCTTCCTGAAAGAAATAGTCAACTTCCAAAAAAATGTTCCATACAAATTAATACAGGATGTATATATATATATTTGATTTGACTATTTCTTCCTTGAAGAAAGTTGTTTATCGTCATTGGAAGAAGCAGTTTTTTTTCCTTTCCATTACGCCCTGTATATTATATACCTACCCACTGGAAATAAATATGTATGATTGTTTATTTTCCTCCGAACCGTTTCTCTGAACTTAAATAAAACGAAACTATTTTTAGATTTAGCCAGTCTATTTTGGAACCTTCCATTCTCATAATCCCTTAGGCCTTTTGTAACTCCCACGCGGATTTGGGGTGTGACCTATTTGTAGGGTAAAGCCTACAAAATAATACAACTTAGGGAACAAAACACGATGCTCAGGAGAACCTTGTACCATGGGTATATACAAAAAAATTAGTGTTTATGTAAGCATAACCTTTTCTAATCCCTGAAAAAGTAAACTAGTCTAAAAAGTTTTTCCTTTTAATTTTTTGTTAACACTCGTCTACTAACCTTTGATATTTTTTTACTTCAGTGCAATATGATTAATCAATCAAGTAACAAAAGACAATCTAATAAAAGCAACATCAGTGGTATAAGAATGTTATCTATCAATGTTTTGTACATCAAACTAAAAATAAAGAAATGTTTAACTGCGTGTTGTGCGATGTTGGAAATGATCCCAAAGAAACGTACTGCTTGAATAAAATGTACCTACATATATATTGTCATAATACAGTGCATGATCTACTTGTGTGGCAAGTTCAACCCAAATCTATTCAACTGTTGGAGCGAGATTGATTGACAAACAAACAAATTTTCACATTTGTAATGGTAATACTTTCTATGTGCAGCTAAGGATTAGAACTCTCTGCCGGAGTCTGTGTCTTTGTCTTTCCTGATAGCTACAATCGGTCGTCTTTAGATCAACAGTAAATTTGTTACTTCTAGGCAAGTGTACTCCATCGTCGACCACATCATTGCTTACCATTAGGAGTGTCAAAGTTAAACGCGAGCCTATCGATAATAAAAAAAATAAAGGTTATAAATTACCGATTATAACCAATCTGGCCTCACATTTATCTACTAAACCAAATTACGAACCAATCACGTCAGTTTGGTTAACCGGAGCTTATACGAGAGATTGATGGCTTCAAAGTTGATGAAAAAACGCAGATTAAACGAGCGTCATCTATCATTCTTATAGGTGAATACCTGGCTAAGGGACGAAACTACCTTATTTTTTCGTTGAAACGTTACATTATGTATTGGTAAAGTTAGGGTAAAAAGATTTATAGGTAATGTTCAACAGCATAATATTATGACACACACACCACAGTCTTTCAAAGTGACAGGACCAGTGTGTGTTGCCAGTACATATAGTAACGTAACGTAAAATTTGACTATAATTATAATGCTCGTTTCGAACATAATATTTATTTGAATTGGATACTACATTCATATTTTTGTATGATGCAAATTGTGGATGTCGCATAAAATTAAACCAAACTACTATGGGGTTGTAGTTTTCGTATTCAAAATTCACTTACGTTAACGATACTGTAACGTTACTATACGTCAAAAAATTTTGCTAGGCCCCCTGGAACCTAAATTAAGATATCTGTAGGAGAACCGAGAAAATCGCCAAACTTAAGTGGCAGTGGCCGGGGAACATTGCTCGCAGAACAGTAGGGGCTGAAACCTCCAACAAAGTGGGCGGATGACCAGGTGAAGGCCGTGGGATGGGAAGTGGGCCTGTCGATGTGGCAATGCGGCCTGTGTCCAGCACTGGACGTGTTACGGCTGAAATGATGCAGATGAAGTTTATGCCAATAACCCTCGATGGGGTGGACAGAAGTAGATTAGGTAGGTATGCAGAAGTTTTAATCAGTAAGAGTATGATAGACCGCCACTTCACGGCAGAGGACATCCAGGAGGATTGAAAACTTTGGGCCTTTTGTCCGATTGCGAGTCGACTCGTGCGCAACGTGGTTCCAGGTTTATTTTAAAACCATAGACCATCATAAGTATTCCTGTAACTATACAACCGATTTTCATACCTAAACGCAACAAGCAAAGTATTCGCTCCCAATCTACACCTATATCTGCCAGTGATCGGATATTCGGGTGCCAATATACCTAAACTTCACCTTTATTCCCACGAAAGTATAATACGGACAAGCTTTTAAGCCGATTCAGGCATTTAGAAATATTACACTCCTTTTTTTGGGCAGTCGTGTAATAAATACAACACATTGACCACATTGTGCATATTATATATTTTTTTATAGGTATTCCATTTGTTTTGAATAAAATAAAAATACTAAATCAAAATAACCACTGCTTTAATTTCATTAAATTTGTTAAATTGTTTTTACAAAATTGTTCAATCCGGGAAACCGGGATTACTTATTTATTCAGAATGTCGACATTATTCTTTTACGGGAAGAAGTTTAGGTATATAAGCTCCCGATTATCCGATCACTGATATCTACCCAAAATCAGCTTCCAAAGTACATTACAATGACGTCAGGTACCCGCATGTCATAACATCAGATACCCAGTCCGTCTCGAAATTAACCTACATTGATATCACCCGTATAACATCACAGGCTCATAGACCAGTTGGAACTTTCCATTATAACCTCCAAAGTTTGTCTGTTACTGTATTAGTTGGTGCTTAGGCTTAAGGTTTGATTTGGTTTACGATAAAAATCAAGCGAAAACAAGTTAATGAAGTTTTTTCGTTTATGGCTGAGTGGTAGGTATTTTATTTATATAGAAGTAGGTGGAGACAACTGGGAAAGGCCTTTGCCAAAGGGCTAACAGACTAAAATTAAGGAAACATTAGGTTAAGCAAAATTGAAAAAAGAAACTGAATAAAGGCAATTGTTACAGTATTTTATAATAAAGAGTATGTGTTAAAGCTTAGTATAAGTGACAAACACATAGCACTTTCATGTATAATTTTGCCTATATTCAAAAAAATCCTACCAGCTACACTAAAAATCGTTTGTAAATGCAGAAAAAAAATCGTGATCAAGTGCGAGCCGGACTCATGCACAACGGGTTCCCAACGAATCATATATTTTTAACATGTAATTTTCAAAAAAAAGTCTGCATTAAGGTTTTCCTGTAATTTATAAAGTCAAAGTCAAAGCCAATTCATTTATTTCAACTAGACCATTAAAAGGCACTTTCGAACGTCAAATTAACCATTTGAAATTAAAATATTATAGTGACTGTAGTTGTCTATTCGCAAAAAGTAGATTCTTATGGAGAAGAACGGCCTAGAAACTCCATAGTTACTCTTTTCAATTTCATAAGATCTATTTTCTGTTTTTATTTAAGACCCGGGTCCCTAAAAACCATTGATCCGCTCTCACATTCAGCAATTTAGCATTTTCAGACAATAGATAAAACTGGCCTGCCATAGTATAGTCCAATATCTTTCGAGAGCACTAAATGAATCAAATAAATATTTTATGAGTCCACTTAGTATTTGAGTTCATTATTGGCTTCGCAATACCAAAGTTTTCGAAATCCCTTGGGTTGTTTAACTAACGCCTAACTAACTTAAGATTAGATTATTTATCTAAATCAATATGGAAAAACTCGAACATTTTGGCTATATATAAATGCGAAAGTGTGTCTATCTGTCTGTCTGTTACCACTTCACGCTTAAACCGCTGAACCGATTTAAATGAAATTTGGTATAGAGATAGTTTAAGTCCCGGGAAAGGACATATAATAGTTTTTTTCCCCGGAAATCATTCTTTAAGGGTGTGAAAAGGGGGGTGGAAGTTTGTATGGCACTCCGTCAGTATTAACGTCACCTTTGTATTAAGGCACTTGATAAAAAAAATCTTCAAGCGATTCTGAAAAAATAGTACTTAAAAATAATTTTAAAAAAACCAGCGAGTCTTACAGTACTCGCAAAGAATGTGTAATATCTCACGTCTCACCTTGGTAAAAAGCAACATTAACATTAAAATGACCAACTAATAGCCAACTCGACCACTGCGCGCGCTCATTGGTCAAATCGAATAGGGTGTGCTCATTGGTCAAATCAAATAGCGCGCGCTTCCTCGGCTTCCTGTTACACACTTCCGTCCCATTTCACGAAATCACTCCCACAGTTTGCAGGAAAGCGAGAGGAAAGATGTTACACATCAAAAATGGCTGGCCCGAAGTAACTATTCCCCGCGGACGAAGTCGCGAGCAAAAGCTAGTCAGTAGTTATCTATAACTACAAATTCATATGAATTATCTAAAAAAATGAGAACTGCTAAAATCTTAGCTTTAACAATGGATAACTAATCTAACCCAGGATTGACTTCCAATCTAACGGATGCAGCTGAGGACCAGTATTTTACATAGAGTGACTGCATGTAAAAAAATAAAATGAAAAAAAACCGTTTAATTCAGACCATTGCTGTCCATACTTTGTTAGTAACAATAATGAATTCACTTATGTTAGTAGCAAGTTATGTCGACTAAAAATAAAAATAAAAATCATGTCAACAAAATTTACACAAACACATACAATACAAATAATTACATAATTAGAATTAAATTCATTATAAAACATGTGGTCTAATGAGCCGTCCCACCACTGGCGATACTGGTCGATCCGCAATCATCCTTAGGATTACGTTGCCACTACCTCAAATTCTTCGCATTAATGAAGCTGACTTTTCACAAACACAAACACGATACACCTTGGTGTCAGATTTTTTGGATTCTGACTACTTTTCTCGACTGTTTTGACAGTCGGTAAAAGATATACCCATGACAGCCGGGACCAACAGCTTAACGTACTTTCCGAGGCACGGAGGAATCTCAATATGTTGAAATGGCCACCAATCCGCGCTCTGACCGGCTACTCCGGCAATTGTTGTCATTATCAACTGCTTTCCACAGTTTAAGAAAAACTTTAAATCTGACAAGCAATCTATGAAAAGAACCCAGGTGTACGCAAAGACGTCTACGATCAATAAACTAAGTTTCTATTAGAATAAATATAACAGTTTCTACCAATAACCTCTCCTCGGAAACCGCTCCGCTACCCAGACCCATTACAACGCAGTTTACATATAAAACAAGCTTGTTTTCAACCCGCAATGGTCTGTTTATTTAAATTCCAAACGAAATTAACATTTATTTATTTTCATAGCTAATTTTAGCCGATGAAAGCAGAACTGGGATTGGATCAGATGCTACGTTTCCACGCGAATTGTTATTTTGAGGGAAACAGATTTTAAATGTTTACGATACCACTCAAAGGTTGTTTGTGAAAATGTATAGTGATATTTGAGTCGGTTTGTAGAAAGCAGTATATCATAAAATGATCATTAATGTCATAAAACGTATTTCTATGAACATTTCGTGATGTTAGAAACGGATTTATAACGCACGATTGTGCACGTTCGTGGGAACGCTACAATAAAGACTGTTAGCAGTAAGGGACTTGATATACCCACAAAGCGGACAGGGCGCGCGGCGGGTGCGCGGCAAGGGCGCTGTGACGAAAATGTTTGACGTCTGTCCGTGCGCCTGCGTTCAGGCATAGAAATTTCGTTCCTTCGACGCCATACGTTTCATCTTGCCCGCCCTGGCCGCGCGCCTGCTGCACGCCCTGTCCGCATTGTACATAATATCTAGTCCCCATGACATGCAGGACTACGCACGTCAGATGGATGGAAGGTATGTTCTACCTTATCGTACGTAACACCGACAATAGTTACACAAGTACATGTTGATCATGATTTTGGTCATGTTGCACATGATGTTAGTCATGTTAATCATGTTGATCTTGACAGCCTTATCTTCCAAGACTGCAGTTTTAATTTTTTTTTATTTATCGCGGTCGCTAAGAGGAGGCAACAACTTCAAATTTTACATCGAATAATTCGATAAGCCGCTTTCCTTTAAAACTGAAGCATACATATTCAACTAGTGGTTCCGGCGAACTTCGTACCGCCTTAGAATATTTTTTTGCTGTGTTTTGATTTTGTCATGTATAAGAAATTTTTGTACACTTTTGAAGTGATAACTTCTTATGGGCGGATAAACCGCGTAACGTAACGCGTTACGGCGCCAGTCTGTCTAGCTTCCCTTTCTCTCATGCATACGGCAGCGGTAGGCAGGCTCTCTCACTCTAACCCACAGCGCTAGTCGTATTTCGGACTGACGCTTCCCATATTAAATAGTTCAACTTAGATTAGTTTAAGTTGTCACTGCTGTCAGGCGTCCCGAGATGCACACGTTTTTTTTTTAGTTTTTCCAATTTTATATATATAACAGTTATTCTGCTATTCGGGGCAAAGACAAACCAACAAACCAACGATCTTCAAAATCGACCCAGCTGTACTTGAGTTATAAATGGTGTAACTAACCCGACTTTGTTTGATATAATATCTAGATATTCAATAATTCTAATCCATCATTTCCTTTGGTTTAGAACTGGTACCTACATAGTTCTAAGAAAGTAGGTCACTCTTCTGAACTCAATATTTCAAGTAAGTACAGGATACCGGCTCCGTTATTGAATTGCAGTAGCTATGTTGACTCCAAACATCTATAACTTTCTCTATCTTTCATTTTTCTTTATCTCCTTTGAAGCTAAAACTATAAGCAAGAACTCATCACTCTTCGTCGAATAACAACTTCAAGTCTACATATTCTTTTGAGCTCTAAAATGGTATTGGGCGGATTACGTCAGCTGCATACACAGTGACCGTTAGGCAATAGTCTTCGGGAAAGACAAGACCTTCGCCCTAACCGACGCTACAGAAGAAGACGCCCCGGGCGTCGAAAGTCGCAGGGCGATCCCCGGCCACCGTAAGCGCGCCTGCGGACGGCGAGCGTTGGATGGTTCGCTGTCCGATCACCACCAGGCTGGAGTCGATGGCGCGTTGTGTTCCACGCGCGCCTCAAAGAGATGTCAGCATAGAAGACGGGGCCCGCTAGGGCCAGGGCCAGCCAGGGTTGCGGAATTTATTCGAAAGAGTCACCGCGGCCCTGGAACACAAAGGGCTTTAAAAGGAACACGCATGGGTTTTAGTCAGTAAGAGTCTGACACGCCCTTTCGCTCCATCCAGAGCGGAAGAAGTAATTAGATGATTTTTCATCCATAAAAAAAGGCAATAGACCCACTAGCAAGAGGTGGCAAGACGACTTAAACTCCAACTGCAAGGGCTGATTCGAGGTGGCAAAGAAAAAGAAAACCTGGAAGTTTTTGGTGCAGTAGGTAATAGTGGTTAGGTCCAAGCTAAATAAAATAAAAACATGCTCAGGGTTGCTAATAACAATTTATTATTCAATGGAAAAACCAAGTAACGTGTTGCACGACTCAAGGATCGTAACATGCTTAACTCTTTCTTTAAACCAAATCAACGAAACAGTAAAAATATAGGCCTTCCTACAATAACACCAATATAAAATGTTAGACAACAGTCACCTTTTTTCTCGCTTTTCTCAAACGGCCTCTTTTCATCACAAAGAACAAAGTTCTTTTGTTTTACAATCACTGTTTTGTATACAAGCTTTGATGGCTTTGATCCGTATGATGGCAAAGAATTTTACAAAACAGCTTAGCCCTTGAAATATGTTATTAAGTCAACATTTAGCAGAAATCCCATCACTTCCCGTGGGTGTCGGTTCTGTATGGTGTCGGACGTAAAAAAATAGCATCATCCCATCACTTCCCGTGGGTGTCGTAAGAGGCGACTAAGGGACTCACCAGAGAATGGGCAGCAGCATTCTCTGTGTTTCTGTGCACAACTACACTGCGATCACCAACCCGCCTGCCAAGCGTGGTGATTATGGCCAGCCCCTTGGGGGAGGCCTATGTCCAGCAGTGGACGTCTTTCGGCTGGTATGATGATGATTCGCGAAAATAGGAAACGTGTTGGTAACCTAAATAAAGGTCTGAACGAAAGTTTGTATTGACTTTTTTTATATTTTTTTTATTTAATATGGGTTTGCTCTCGACTCTAGTCTAGTTCATAGATCACAGAGACAAAGTTGACGATTTTTGGGACAAGCCCGTAACATTATTCCCAACCACTCAACTCTAAGGGCCAAAATCAACAGTGGCGACCACCACAAAAGCGCCGAGTCTACTAACGTTACTTTACCCTAGGGAAGACATCGTAAGGAAACGGAAACTGAATGGACTGAAATAGCCAACACAGTGATCAGACGTCGTTATTGTGTCTTTCCCTTCTCAAGAAAGAATGGGGTCTGCACTATAGCTGCAACAATCAATGCCGTATAGTTTAGGTATAATATCATAGAATACGGGCTGTCATTTACACTTAGTAGAACTATTATATGCATGGTCGTGGGATGGCGAGGTGGTAAGGTGCAGCCTATGTCCTATTTGCTGGACTGTCGCAAATGTCCATGGACGTTTACCCTAACATCGCCTCTAACGAAGCAATAAACGTGACCACCTCCAGGGACTTATGGGCTCAAACAGTATACTTTAACTTTAAAGAACCGTCCACACAGTCAAAAGAAAAATAAACTTGTGCATGACATGGGCGCCTTTACTTTGTATAGATAATTTATTGCATCACTATGGCGCTCAAAACGGTAAAGAAATCTAAGAACCCAAAACTCGAAGATGTAATGTGACATCTACCGACCAAGTCACTGGGATATTGCAAACGCCGTAAGTTCATAAAATATCGCGTGAAATTGATAACTCCTTTTTCTCAATAAGACACAGATAAATTGGAAACTATTGAATTTGGATGTGATTTATTGTATTTAAAATGATCAGTTCACAAAATATCCAAAGTTTATAATCTAATAAAGAGTGATTACAATCTTACAGAATTTGTAAGGTTTCATATACAACCCATTCCCTATCCAGCAGTGGAAACATATAGTCTGACTATACGATGTTAACGGTGCGTTTCCAACAGAGATGTGCGAGGATGCGGAGTGAGGGAGGGATGTGTTTGTTAAGAACTAATATAATCGCATCATTTACCTAGCTTCACTATTCGTAGCTCCAGTGAAAATGGCTTAGCGGCGCGAAGTTTTTGTACGTACAAAACAAGCGAGGGATGGGTGCCATTGATATGTGCGAGGGATGTGTGAAAGAGTCTACACATCCTTACACCGGTCATTTGCGCACCATTTCACAGCGTCGCTACGCTTCCTCGCGCCACTCAGCTAACTCGCACATCTCAAGTGGAAACGCACCCTAATGCTATATATGTGAGCATTGTTTGGTGTCACCACACAAGGCAAGCCGATTAGCCACCAACCGAACTTAAGCTGCCTAATCCAACGTTGTCGACGCTGCGACGTCACGAGACTAAGATAAATACGCCATCTTGGTAAGTTGGGATGGCTTTCCCACCGCTCTTTATATCTTGTCTGGCATTGGTAACGTATATTTAAGAAGTTTATTCAACGTTCAATAAAATGAGATACCTTTTTATGATTTGTGAGATAAAGCTCGTTGCTAAAAATGAACAGTCACACGGGTCGATTTTCAAGGTTAAGCAACGCTTGCCGAGGTTGTTGCTGTGGATGGGTGACCATCCATTACATACCGAGACTCCTCCGTGCCTCAGAAAGCACATTAAGCTCTTGGTTCCAGCTGCCATTTTAGATTTTTGGCTGTCGTTGCAAATTGGTTGAAGCCAGAAAAACCGACACCAGTCTTACCGGTACAGTTTTACCCAATTACCAAATAGGTTGTGAAGGACAGAGAGGTAGTCGCTTCAAGCTTAAATACTGGTAATCACCTGCATCCGGTTACACCGGAAGCCAACCCCTACATAATTGGGAAATGGTTAGGCAGACTGATTACATTTTAATGATTCCCCAGAAATAGCCTTATTTAAGTAGTCATACGTTTTTCGAACAATTGGAAGGAACTACGTGGCTGGCACAACAGATGACAGGAAGTCAGTATCAGTAGTATTAGTATCTGTTCGGGTTTCTATCCTTGTAGTGAATATGACATGTGAATTTAGTTTAAGGTTGAATGTTTTACTGTTTTTCCTTTTTTGGTACCTGTGTTGTGTTTTTCACACTCTTTCTTTCCAATCTGTTTTATAGAAGTGATGACATTTAATTGGCTGTCAGTCTCACATGCTATTTTTTTTTTATTCTGTTTGTTTTAGCTGTAAGTCATCCATAGTTGGTAAATAAATAAATAAATCAGAGTAGTTATCAAAGGAAATATGTTTAACTTTCGGGGCAAAGCTATTAAACGCATATAAACCCCTTTTATATATTTCTATTCTGAGATTGCATGCCTGCTTTGTGAACTCACACAGCATTCACGGGCCAATAAATTATTCGGAGGACTTTTCAAACAAATGAAGTTCTAGAATTCTCTGACCAATACTGACTTAATTGATTTAGTTCATTAGTCCGGAGTACTTCTGAGTCCGAAAGTCGCGTAGTCGAACTCCTAACTTTATTGAAAGCTAATTAACTTATACCTAATTCCAAGGCTAATTAGGAATATAGATATTATATATACCCATACCTCATCATCTACATTTAAATTGAAAAGAAAAAAAAAATGGTGGCGATTGGCTATGCCGCACACGTTCCATCCTCTTTGACTTAATTATTGGCCATAACCACACTCCAGCAATATTCTATTGGCCTAGTCTTTTTACCCGACTATGGCAAAGCAAAAGGAGGGTTATGTTTTCTCCCTGCTGTGCTGAGCTCGCCTTCGAGTCTAGTCGATCGTTGCAGATTTATACCAGTTTTAAACAAGAAGCGACAAGCAAAGCGTAAGTATAGATGTATTTTTCATATAAAAAGATAAAATACAAGCGTTAAATCTAATTTGACTGGAAACAAGGGTAAAGTAACATATACCCTTCGAGGGTAACCCGTCTATTTACGTTTTCGGTCTATCGATTCTACCATGGTTACCTCCGTTATGTTGGAATCTATCCCTTGAGAGAAATATACGGGTTATGGAGACATGAATAATATTTATTTTGACCAAAAAGTTTTTTCTTCTATGTTGTTTAAATTCCTGGCCATGTATGATTATAAATGTTATTATTTTAACATGACTTTGACTCATCTCTGGACCCTGGGGTCCCTGACCTTTGGCAGGCGTCGGAGACGCCAAAGCCAACTCGCAGAAGATACGATGTTACAAAAATACAATAATAACGTTTTTAAATAAAAATAAGATATTTAAATAGAAATAGTCTAGACTTACCGTTATTTAACGTGGAACACAAAATAATAATAAATTGTTAGACTTACCTACATTTAAAAAAAAATGTGTCGCAAGTTGGTACTAAATCATTTGTTGGGTCTGAAATGGTTGATACTCTGCCGACGAACTTACCTGAAAAAAAAAAATAACATGATAAGCATTTGATAAAACAACACATAACATAACTTCTAGTCTGTACTCTGCAATAACTTTGTAAGAAACTCTTCCAATTAAACAAATATAAAAAAACCGGCCAAGTGCGATTCAGATTCGCGCATGAAGAGTTCCGTACCATCGTACAAGATTTAATACTATGTATTTTATTATTTGTTGTTTAGCGGCAACCGAAATACACACTGAAAATTTCAACTGTCTACGGTTCATGACATATTACAGCCCGCTGACAGACAGACGGACGGACAGCGGAGGCTTAGTTATAGGGTCCCATTCGCCTTTGGGTACGGAACCCAACTAGCCAAGTGCTAGTCGGACTCGCAAAACCATAGCCTTCTTATTGGTTTTCTTGCGATCCAGAAGTTTAGGTTTTTTTTTTCAAAACTCTATGCTCAGTAGTTTCGGATATTAAATAGATGAAAATTTACCATTTTTCCCTAATTCATCTATTTTCTGGAATAGCTTCAAAATTATTTCAAAAATATACATATTTTAGATCCTAAAACAAGTCTAAAATATTTTTTACTTTCTAACTCGTCCCCCCAAAGCAACGTCATACTCAACACTTATTTATTAACGTTACGCACCCGTTTTTGGTTCAAAGATCATCTGCGTACAAAATATGAATTGAATCGCTCCAGTATTTTTGGAGCCAATTGGTTATGAGAGACAGGCAGAAGAGTGCTATGCTATAATGGTTCCATTTTTTCATTTGGTTGTGCGAAACCCTAAAAGAGAGAATGAATAACAGAGTAAGAATTTGATATAATAATACACTTGACATAACATATCGACTGTTTTCTCCAATCTCCTTTAAATTCGACTCTCATCACGCCCTACAAAACAAATGCAAAAAAAACAAGTGATAACTTCACTCAACGCGTCCGATCTTTCTATTGGCAACAAATTGACGTTCCCGTACATTGACAGCTTACAAAAAGGGACACACATTTCCCTAATTTATTCCCTTGCGTAGTACAATAGTGTCCTCGCCCTTTTGAGTTAGGGATGGTAAGGTATGGGCGGAAGTATCGATCAAATTGTGCGCCGTAGGTTGAGATTTGTGCGACTAAAAGCACAGGTATTTCACATTTGCTCGTCTGTGGAATGCATTGCCAGTAAGATGAAGATGGGATCCAAATCCTACTGGAAGTTCCAGAGATTAGCTCGTTCAAACAAACAAACAAACTCTTCAGCTTTATTATATAACTAGCTTTTGCCCGCGACTTCGTACATGTATATCCCGTTAATTCCCGTTCCTGAATAGCCTTTAACATTTATCATGAATGTGGCTATCATATATTTTTTCAAAATGGTAGTTCCAGAGATTAGTGCGTTCAAAAAACAAACAAACTCTTCAGCTTTGTTATATTAGTATAGATATTATTATAGAAAATAGATATATGATATAATGTATCTCAATAATAAATTTTACTTAAAATTATATTGTTACACCAATGACATCCCCATTTCATGACGGACAATCACTGTCCATTCCAGGTTGCCTGGAAGAGATTGCGGAATGAGATAAGGCTGCCTATTGTATGTGTTTCAATAATTATTAGTTTCCTTTTTTATGTATAATATGGTATAAGTGCTAAAAAAAGACATTAGTAGGTACTTTTTTTATTCCTGATCAGCAGAGATCGGAATAGGTAGACTATATTTACCTAATTGTTACAAATTATTGATTTGAAGAATCAAAAGAAGAAAGAGTTGTGCGAAAACAAAGCTATTTAATTTAACAGTTTTAGTAGGTACGGAACTCTAAAAACATAATAAGATTCTTAATAAAGCGCAATAAGTAATTTGCCATTTCTTAAATCCCGGGGTACAAACGTCATGTGTATGATTCCGGGATTTTAGAGCAGGTATTATCAACTCTATGTTACTTCCACGAACATTAGGTAAATATAGTCTACCTATTCTGATCTCTGCTGATCAGCCTACTCTTGATATCAATGAGGTTATATGCAAGTTATTACAGTTATGTTAACATTGTCGTTCTGAAATGAATTATTGTGACAATTAATTAGGCTTGCATCCAACCACTATTGCCACTAATTCAACCAATCTGCCTGCGGTAATGTTTGTTTTGAGTTCATTAAACATATTTTGTTTAAATATAATAATATCTTAAATTATTGCTACATAATGCTTTATTTTGTTTAAAATTATAACTAATAAACTTAGTTAACTAATTTGTAAATATTATAAACGCGAAAGTTTAGATGTTTGGATAGATGGATAGATATTTGTTCCTCAATTACGTATGAACGGCTAAACGGATCTTGATGAAATTTGGCACAGAGGTAGATTATAGTGTGGAATAGAATACTTTTAATCCCGGGCATATTTTCCCTTGGGATCATTATCGAATTTCACGCGGGCGACAGCTAGTAACTGATATGTTTTTATCATACTTCAGTCAAAATCACTTTTCCCAACAATATTCGGGTCGGTCAGTCTTACTGGATGCAGCCGAGTACCTATTTTACATGGAGCGACTGCCTATTTGACCTCCACAACCCAGTAACTGGGTAACACGATAACCCTTGGCAAGAGTGGTGAAAGATTTACAGACTTCTGACTTCCCGTAACGACTGTCTAAGATGTACTTACGAGTACAAATGACAGCACCCAAAACAACAAAATAAAATCAAATAAATTAAAGAAATCACTTTTCAAATTCAGAACCGCACTAATTCAAAATTCGAAACCCATGTTCCAAATTGACACGTCACTTAGACGCGGGTAGTCCTTTGTTATTATTATTATTCTTGTTCGAACTACCCTCAAAAGGGACGGATAATTTATTCACTTCGGAAATTTCCTAATTGACGAAACCATTGACTGTGGTGCCCTTCAAATGATCTTGACTGAATTATTTTGGTTGCTTTCAATGGGACTTGAGGCTGTATGTTACTTGGCATTAAAATTAAACAAGGTAACTGCCGCGACCCTATACACCGCATACGTAGCATCTTTGAGTACCCGTAGTGCTTGCACTGTTTATCGGAGCCGTGATGTTCGTGCATGATGCGTCTATATGTAATACGTCAATGCTTTATGCAATCAATAAACAGCCCACATTTCCAGCAGCCCAAGCGCAATCTCGCAGCAGATCACAAATCACCATCCAGTGCTGACTAGCTGACTAGCTACAAAGCGCTGTCCTCGCCCGATTTACTCGCTCCAGTGGCTCGCCAGTCGACAAGCGCGCTCGACCGGAATGCAGCTAAGGGCGAGTTTGTAACGGAAAAATGTGGAACGACAAATATGGAATGCCTTGAATTTGAATTTTCAAAGACGTCATTTCTTTTCTCTGCGACGCTGGCTGGTTGGAATATGTAGTTTTAGTGTAGTAAAGCCAGATAGGTTCCTGTGTTTGGGTTGTAGTGGTTTTATTGGCCAATATTGCCAATTGTTCAGTACACAAATCTGGCCGTTGCAAGACCGATGGTTAGATTAGATACTTTAGATACTTTACTGTACACAAAAAATAGTTGCATAGGTTTAAGGGTTAATGAAAACGGTTTTTAACCCCCGACGCAAAAACGACGGGGTATTATAAGTTTAACGTGTCTGTGTGTGTGTCTGTGGCATCGTAGCTCTCGAACGTATGAACCGATTTTGATTTTGTTTTTTTCTTTTTTTGAGAGGTGAATTAGTCGGCAGTGTTCTTAGCAATGTTTGATGCAAATCGGTCCAAAATGGCCGCCGCCACAAAATGGCGGATTACATATTTTTCACAACTCCATATATGGGTATGAAATGAGGGCTTAACTAGTAAAATACTACATTGTATGATAAATTTTTATTTAGCTTTTAGTACATAATAGGAAAATTAAGTTTAAAAAGCATGAAATAAAAATTAAATTAAAAATTGATAAAACCCCCGACAAAAAACTTTAAAAAGAAAAAAAATAAAGAGTATTGATCCTTTTAGTTTAATATAGTTAGGTGCGATTCTTTGGGCCAAGCGTTATCGTGTCGGGGGACCTGTACTATACTAAGTATGTAATTACAAAAATTTGCGGTCTCCCAAGGCGAAGTCGCTTGGCCCAAAGAATGTTTGTAGAATAAAGTGGACTCTAATAATAAACTAGAGTGTATTAAGGCCTCATCTATCTTATGAAATAAACTGCTGAAAATAGACCTCTTGATGAAAGGTTCCAGATGGGCGTTTCCAAAGTCCGTGGTCATATTGAAGTTCATATTAAATGTTCTGGATCCAATATACATACAGTAATTTAAAATTACATAAAAAAGACCGTACACCGCACACCGAAAAAAATACGTTTCTTGTACGGGCGCTCTTGTTTTAATGATTTAACTTTTATTATTTGTTGTTAAAGCGGCAATAGAAATACACACTGTTAAAATTTCAACTGTCCACGTATTATGGTTCTTGAGATACAGCCCGCTGACAGTCAGACGGGCGGACGGACGGATGGACGGATGGATGGACGAACAGCGAAGGCATAGCAATAGAGTTTCGTTACCCTTCGGGTACGGAGCCCTAAAAAAAAGACTTTTAATCCATTAAAAAAATTCAAAACGACTATAAAGTACCAAACAATTCACTTTACAGACAGTCAAATGCAATTGGTGCCGTTTATTTTAGTTCAATCACAGATTTGATCAAGTACCACTACCTTAAATACGATCACGCACTTCTGTAAAACCCTCTAAATCCATAGTTTATATCTATATGACTATCTTTGTATCTCTATTGTATAAACAAGCCAACAGTACCGTTTGCGATGTGTTAATCAAAAGACAACATTGGATAGACGCGAATGTTGTTTCTAGCCAAAGATGTTGATGTACAATTGCTTTACCATACACGAAACCACGAAAACATGGAGTTTTTAGCTTAAACTGAGTGACAATAAGTGTGCGAACTTTATGATCATAATGATAAAATCATCAATTAATGAATTTGTCATATTTATTATCTTGTCCTACTCTCAATTTATTTAGGAATCGCGCAACATGTCATCTCGGTACTGTATTCACCTGTAAACACACACACACACATACACACTATCTTCTAATAATTCTCTTAATTTTGTTTTTTTTAATATTTTTCTTTTAAGTAGTGTTACATAGAAAATAATAATAGTACAATATACACAATAAATGCACTAATTTCATTAATTTCAAAACTTACGGAAGGGACTGGACCCCGCGACACAGGGAATTCTAGTGTTGGGGCCAGAGATATATTGTTTTTCTTTAGTGTCTAAATCTATTGATGTAATATGTGTTTATATATTATACTAATGTCTGAATGAATAAAGATTGTTATTATTATTACCTCATTTCTATACATACAATCTTTCACATTTACATCCTTTATGTTTTTGTCTACCTCAAATGATTATTCTTAAAATTTGAATAAGGTAACCACGTGGTCACACTTTTTTAATAAAAAACTGTCCCAATGAAATATCATAATATCTTAAAACTAGAACGAAATTGAAACACCCATAAACCCATTTTCAGCCACATTAAACATTAAATCTTTTTCTCAAAGACGTTTAAACATTGTCAAGTTGATCTATATTCATTCGGATAACGTTATATCCAAGATAGTCCCAGACGAAGTGTCGCCTTGAGTCTGAACGTGGGACGATTAACGAAGGGCAGAACAAGATGGTTTACTCTGGTTTTCCTTCAAAACGCATAAATCTTTTGCCTGTTACCTAGTAATAAGACTTGCCTTGAGTTTTTTTAAGAGTCAATAGTAACACCAAAATCAGTAGGGCAATGCCAAAAGTCTCCATACTTCAAGAACTCGACATGAAACAGTGTCTATCAGAATTAGTACAGTCTCGAATATTGCAATTCTTTGGCCATGTCTTGAGGCGGAATAAAAACTCCATCAAACGCCTGGTGCTACAGGGCAGAGTCATCATCTGCCTAGCCTTTTTCCAACTATATTGGGGTCGGCTTCCAATCAAACCGGATTTAGCTGAATACCAGTATTTTACATGTAGCGGCTGCCTACCAGACCTTCACACCCCATTAACTGGGTAACACGATACTCCTTGGCAAGACTGGAGTCAGATTATCTGGTTTCTGACTATCCGTAACGACTGCCAAAGATCAACAAATGACAGCCGGTACCAACGGCTTAACGTGCTTTCTGAGGCACGGAGGAGGTCTCGGTATGTTAAGATGGTCACCCATCCACAGACCAACCTCGGCAAACGTTGCTTAACCTTGAAGATCGACCCTTGCGGCTGTTATTATTTAGCCACGAGCTCCTTAGCTACAGGGCAGAGTGGATGGTTATAATAGTCCGCATGGGAGGTCACCAATGAGATGGACCAATCCGACAAAATTCGCGGAAATCATTACAATGTGCAATGCAATTTATACAGTGCATCTTGAAACATACTTGTAAGAGCTTCCACTTCCAGGGTTGCGGAATTTATTCGAAAGAAACACCACGGCCCTGGAACGCAAAAGGCATTTCGAGGAACATGGATGGGTTTTAGTCAATAAGAGTCTGACACTCACTTCTGCTCCGCCCAGAGCCTGGAAAGAGTCATTTGATGATTTCCCATCGGTAAAAAAGGGCTTCCACTTTCTGATTTGAATGTCATTGAAACGGTGTAATCGAAAGAGTTAAGGACCGATGCCTATTTAACAAACTTCCAAATACAAGGTAGTTTTAGATAGTGCTGATACCGAAAATGAGATCAATATAATTTACCAAGATCGCCATGTGGTAATTCACCATCTAAACATAGTTAGTGGTAAAACGATTTATACTAGATAATCTCAGACAGACTGACGCCTTTTCTTTGTACGTGGGACGATTGACGAAGGACAGAGTATGTCCTATATCACAAACTCTTCGATGAAGAGTAATATTAAGACTGGTTAGTGAGGCAGCATGATGATTCCCTAGTTCAAGAGGATCAGACAAAAGGCCATTCTATTATCGAATGCGATTGGTATGCAATGAATCTCACGTGACATTTTGACAGCGTTTGTCAATCTCATACATTTTGATGTTTTGACAATCGCCTTCGCCACGTTTCCGCTGACTAAATGTCACTTTTTTACAGGCTTTTTTTTAAGGATTGGAAATCATCAAATGACTTCTTTCGCTCTGGGTGGAGCGGGAGGGCGTGTCAGACTCTTACTGACTAAAACCCATTCGTGTTCCTTCTAAAGCCCTTTGCGTTCCAGGGCCGCGGTGACTCTTTCGAACAAATTCCGCAACCCTGGCAGACTTGTTTAGAGCATAAGGCTCGATATTTTTCTTTAGCTAACCAACAATGTCAGAAAGTTTAATAATGTACAGCAAGTTGGGACCAAACTTCACGGGCTTCCATATTCGGATTTTCAATATCATTGAAAATCTTTAACGCGGTTATTTAACCTTGATATTTTTTTCTGCAACAGTTGAAATTGAAAATGAGATAAGTATCAAAATTCAAGATGTGAAAAATATAGCACTGCTTTCGTTCATCGAAAATGAGGTCAACATTAAAATCCAAGATTACTCGAAATATTTCTTCCACTCGAAAACATCTATTACAATAAAGTCGTACATTTAACGATTTATCCTGGGTAGTCTCAGACAAAGTGTCGCCTTGCTATGAACGTGGGATGATTGCTAAGGACGTACTCGTAGGCGACAAAGGGAGGTGTTATATTTAGATCGTTTAGTGAGGCAATAAGACGCTTATAAAGGAACTAAATCCTTGTTGCCTTGGTATTTACAGACAATAAGCAGTAAGAGGGATACGTATCGATCGAAGTTCGTATTCTTTAGTGTGAATACCTGTTAAAACTGGAAAGTTTCATAGGAATGTCATGTCAAGTAACTATCAATAATTGCTGTGTTCCTGTGGGTGCAAGCAGCGGTATGAAATATTCTCATGTTTTGGAAAACTAAATTATGATTATTTATGTTTCAATATCAAAAATAATGTAAGCACTCCCTGCCTTGCAAAGAAAGAAGAAATAAAGAAGATAGAAAAAAAAGAGTTTATTTGCGACAAGCATGACGCATACCAAAAAATAGAATAATCAAAATTACAAAAGTTATGCAAGTTGGGAAGATATGCGATATCACATTCACGAAAAGGGCCATCGCTCAGCTTAATACTGGGACTCGTGTGCGAGACAGAGCCACAGCGCTGGTTTTCAGTGACAACCGGCAAAGCAAGTTAAAGCGTTGGTCCCGGCTGTCATTTGTATATTTTGACGCTTGACAGTCATAATCAGACGGTAGTCAAAAGTCCAAAAATCTGTCAGAGTCTATCAGTCTTAACAAGGAGTATCATGTTATTCAGTTACTGGGTTCTGTAGATCAGATAAACAGTTGCTCTGTTTAAAATACAAGTTTTCAGCTGCATCCGATTAGAATATCCTAACTGATATTATAAATACAAAAATAAGTTTGTTTATTTTTTACGCTTTCACGCCAATTTGCTAAACCGATTTCGATGAATTTTGATACAGAGATAGATGGAATCATGGAAACGGTTCTAGGCTCCTTAAATCTATATAAACGCGCTCTAAACCGCGGGAAATAGCAAGTATAACATAACTGTAATATACATAACTATAAACCCCGTTTTAAATCCCTTAACCATGGGAGCAAGTTTATTATAATAGAATATTATAACCCATAATTTTACGACTTCAACATTCCTTAAACCAGATTAGCCATAAACACTCAAGGGTTACCAAACAATATTAATAAAGTTCATTATTGAACAATATTTGTTCACAACTTTAGATATTACTTTCGACCCTCGTAACTTTTTGGGAGGATATGGGCAGTTTATTGAATATTTAAAGATTTTCATCAACTGATAGAGGAAAACTATCCCGTGTTTATTGATAGGTACCATAATAACGTAGAAACACGAATAGAAGGAAATGTGCTTTCTCCCTGTCCTCACAAACGGCGTTCAAACCTGATCATTGACGGTTTAGCAGAGGTTAAAGCTCGTGCATTCTGGGAGTCCAATTAACAGACCGCGTTAGGAACACAGTACTGCACTCCAAAACACACATTGCCGACGTCACCCAAAATGCAGCCAAGCTTTATTTATTTATTTCGCACCATACAATTATCTTCACAGGTTTATCACCTAATACGATAATGTAGACAACTATTTTAACAACTACAGTTATACAGTTCTACTAATAACAAGGTCAACCACGGCCTTAATGCGAAAAAGCATTTTTTGTTTAGCACCAATGATTTATAATAAAATCCCAAAACCTATTAGACAAATGCCTACTGCTCTATTTAAAATACATTTAAAAAAATATCTTGTTAATAAATGCTATTATACCATATCGGATTTCTTAAATGAACGAAATTAATTAATTATATTTTTTCTGCAGTTACGACATTTAAATAAAAAAATGAATCTTAAATCTATAAAACCTAATCTGTACATGTTCTTCTTTTTAAGTAGTATTACGATGAAAAAAAAAATGTTTTTGTTGTTTAGACTCAATCTTTTGTGGTTATTTTAAACCAAATACTATGTTGTTTTTTGTACGCCATAAATGGCTAAACATGCAGATCTAACCATTATTATAAGACCTTGCATGTTATGATGTATACTCATGTTTTACAATAAAAATATATTCTATTCTATTCTATTCTATTCTATTCTATTCTATTCTATTCTATTCTATTCTATTCTATTCTATTCTATTCTATTCTATTCTAATAATATTTTCGATCATATGTATTTATTGATACTACAAACACCATATCTATGTCACAGTAGGACCATAACTTATTTCAAAGAGAGCTCTCACTATGAACCCACCCAGATTACAACAAAATATATCTACCTCTTACTTAGCTTAAACGGTCTGGGCCCGTCTGCTGCAAGTGTAACTGTTCATGGACTAAATCAACGACAATGTGGGTCCCAGGTCTCAGAATGCCGGCGATATTGCGAAAGACTCAAGCTAATGGGGCAAGCAGCTAAGGGTAGCTGAGGGGGCAAGATCGGTTGCACAAAATCATGGGAAATGGAAAAAAGTAAGGGAGGCTTTTGCCTTACAGTGGGACTGGTCATATATGAAAAACAAAAGCATACTTTATAAATTACTTGCTTTTGATGGAATTTCAAGAAATCCTCTCTTAGTGCTCTCCTACAGTCCCCACGGAACCTACATGCCAAATTTTCAGCTTTACTACTAATTTTCAGCTACGACCGACTATGCGTTGTCTGTCTGTCACTCAGTCAGTCACTCATCAGTAACGGAAGAGTTTTGATTATCGAATTATATAATGGCCTATAGAGGTAATGTTCCCTCTCCTGGGATTCGTGCCTCCTCTCTGTGAGAAATTGACTTACGGTACTCTTAAAAAGTTTGGTGTTTCCTAATAACTTATGGAAATTTTAGGAGTTGGAGTACATACTTTAGCATAATAAAACATTTCGGTACATCAACGACCATACATGTTTGAATAATTATGATTGTCTTAAAGCAAGTAATATTTTACATTCTGTCTTTGCGGAATTTGTTCGAAAGAGTCACCCCGGCCCTGAAACGCAAAGGGCTTGAGAAGGAACACGGATGGGTTTTAGTCAGTAAGAGTCTGACACGCCCTTCCGCTCCACCCAGAGCGGAAGAAGTCATTTAATGATTTCTCATCCTTAAAAAAAAAAGTAATCTTCTCCACTCGACTCAGCCTCCCTCAATAAAACGTCCTAGACTCAATTTCAGAAGAGTGGAGTAAGTTATTTCAGAAGAATTTATTAAAGAGTTATTTATTCTCTTGTGTTATTACAAGGTATACAATAACACGTACCTATTTCACACTTGGGTAAAGGATTAACCAGTTATCAAGGTTGAAATGATTCGGTGTACTTTGTAACCGAGCATACCATAGACCCCGAAAACCTTCAAATAAAATTTTACCCCGTACCCCAACCTCTTTAGCTAAGCACATCCGGATACATCCCTACTTTATCAAGACGAACAACAAAAGAGTTAATTAAAACCTCGCTTCCGTGCTGAAATGTACACTGACCTAAATTCTATTATGCACACAACGTACATTCAAACGCACGTCAAAGGTAACGCATGTGCTGCGAAAGAGGTCCTTATACTCCAACGACATTGAGGCATAGTCTACCTTTTACCTGATAAAGATGCCTGACTACTCGTATCACAATTTTGAGGTTAGAAAAGATAAAACTGGGTAAAGATAAAAGATATGTTTTAGGATTCAGTATTTGAAGATGAGAAGGTGTGAAATCCAACATTAATGCCAAAATTTGATTGATATTACCCGTGCGGAAATTGTAATTTATCCCCAAGGTATATAAATGTACTCCCAGGATAAAATGTATCTCTATACGAAAATTCATCACAACTTAAACAACAAACAATCAGACAAAATAGTATTTTTTTTTATGAATGCGAAATCATCAAATGACTTCTTCCGCTCTGGGTGGAGTGGAAACGCGTGTCAGACTCTTACTGACTAAAACCCATCCGTGTTCCTCCTAGAGCCCTTTGCGTTCCAGGGCCGCGGTGACTCTTTCGAACAAATTCCGCAAAGACAGTATAGACAATTTCCTTCGCTTATATAATATTTGTATAGATATAATGTTTATGAACTTCAAAACGAAAAAAAATGTAGCTTCCCCAATGTCATGCCATTCGAAAACGCAAAAACCATATGGCTTGCTTTTAACATTTAAAACACTAAGTAAAATAATTTTGGATTTTCCTCCCATAAGAAATACTGCCACATTCTTTTGCAAAACGATCTACAAAATGACATATAAATCATTATTTAGAAGAGGTAAAGACCTACTAACGAAAACAATAAACCATTTACCTTAATAGATTAAAACTCCGGAGGCTAGAACCGTCTCAGTTGTTGAATATTTGCTCAAAACAGCTCACCCTTACTAAGCCTTTGAGACAAAATAAACATGAGGTACCTGTCTACTTGTTTACATACATACATACCGGAAAATATCTCACATTCATTTCTGAGGAAAATGCATGATTTATTTAAATACTTTTCCTTGTATACCTGTTTTTCTGACTATTGTGTCATGGAGCTCAAAAGAAGGGCTGGTTAACCCGACTACTCGTGTAAATGGTGTTGGTAAACTTTCTAGAGTGTATGTGACTTAAGATTAAGCCTCTCTATGCATACATTATTTGAGTGAATTTTAAATACTATCAAAATTACGGTGCAGCGTTAAACAATACCATCAAGAACTACTGAAGCTTTAAATTCTTCACCCGAGGTATCATTTAATTTATTAAGAGCAAACGTTCCAGGTTGTACGGTTGAATTCCAATTCAAACATATCAACCCTATGACGGTTATAAAAGCTTTCCGGCAAATCAAAATCAAATTGACCGAAGACTTATGGGGAATGTCTGTCAAAGTGTGCACGTCCATAATTGAGACCATAGCACCATACTTGGCTTTAATATTCAATTTATGTGTAGACCAAGGAGTCTTTCCGGATATAATGAAATATAGTAAGGTTATACCACTTTTTAAATCCGGTGACAGTAAAGATGCCAATAATTATAGACCTGTATCCGTATTGCCGGTTTTCAGCAAGGTATTTGAAAAAGTGATGCTCAATCAAATGCTCATTCATTTTAACATCAATAAAATCTTACACGATCAACAGTATGGGTTTACCAAAGGTCGTTGTACGACTGACGCTGGTGTCACAATGTTAAAACACATATATACAGCGTGGGAAGAGGCGCAAGATGCCATAGGAATCTTTTGTGACCTCTCCAAGGCATTTGATTGCGTAAATCACGAAACCTTGCTCCTAAAACTAAAACATTACGGACTAGGTAATCTTGCTCTCAGTTTAGTGAAGTCGTACTTAAATGACAGACAGCAGCAAGTTCAAATAAACGGTGTTAATTCAAGGGGTTTAAAAGTCAAAATGGGGGTACCACAAGGCTCAATATTGGGTCCTTTCCTCTTTTTAGTGTATATTAATGATTTACTCCATCTTTTAAAAAACCAACCAAAGATGGTGTTATTTGCTGACGATACGTCCTTAATTTTTAAGATAGATAGACGTTCTACAAGTCTTGACGACGTAAATAATGCGCTACAGCAGGTCCAAAATTGGTTCACTGCGAATAATTTAGTATTAAATGGGAAAAAAACTAAGTGCATCAGATTTGCTTTACCGAATGTCAAAAGTAATACTTGCGACATAGTATTGGACAAAGAGAAACTTGAATTCGTCGAAGACACGGTTTTCCTAGGGATCACGCTTGACTCAAAGCTACAATGGGGTCCTCATTTAACATCTCTTGCAGGACGGCTAAGTTCAGCAGCATATGCTGTCAGAAAAATCCGTCAATTTACTGATATAGATACCGCGAGGCTGGTTTATTTTAGTTACTTTCATAGTATAATGTCTTACGGTATCTTATTATGGGGACGAGCTGCAGACATCGAGTCTATATTTATTCTGCAGAAAAGAGCCATCAGAGCCATATACCATCTTGGTCGGCGCGATTCCCTAAGGGAACTGTTTAAGGATATTAACATCATGACGGTACCTTGTCAATACATATACGAAAACATTATGTATGTTCGGAAAAATATTCATCTTTTTAATAAGATTAGTGATAGGCATAATTTTAATACTAGAAATAGGAATAAATTAGATCAACCCCGATTCAGATTGGCTAAAGTACACACTTCTTTTATGGGATATTGTATTAAGTTTTATAATAAAATACCACGTGAGATTCTCGAACTGAATGAGAAAAAATTTAAAACATGCATAAAACGCACTCTATGTAGACAGGCATATTATAAACTGGAAGATTATATCCTTGATAAAAATGCTTGGCTAAATGCCGGTCCTGCTCCACAGCCTCAGCCGCTTGGTTCCACTAGTTAGGTTTTATATTTGGAAGAGATGCTCACCCTCTTTTATGTCTAATAATAATACTATTCCGCATAATCTTATATTATGTTTGGAATAAACTTTTCTTTTTCTGTATTTTCAGATTGATATTCATAGTTTTATATAATTTAGAAGCAATTTTTATTTCAAGTTCTGTAAATGTGAGAACCCTGGACCATTATGTTAATAGATAGTTTCCTTGTTTGACATGAAATAGCAGGGGCAGTTGAGGGTGTGTCATGCTCACTCCAATGTCTCGCTGATGGTGGCGCGTGTATCGGATCATTCAGTTCCCTTCAAAATGGTTGAGCTGAATGGTGCTGATGCACGCGTCATGTTCGTGAACGGGCGCCGTCAGTGGAGACTGGTCATCCCTTGGTTGCCACTGCCTCATTTTAATATTTCATACTATAAATTGTTTTTTTTCTTTCTTTACATTGTTCTCATATATAGAAGCAACAAGGTTTATGTAACCAGGATTTTTGTAAACATAAAATGATTTAAAAGAGTGTCCGTGGAGTTTCTTGCACGTTCTTCTCCATAGAGATCTACGCTTGCGAACGTGCAAATAGCTTCATGTTTTTGACGGACTGACTTTGACAATTCAAAAGTACCTGATAATGGTTTATTTGAAATAAATGCTTTGACTTTTGAACAAACATCGTAGGGAACAGACATCTTAAGGAAATCTTGATGGTGAAAAATCGCCAATTTAACTAAGCAGGGCTGGTGAAAATTTCTCGTTGCTTTTTTGCATGGGAATAGTCTTCGTCATCATCATCATTCCAGCTGAAATACGTCTACTGTTGGATATCGACCATCTGATCTGCGAGCAATGTGCCCTGCCGAATGCCACTTTAGTTTGGAGATCCTTCGGGCTATATCGGTGACCTTGGTTCTCTTGCGAATATCATCATTCCTGATTCGATAACGCAAGGAAACTCCGAGCATTGCCCTCTCCATTGTCTTGCAGTAGGAAGAGTCCTGCAGTGAGTTTAGTAGAGGCCACGAGGGCCCGCAATAGCAGAAAATAGAAATATGGAAAACAGAGAGCGAGGATTTTGCCCAGCATTTAGACTATAGGCTAGTTAGTAAATGATTTCTAAACTTCTTTAATAAACCATGGTCATGTCACACGATATTCAATTTTTCATGTGAAACATCTAGCCGCGAGTAAAACCGATTGTTGGCGTGGCGACACATGCCGTAGCGGGCGACGCGTTGCCATGCTATATCATGCGCGTGCAGTAGGTTACAGTAAGGGTAGGCCAGCCCATACATAATGCCCAAAAAAAATTCGCATCGTCAGTATCGTGATTTCAACCCTGAATAATGTGTTGAGTTTTTTTTTTGGGCATTATGTATGTGCTGGCCTACCCTTACTGTAGCCTACTGCACGCTCATGATACGATGGTACATATTTACAGTATATATGTATTTTTTTTTTGTTATGCTATATTTAGTTCCTGTCGTAATCTGTTCTTATATTCATATTACTTGTACAAAATAATTTCGATGTTTCACATCTGCCATGCGTCCCGTGACGGCTCACATTTTTTTCGTCCATTTCAGTCTTTTTACGTAACTTCTCAAGTCTAGCAGATCCGATGTCATCATCATCTGCCTAGCCTTTTTCCAACTATATTGGGCTTCCAGTCAGACTGGATTCAGCTGAATACCAGTATTTTACGAAGACCGGCTGCCTACCAGACCTCCACAACTCATTAACTGGGTAACACGGTAGTTGTAAGCAAGACTGGAGTCAGATTTACTGGCTTCTTCTTCTACTTCTTTTCTAGTCGATGGTTAACTCCATAGATTTTTTGGGCCCAGCAGATGGCCACGTCAATTGCAGCATCGGTGACATTCAGGTACAGGTGCATGGGCACTTGGGGCACTCCAACATGTGGATCATGTTTTGTACAGGTGCCCCTGGCTTCTAACAATGTGTAACGTTCAAAATTGAAGTACAAAACATATTTTTAATATAAAACATTAAGAATAAAAAATGAAGAAGGATTACCCAATTTTTTGCCAGAAACGACACAAACTACCAACAATAACAATGAAACATGAATTAACGTCAAAACATGAATCTGTCTTAATGTAAACTTGTGAGACAAATAGCAACATATTATACATAATTGATACATGAGAGTTCGAGTCAGACTTGAAACTTGGTTTGAATGGAACAAGTTCAGATTCGGCAACTATTGTTATGAAGTTCACTGAATTATGGACGGGAAAATTTGATTTTCAGGCGGAAAAACTTGGGCGGGTAAACTGGCGAAATGAGTTTTAAATATTCAAAGGATATTGTTTCCTGTTTTTCTCGTTTAATGGGATATTTAGCTTTGTTTAAAGTTCTATATTAAAGATTAGTACGAGCTTGTGGTTAAATAATTACAGACAAATAGTTCAACTTTTTAGGTTAAGCAACGCTTCCGTTGATGGATGACCACCAACATACCGAGACTCTTCTGTGGCTCGGAAATCAAGCAAAGCCGTTGCTCCTGGCTGTGATTTGATCTATAAATGACAATCCGTAACGACAGCCAAATATGTCTTTAGCAGTCGTTGCGGATTGTCAGCAGTCAGAAAATCTAACACTAGTCTTGCCAAGAAGAAAATCTTACACTAGTGTTACGCAATCACTGAGTGGTGGAGGGCAGATAAGCACTCGTTTCACTAAAATACTGGTAGTCAGCTGAATCTGGTTTGGCTAGAAGCCCATGATGATGAAAGTTGTGAATATTTCGCTTATTGTATTGTCACGATCGCAGTGTTGACTGTTCCGATTAAAGTTCTATATTTTGTCTCCTAAGAGGCGACTACGGGTCAAGAGAATGGGCAGCAGCATTCTCTGTGGTTCTGTGCAATGCAACAGCTACACTGCGATCGCCAACCTGCCTGCCAAGCGTGGCGATAATGGCGAACCTCCCTCCCACTCCTGGGGGAGGCCTATGTCCAGCAGTGGACGTCTTTCGGCTGATATGATGATGATGATGATGATTTTGAAGTTTGAGTTTTCTCTACTAGTCAACTTTTGGAAGTCGACTAAAATCCGTGTACCATATAGAATGTTCAATTTAAACAAACAGTTAAAATGTAGTTACGATGCACAAACCTGCTGAAACAGCGTGTAAAAATAAATAAAACTGATTCACAGTACAAATATCGTCGAAAATCACGAACCATTTGGCGCCACAACCTAGTTTAAAATCAAATATGGCGCCCGTGTGCTAAAAATTCGATTTAATTCGTCCAGTTCGTTCCTGGTCCGTTGTTTAAATCAGATTTGTTCTGACCGAGTTGTTGTTTGTTTGTAACTCAATGAGAATACAATGAATTCTGTGAATACAACAATGTAGGGACCTCACAAAGAGGAAATTAAAAAACTAAATTATGTATTCGTTTAACATTCCAGGACGGTAAAAAAAATCATAATTTACCTGTTTTTGGAGAACCCTGGCAGTTTTAATTCTCGCTACAATTTTTTTAATTGATTCAGAAAACAATCAAATTGTATTGTATTTCCAAGAAAGAATTTTTGTGTCGTAAAAAACATCCCTGCTTCAATTAAAATTACAACACAAACACAAATAGTGAAATAAAAAAGTGCAAATGAAAAACAACACTATAAAATATTCATCACTTTTAAATTCTTCAGGCATTCGGTCTAAAACTAAACTCCGTCTGTCTAACTCATCAGCCCAGCTGAATTTAAACACAAAATGTTTTGAGCGTGCAAATATACTGGGGCTAAAATAATCGGACAGCTTTCATTACGGGTACTCTAGTCTAAATGGCAGATGCTAATTCTGTACGTTTTAGACTAACTGGATAATTTAAATTCGTTATTTTGGTTAGTATTTTTGTTTCTGTTCATTTGGAAGAAGAAGATAATTAAGATGAATAAATCCCAGTAGTCATTGGTTAACTAAGTTACGAAATTTGTTATAGCAAAATGTTTTGGTATTGCTTGCTACATAAATTGGTGTTGTTGCTATCATGTCATGTTACCGTTATATCTTTACAGGACTTGTGTGTATTTTCCTAAATAATTCAGTCAACAAATAAAATAAGAAACGATAGTCTTATTATTGTCATAGACCGAAAAAAAGGAGCTCATTTGGCCTGTCTTTACGGTTTGAATTCTCATTAAAAAAATAAAATTAAGTCGAATTATAATTTTGGTGACAGGCGCTGACATAATTTTGGGAAATTATCGACGAGGTATATACTCATTCCATAGGTGTTTTTGATAGATAAGAATAGAAAAAATCCAGAAAAAAAAATAGGAATAGGGCAGACAAGACGCAGTTAAAAAATATTGCTTAAAAATCTCAAAAAATGGCCATGGTTGTCAGCGTTTTAAAATCTGAAATAAACAGAGACAGGACTCATTGAATTGAAGCCATCCAGTACAAAAGACATTTTGTGGACAAAGATGTTTGAACTTCTCTGTATTCCGACTATTTTTTTACAAATCGTAATGTTTTAGTATCATCTATCAAATATATTTTCATTCATTTACATTTTTCATACTATAGTAGGCGCCAGATAAATGTGGAATAAAGTACATTGACCTTTCCCTAATAACTGTTCATAGGTACCTGAACAATTAAATATGAATCGTTTTTCATTATTAGACAATGTTAAGGATCACGAGAGATGATGATTCGGGACAGCTTTGTGTCATTAATTCCGTTTTTCAAATTAAAAATGCCAATAATTGTAGGTGGGTCAATGACCGTTATTCCACGATTATCTGGCGCCTACTATAGTCAAATACCCTATTGGCTCTCTGATGTCGAACATCCAATCATTGCATGCCAGGGTCAATGCTAAAATCATCACGGCACACTCTGCATATGACTCAATTGTCAGATTTGCAATAAGGTCAATAGGAGTTAAATTGATAAATTGCGATTGTCGCACAGGAACGATGATCGGTGCTTTGTTTGTTGGTCTGATGACAGGAATACTGTGATTTGAATTTGTTACCTACCTAGATGCAGGTTTAGTTGTTAACTGTACAGTTAAAAAAAGAAAATGTTTGGAATCATTACATTCCAAGTCAGTTTGAAGGAACTCCACTCGACTCCATCGCCACAAAAACGGAAAAAGAATCCTCGATGAATTTCAATAAATAACAAGGTATAATTGTAAATTGGAATCGAGTTAGAGGGCATAACTTGGAATACAGGTGTTTGTCTGTAGAGTTATTCGTTTGTTTTGTTAATGCTAAATTTTAATTATAGGCATGTGCCTATATTATAAAGTTATTTGCATTTATATTTGAACACCGCTGATGCAGATAACTTTTGTGGTTGTGACCACATACGACCAGTTGTGACACCGGCCAGTTAGTCATTAAATAACAACGGAATTTCGTATTTGTTGCGTTAAGCTAATTTCTCTTTTCTTCGCACATCATCATCTTCAACAGCAGGAAAGACGTCCACTACTGGACATAGGCCTTCCCCAAAGGGGGTTTTGCCATAATTCCCACGCTTGGCAGGCGGGTTGGCGATCGCCGTGTAGCTGTTGCAATGCACAGAGAATGCTGCTGCCCATTCTCTGGTGAGTCCCTTAGTCGCCTCTTACGACACCCACGGTAATTGATGGGATGGTGCTATTCTTTTACGTCCGACACCATACAGTACGCTAGTTTCTTCATGCACTGCTGAAGCTAGACAGAAAGCTACAATATCCAAAGAATCTACAAATTAATTCCATGACATATTAGCAAGTGAAAGATTGCAACATCCATAATAATGATAACTTTACCCCTTAGCTTCTGACCTCGATTTTTTCAAATAAAACCCAATTTATCTGAACTGAGACAAAAATCCTGGATCCTTTAGTAAAGTAGCTTTTTCATCCTTCATTTTTTAAGGATAAAGAAAAGTTGGAAGAAAATTGAAGAGTTATGGATTGTTCTGATTTGAAGAAGGGTTTATCTTATTGTTGGACTCGTACAACGTTAGAATGTTTTCGAAGAAATGTGATCAGAATTTAAATGAATAAATTGTTACTGGCATTGTAATTGGAGGATTTTCTTAGCGTTGCTTGGAAAAAACTGGTAGATGGAAATCAGATCTATTGGAATATTAACGGTATTTACTAGGTTACGCATTTAAATGATAAAAGTGATAGCTTTCATAAGTAATTAAAAATTATCTGATTACTGTGTCATTAGTTCATTACTAACGTCATGTGGTTAACACGGATAATGACTACGAAAACCTATATTTTGGAAAAACTATAATATATTTCGAATCGGCGAAAGATACCATGCTAAAGAAACTGGAATATCCTAGAGCCAACAATAGAAAACATAGGAATGAAATTCATTAATTCGCACAGAGCTCGCAGTGGTTGAGTCCTACTCCACTTCACAGAGAAAGGAAGTCATTGTCCTAGCTGTGGGATCTCACCGTCGCGACAAAACGTGGTCAAGTTGTGGTTACGTGTGAATGGTGTCGTTGCGGCTTCTTGCGGTTGCGTTGTGGTATCCACAGAATGTAGTTGTGTTTGCGTTGTGGCCGGTCTCTAGTTCGTGGTGTCGGTGGTGGTTGCGTTGTGGTTGCAACGTGGCTGCGATGTTATCGGTATCATACACGCAGTCGATAATGACGGCAAAATGTGATCCGTGTTAATTAAACTATAAATTTTCATACAAATGAGCGCCCGCTCACGTGTGTTGTGGTGTGGCTGTAGTGTTGTTGTGGCGTGGTTGTGATGTGGTGTGGCAGTGGCGTGGCTGTAGTGTGGTTGGGGTGTGGTTGTGGTATGATTGTGGCGTGGTTGTAGTGTAATTGTGGCGTGGTTGTGGTGTGATTGTGGCGTAGTTGTGGTGTGACTGTGGCGTAGTTGTGGTCTGGTTGTGTCGTGTTTGTGGTGTGGTTGTGGTTGTCGTATGTGTGAATGAAGCCTAATAGGCTTATTATGCTATGCTATCAAAAACGAAGCAACGGGAATATAATTTTACTACGCAATTAGGGATCTAGATTATCAAACAATAAAAGACACCAACAAAAGAGATATAAACAGAAATAAAATAATCATTTCTTCTACGAACCCACAGGAAGGTGAAACCCCAGTCAACACCCAATGTAGTTGAATTGAATTTGTATTGAAATTGCGGCTGTCGACTTTGAGATCAAATTGTATCTAAATAAAGAGTGACTCGTCTTTACCCCAGAGGCAAAAATATAACGTAGTATGACGCCAAATGTGACTTGGAAATCTAAAATGTTTCAAGTGTATTTTATTATTAAAACCAAAATATTATTTGTGTTCATTTCAGCTCTAAACTAAGTGATATTTATTTATTAACGATGACAATAGCAATGCGTTCAATGCCCGGTTCCTTACAGCATGAAAAGAGGAATAGGGAATATACATGAAAAAAATATTTATTATACAAACAGTTTATCTAGAAATATACAAAAATATAATATTGACTGGCCTGTTGGTCTAGTGGTTAGTGACCCTGTCTGCTAAACCGGAGGTCGTGGGTTCTATTCCCACCCAGGACAAATCTTTGTGTGATGAGCATGATCATTTGTTCTGTGTCTGGGTGTAATTTGTCTATAATATGTATGTATTTAGAAATTTATATATAAGTATGTTTATCAGTTGTCTGGTTGCCATAGCACAGGCTCTGCCTAGTTTGGGATCAGATGACCGTGTGTGAGTTGTCCCAAGATATTATTATTATTATAATACTAACAGTGAAAATAGAATCGAAATTGACCGAAAAACAAACGAGATAAAACTATTTTAAACAAATATATCTGTCCCTCTCGCGAAGACGCTGTTTTGTATGGCAGCTGTATAGGCGTCATAGTATTTGACGACACAGTTCGTATCGGACTTCTCTTTCTAATTATCAACTTTGAAGCTTAATAGCTTCATCCCTGATGAAGGTATTTTAAAAATTATTCCATAATTGTTTACTAGGTATAATAAGTATTTTATTTTGCTAATAAAAAAATTGCATGCATATTCCCTATTACATTTTCAATCAATCAGATTTACAAAATGATAATATTGTGTAAATTCGGTTAATGTGTTTCTTTGTAGCCTACCTATTGTTTCTTCAGAAATACCAATCAGTTTGGATGTTTGTTAATCGATCACGTCTAAACGGATGAACAGATTTGGATAAAACACGACACACTGGTATTACTATTATTTAACTATTAAGATCCGGAATATTTTATCCCGATAAACCTTTCTCTTCACGAGAGATACAGCTGGTAGAATGTAGTAGTAGGAAAACATATACATACCATTTTAACACAAAATGCCGTTGATCCTTCGCAGCTTTAACAGCGACCTATGAGTCCCAGTATAGAGCCCTAATCCGATCAATGTTTAGGACTACGACTAGGGCGTCAACTAACGCAATTCCTAATTTAATCCGTATAACACTAACGAGGACTGATACCCTATTATAAGACGTAGTGTGGATGGCATGTCAAGTAGGATAATAGAGTTATGTGTAAAATATCTGATGCTTGGAGGTTTAAGTTTGTTGTGAAAATGTACTAGCTCAAAGATGTTTGATTATTGATGTGTGTGTATTTGGTTTTGTGTGCTATTTGGATGTTAATCTGGCAATAAACAATTTTCATTTCATTTTTTTTTTTCATTTCAAAGAACAAAATCCGCTTTAGTTCGAATGAAAAAATAAAAGAATTTTCGTAAAACTAAATATTTTCGAACTGAAGTGATCTTCTGATTGACTTTTTGTGATAATTTATTTTTCAATAATTTTTCAAGATCTGACTACCTTATTGTTCTAGTTAGTAGAAGCTAGGACTATCTATGTAGAATCAAGATGACACGATGTTATTGTAACTAAGTTTCCTTTTATTTGTACCAACATTGTGTGTACCAGTGTGCCAAATAAACTAGTTTTCTTTTTTTTTATTTATTTATTTATTTAAACTTTATGAACAATAGTGGTACATGGGCGGACTTAATGCATCAAGGCATTCTCTACCAGTCAACCTTTGGGTTATTAAGACTATACTGTGGTAGGTGTACAATAAATAAATATAAGATACAAAATTGAATTTTAACATTTCGGAAAGAATATACAGATAATATATATAATACTAACAAAATACATATATATGCTAAAATAATAAACTAATAAATATAATATATTATGTAATCATACCGATTAAGAGAATTCATAGTAATCATGACGAAGAACGACTAAGAATGACAAGCTTTTAAGTAGTGTTTACGGATTTTACGCTTAAAGGAAAATTTTGACTCCGCCTTCTTGATGTCAAGGGGAAGCATATTCCAGAGTTTAATTGTAGAAATAGCGTAGGAATTAGACAAAAACCCGGTGCGGTGAGAA
Organism: Mamestra configurata; assembly: GCA_002192655.3. NCBI lineage: Eukaryota > Metazoa > Arthropoda > Insecta > Lepidoptera > Noctuidae > Mamestra > Mamestra configurata. Next base: position 818,821 of record NDFZ01005485.1, read on the forward strand.
GGGATATGAAGAAGTAAGTTTTTAGATGCTCGAAGGTTGAGACTGTGAGAACTGCCCAACACTTTAAAATATTGTTTTAAATAATCAGGAGCACAAGGATCGTTCATGCATGCAGAGGGATCTGAGGGATCTTCTCTGACGGATAGGCAACCATTTAAGCTGAGAACGGAAGGAAGAAATGTGATGATATTTACGAAGGCCAAAAATGAAACGAATACAGTTGTTAAGAAGTCGATCCAGTTTGTTGAGAAGTTCTTCCTTTCCTTTTTTGTTTTCTGCCTTTTGCTTTCTTTTCTTTCTTTCTTTCCTTTCTTTCTTTTCTTTTATTTCCTTTCTTTCTTTTCTTTCTTGTCTTTCTTTTCTTTCTTTTCTTTTCTTTATTTTCTTTCTTTTCTTTAAGGATGCCTTTTATGGCAATTCATCAAATGACTCCCCCTGCTCTGGGCGGCATGTGAGTGTGGGAGAGAGTGTCAGACTCTTGCTGATCAAAACCCATCTTGTTCCTTCAAATTCTTTTTGCGTTCGAGGGTCGCGGTAATTGTTTCGAACAATCCAGCAGTCTTGGTAGGCAACGAGTTCCTTGTTCACAAAGGAATCATGATGGCATTTGTGTATTTTATCTATGGGCCTTAGTTGCCTGATAATAAATAAAGAATTATATTATTATTAACGACCTGATTACTAACCACACACCTAATTACAAAATCACATTTACATTTCTCCCACTCGACATCAAAAATAAAATCATTTATAAGAAGTAATTTATATTCAAACTCGTCCTCTTATAAGTTTATTTATGTGCGTTGTTGTTGAAACGACTTCACTGTTCAATGGTTCGAAACGGCGATATTTTTTCTCTTTGCACGATATTTATTCTCCACTAACTTCTGCCACAGGCTTCGCTCGTGTGAAAAGTGTTTTATGATTCCAATGTCGCGGCCACACTGTCGCGATAACGCGAAGATTTGCGCTGTCGCGATAAGTATGGCCGAGCGATTCTTCGAATCGCGATGTACTTGGGCGAACAAGAATGTATAGCCACTGTCGGTAAACTACTGTGACAACGCGACACGATTATTCGCGCAATAATGTAGAACCAGCACAAAGGTGACAGGATTATACCAGGATATGAAGTATTATTATTGTCTTGATGTGGATCAAGGTCTACTTGCATAACAAATTTCATTCAAGTCTGTTAAGGCGTTGAGGTGTGATTTATCAACAAACATCAAATGTAATTATTACCTCTTGGTGGTCCTGGTTGAATTTTAGAAAATGCTGAAATAGTTGTTTTTTTTAATATAGCATTAGAATCAACTTTAATTATCCGTAATGCTAAGGACTGGAATTCGCTGCCGGAGTCTGTGTGATCACATTTCTTATGGGAAGGCGTATCCCATCGTCGACCACATCACCGCTTTCCATCAAGTGTGATTGTGGTCAAACGTAAGCAATATACCAAAAAAAACTGATCACTAAAAAATATATTACACAATAAGAGCCCATGGCTGAATAATCACAGCTGCATGGGTCGATCTTAAAGGTTAAGCAACGCTTGCCAAGGTCGGTCTGTGGATGGGTGACCACCTTAACATACTGAGACTCCTCCGTGCCTCGGAAAGCAGGCTAAGCCGGTCCTGGCTGTTATTTGTAGATCTTTGGCAGTCATTACGGATCGTCAGAAGGCAGAAAAACTGACACCAGTCTTGGCAAGAAGTACCGTGTTACCCAGTTATTGGGTTGTGGGGGTCTGATAGACAGTCAGTCCACGTAAAATACTGGTTTTCAGTGGAATCTGGTTTGACTGGCAGCCGACCCCAATGAAGTTGGGAAAAGGCTACGCAGATGATGATGACAAAAAAATATTTTAAATAAAAACTTCGTATAATGCATACAGAAAACCTCAATGCAAAACAATGCTTTATAAACCTGATACGACTTTTCTTTTTATATGTATATTTCTGGCCTGATATTATTAGATATTATTATTATCATGATATTCCGGTCTAAATATGATGTTACTGGACTGTGATGGATACAAATGGGCTCAATCGACTAGCCATAATGGAAAATAGTGAGATATCAGTCTCACATTCCGAGAAACCGTAATGCCTGCTGAAATCATGTCCGCGAAGACTGTAATAAAAAAAAACAACGGGTTGCACTCCGGGAGTGCCGGCAGAAGTGAAAACTTGAACATTAACGTTGTGCATTTTTGATATTTTGGAATGGTTAGGGAATAATTTCGCACGAATTGCTTTAATTATCAGTATGAAAGTACCTACTATCATTTATGTGGTAAAATACAATACTCATTTATTGCACTATCGTACACAAACATGACAATTTATATTACAATAAAAATTAAGCACTTGAGAACTTTAACCCTCAGTCTTACTAATTTTCGATCAGGTCACTTATCCTGACGCGAGTTTAACATTTTTTACCCATCCCAAAAAGTGCACAACGCCGCTAAATAAGTTTTCACTTCAATAACAATACATTACCTGACATAATCAATAAGCAATGACTTAGGTTTAGATCAAAACTTTACGTAAAAAGTAAAACGAATTACAATGCTGTCGATCATACAGGGTGAAGACGACGATACGACAATAATTAAAAACTCTGGCAATACTACTTCATACGAATTTGTTGTCTTTTATCACAGATTAGATGTCACTAACTGCAACAGACTGCTTGGAATATTTCCTTGACTAGTTTGACATTCTTTTTTTGACGTTTTGTACAGTTTGAAAGTTTATTTTTAATTTCGGTGACCGGATTTATAATAGTTTCAAAACATTCCTATGAACCAGTATTGCCAGTGTTTTCATTTATTGTCGTATCGAGGTCTCCACATTGTATAACTTCTAACTCATGAAACTAAAATGCAAATACCATACCTACTGACTCATGGTTAGACAAACAAAGAAAATCGAAGGCTAAACCTTTTACCAGTCTTAAACGAATGGCATTTGAAATACCTTGCCCCATTTCCTTCAAGAACACATGAAAGAATAATACATTGAATGGTTGGTCGATCAGCGTTTCCATTTTACAAACCACGCCCCTTAATAGCTCTTATGCATGCGATGTGCATTTTTGATTAGATGTTAAAAGGGTTTTTCAATGACGAGGGTAGATTCCTAAAAAAAACTATTTTGTCTTCACTTGACTTAGCAAAAAAAACGAAAAAAGAAACGAAGTTATTCTTTTTTCACGTAAAACAAAGATGAAGACGATACAGTGCGTTTCAATTTCGCGTGACGTCACATCTATGTGAAGTATTGTTACCTACAAGTGACGTAACAAGCCGTGGGAGCTTATTACGCTTCTGAACTGTGATAAACGTGTTCTAATTTTTTTGATAATTTCACTGATGGACTAAATATAATCCTATTTATTCAAGAAACATCCCAAGGTCTTAAGATAGATAGAATTTGGTAGACTACCGCTGAAGTTTTCAAGACAAAACTGCCCAAGGGCTAGTGTAACAGAACCTTACTCAAGTACTACTTGATACTAGTTTGAACCCATCTTTTTGATTAAAACTAGTATTAAGTATGTAGGGCTTCAGTCTTGAGTTGTGATTCTCGAAGACAGGTGCATTACTAAAAGGCTTTCATAGAAATAGTTACAAACTCATCCACAGACTGATACCTTTTTGTGAAACTTTGGTGCAACGTTCTTGCATTGCCTTTTAGTCTGCCTTTGTACCTTTTGGTTATATATGTATACAATGTGAATACATCGATACAACAATAAATGAAAACACTGGCAATACTTGTTTATACGAATATTGTTAAACTAATATAAATCCTGTCACCGAAATTAAAAAAAAACTTTCCAATACATAAAACGTCAAAAAAACTCAAACTAGTACAGGATAGTGACAATATTCCAAGCAGTCTGTTGCAGTTAGTGACATCAAACTTGTGATAAAAGACAACATATTCGTTAATTGATTTATTGTCGTATCGTCGTCTCCACCTTGTATAATACCAGCCAAACAATCAGTCTTCTCTTTGACTCAGCACCACACAATCGAGTAGCACCAAATCTTGACAAACTGAATTGAGATGGTTCTTTAGGCATCAGTCCCATCACTTCCTGTGGGTGTCGTAAGAGGCGACTAAGGGACTCACCAGAGATTGGGCAGCAGCATTCTTTGTGCATTGCAACAGCTACACTGCGATCGCTAACCCGCTTGCCTAGCCTGGCGATTATGGCTAACCCCTTGGGGCCTATGTCCAGCAGTGGACGTCTTTCAGCTGATATTATGATGATGAGGTCCGACTAATACCACCACCTGAATCAGTAACCTCCATTGAGGGGCACTATGCATTCTGACCTCCACAACCACTGAACAATACCACCATCCTTTGTTTAGACTATTATATTATCTATATATATTATCTAATATTCCTGGGGATATACTATGCCGTGCCAATGACGCCATGATTCCAATGTGAATAAGAGATAATGCTATGCGACTTGTATAGCTCCGTCTACTTCCCACATCAGAATCATGATGGTTTCAAGTCGTCATATTAGGGGGGGATTGTTTGTATTTCATAAACGGGGTTGTGCGACTGATATAACAATAGGCTACAACAGGGCAACAGGGCGTTACTCCATCATGTTCCTGCCCTTATCCCATGTTACTTGGGGTCGGCGCAACATGTTTTTTTCTTCCATTCTGTCCTGTCAGCCGTCACACTATCACTAACTCCCTTTTGTTTCATATCACTCCTAACACAATCCATCTCAACAAACATTCAACTCTTCTAGTTACGTGCATTTCATCCCTCCTCTTTACGTGAACCAAGATAAGCGGTTCCCTTTTTATTTTTCCGTTACTGGCGCCACTTTTAAGCTACATCTAAAGAACTCATTCCTCACTTTATCCATTCTCAATACTCCACACATCCATCTCAATATTATCATCTCGGCTACATGCAATCTTTTCTCATCCGACTTTTTCACAGCCCAACATTCTGATCCACACAGTACGACAGGTCTTATCACGGACTTATAGATTTTGCCCTTTTTTGCGCACTGTAAAGTCATAATGCGATCATGATTCCATTGTGAAAAAGGGATGGTGTTGTGTACCGTATAGCCCCGTCTCCCTCACACACTAGTACCTATAGCTTTTCCTAAAGCTCATATAGTAAACACCCAGATTTAGGGCATACAAGTTGCCGACTGGCAAATATTTGTACAATAGCCTAAGCGTTTATGAGAATCGTGACAAGTCAAGTACAAGAGAAGAATGCTTACATTTTCCATAAAATAAGTACGAAGAATAGTTAACTTCATATTTACGCCAAAATCTAAGGCCACGCACTGTAATAAAATACCAAGTATAAAGACAAGGCCAATATCTAGGCATGGTATAGGGTATTTAATGTTTAGGGTTCCGTACCCGTTCTCAAGAACCGTAATAGGCAGACAGTTGATATTTTCAGAGTATTTCTATTGCCGCTATAACAACAAATAATAAATATTATTTTAATTATAAATTAAAGGGGGCTCCCATACAAGAAACGTGTGAACCCGTCATGTGAGGGTCCGACTCGCACTTAGCCGGTTATAGAAACCAATAGAATTTAAAAGATGCAAACTCATCATGTTTCTCATAAAATGTTCTAAATCAAGGCATTTGGCAGCGTTTTAAGGTTGTACTGCTATGCATGACGTGCCATCATGATTTCACTGTGAGAGAGAGATGGAGCTATACTGGACAAACAGCACTATCTCTTGTTAACAATATTTATTAGATGCCAAGTCGAATAACCAGTGCAACTTAAGTATTTCTGAATTGTCTAGTAGTTGTGGAGGTCAGAATGCATAGTTTGTTTTCAATCAGTTTCAGTTTAAATTCAGTTTGTCAAAATTTGGTGCTACTCGATTGTATGATGCTAAGTCAAGAAGAAGGCTGATTGTTAGGCTGGTATTATAGAACTTAAAGGTCTTAATCTTTACCTAGATTACAGGAAAACCTATAAAAAGTTTGTGGTGTTAAAATAACATGTAACAAAAATGAAATTCGTTCGGAACCCTTTGCACGCGAGTCCGACTCGCACTTGGCCGGTTTTTCTGAGTGGATTCATGATAGCAATAACAGTCATAGAGGTTCCTGTCATTATTGAAGCTGTGCTATTGGATTCTTGGCGAAAGTATTTCGTTTATTCTACCTTTTAATCTGAAAAAAACATTTAGAATACAAAAAAATGTTACAAGTGTTATCAATAAATGAAAGCTAAATAAAAATAACGCGAAGCAGGTTCCAATATTCCTCAACTCAGCTCTAGACTTCAAAGCTAGATGGATTTCACACATCAAAAATTTGAATTATTAATTTCTATTGTATGTTGGTTGTCATAGCTACCTTGATGATTCCTATTCAAAGACTCATCTCATATTCCATGTACTGTTTTATAACTTAAGGGGTAGTACGTAACAGGTTGCTAAGCACTCGTAAAGATATCGTGACCCACTTTCTTAAGGGCTAGCAATTGATTTTCGGTTAAATCTTTACAATTATTTGGTTAAAACTTTCAGGTGCTTCAGTCTTGAGTTAAGACTCTCGCAGATAGGTGCAAGAACTTCTTTTGATAGAAATTGTTCCAAACTGATTTACAGATTTATTTTTATTTGTATAAAGAATTTGCGTATCGTTCTCGCGTGGTCGCACGGCCTCTGTAATACCAGTCTAAAAAATCCAGCCGTTTTTAGGGTTCCGAGAGTCCAAAAAAAAATATTCCTATTCAAAGACAGCCCATAAACCATGTAATTAGTACAGAACATTGTACTGTTAAATTACTTAAGGCCCTGCCAGGCTTACGGAATTGTTCGTAAGAGTTACCGCGGCCCTGGAACGGAAAGGGCATTCTCTCTCCCGCTCCGCCATTGGATGATTTTCCATAAAAAAGAGGTTCCGTTCATTCAAAAATATTAATTCTATTCAAAGACTTATCCCACACACCATGTACTGTTACATTACTTCAGGGGTAGTAACAGGTTGTTAAGCACTTGTAAAGCCGTCGTGACCTACTTTCTTAAGGGCTACGATTGATTTTCGGTTTAACAAGGTGTTCAGCTATTTCGTTGGTAGTTATAATGATATGGGTTCAGTAGGTTTTCGAGTGGTTGTCGGTCCTTTGAAGCTGTGAAAGGCAGGTTTTTTGTTTTTGTGTTGGAGTAATTATGTGGGGAAGAGAAAGAAAGTGAGAGAAAAGACCAGATATACATTTTTATTTGTTTTTAATAGCTGTAAAATGTGTCAAATTTTGTATTAAAAAATTGAAAAATAATATTTATTATTATTATTTTAGCAAGCCTGAAATTTCCCACCGCTGGGCAAAGGGCTCCTTCTACTCCTTCCGTTGTTCCCGATTTTGTGCCACATCCTGTAAATTAAGGGAACTTAAGGGAGACATCTAAGTCGTCCCGCCATCTCCTTCGTGATCTGCCGCGGCCCCGTCTCGCGATTTCAAGGCACCAATTTTGTGTTTTGCGGGCCCACCGCTCGATGGGCATGCGGCAGACATGTTCAGCAAAGTTCCATTTAAGCTGGGCAGTCTTCCGAGCCACGTCAACAATCTGTGTTTTAGAGTGCAGTATAGTGTTTCTAACGCGATCCGTTAATTTAACACCAAGTATACTGCGCTCCAAAGCACGTTGGCAAACCTTGAGTTTGGACTTTTGGATGTTAGTCAAATACCAAGTTTGTGCACCATAGGTCAAAATGGGGAGAATACACATTTCCATGCGAGAAAATTAATAATAAAACCAAAATATTATTAGTATATGACAGCAGCACGCACAATGTCGGGGTTCCACAAAATTCAAAAAAAAAATGTCAGCGGAAAACTACCGCCGAACGTGTTTTTTTTAGTAATATATAAAAAATACGAGAGAAATGTACTTTTTAGCCGGCCCTAAACTTTTTGGAAGTTTAAAAGAGGCATTTCTTATAATCAGGACACAGATGTAGTATATTTGGTTGAAAATGGGGACTAAACTTCGACCTTTACACACACACTGAAAACCAAAACAAAGAAGTCTTAACATATAAATATATAAGAAGAAGCCTCAAGATTTAGCAAGAATTTTCAACCAACTCCTAAATCAACGTTTCCTCCCTTCAGTGATTCAGCCCGTTCCATTTCAGCCCGTAGGGGCTGATTTTCAATAGTTAGATAAATGTTACCAGAAAAATAATTACGACAATTGACAACCGTTTCATTCCAAGCTATTATACAACATTTTTGAAAATTTAAAAATCGGCTCTTATTTGCATAACAACCTACCAAACATACCTACTTATCAAAAGGCTACCAAAACTGCCCCCACAATACGGGTTCCGTCCATTTACGTTTGTCCATCGGCCATTTTTATTTTTAATTCCGGACCTAAACTCTTTGTTTGTATTGCTGATTTTGAATATTTGATCACAAGCGAGAAACACGACAAACGATTTGCGGCATGTAATTTTATTTTGCAATGTGTTTTGTATTCGTGGAGCGATTGTTTAATTTGCATAAGCTGGGTATACGAATGGCGGATATTTTTTATTTATCTGTGATAAATGACAAGCCATTTATAAAGTGTTACTAAAAGTACTTTTTATTATTTTTTTCACAAGATAAAAAAGTAGGCATTTAACTGAAAATTTCGGAATATTATTCAATTTAGAGTGTTAAAATTGCGTTCTTAATCTTAACTTAATAATTGTAAAATGCATTAATACACTGACCAAAACACACAAATACCGCGGTGTACTTGCGTGATTAAGTGAGAATGTAAATAATAATAATAATAACGTTTATTGGACAAAAACAGAACTTAGCCTACTACAGTTTCAATACTAAAAACATAACATATAAGAGACTTCTAATCTAAATGAACTCCTGATTTCCAAACTAGGTAAAAACCTGTATCTTGGAAATTAGTGCTCTTCCAATGAATATAACAAGGACTCTTACTTAGATAAGGAGTAACTAATATACTTCAGTACTGAAAAAGTAAGACCACAATTAAGTCATGTGGAAAAGAAAGAGAAATATCAAATTATCAAATTATTGCGATAGTTAGGGTTTATTTTACAGCTTGACGATTTTGAAAGAAATGATTAGTGTAGTGTTGTATAAGATGTAGGAGTGTTGTGAAGTGTAGAGTAGTGTAGTGTAGAGTATTTGTGTATCGTGACAACCTAGCTATTTCTGGACAAGTAGTAACTTTTCGGTATTAGCATAGTCTAGGTCAATGAGCCAATTTGTAACGGTCAATTTGTAAATGCTACACAGTCAGCTGATGCGAGCTGAGAGCGCCATTGCTCTGCCGAGCGCCTTTCACTTTATCCCCACTCCGCGGCCGGCTGTAATGCGACATGCGATAGATGGAAAAAAAGTTTCACTTTAAAAATTACATAAGGAAAACTTTAAACTAAAAACCGGCCTTATCGCATCCCGCGATGTCTTTCAGGCAACGGTCGTGCCTCAATTTACGTACATTTTTTATAGAGATGCGAGTGCGAACGTTGCTTTAAAATTAGTAGAATAAATTGGCACTCTGGTATGTATAGAGTTAGAGATACCTTTTACACAAAATGGGGTTGTTGGAAATATAACATCTTATAATAGTTGACAAGAAATATGCAAGTGCTAAAGAATTGAAAAAATAAACACATAAATATACAAGCAAGAAAATAAGTGTCATTTATTGAATAAATGAACCTAAACGAGAATAAAATCACAGTGTGTTGAGTTAATATTGTACTGCATTTGCGAATCGGTTAGTATTGGTAGGTCTTCTTGTTCGAAACGATTTTCGGTTTGAGGCTCAAAAAATACCCTATGACGTCTTAAAACCATCATGATTCTCATGTGTAAGGGAGACGGAGCTAAAAATTCAAGTCGCATAGCCCTTTTTTTCTCAAAGTCATCATGATGGTATTGGCACGTCATAGTCGGCCCCAGTCTAGTCAAGGGATACCATGTGACCCAGTTTCTAGGTCTACAGTCACTCCTCGAAAATACTGGTATTCAGCTATATACCGCCAAGCCCGTTCCACCAATGGACTACAAGACTTACGGCACATCACCACCGGTACATGGTGGATCACACCCACACAGAGAAAGTGTTTGGAATACTTTAATGGTTCGTTCAACTAAGGAGTGTCAAGCCCCGCCGGAGTCTGTGTTTCCCGAAAGCTACAACCTGGGGTCTTTAAGTAAAGAGTGAATAGGTTACTTCTAGGCAAGCGTGTTACATCATTGCTTAGCATCATGCGAGATAGTGGTCAAACGCGAGCCTTGATAAATAAAAAAACAGGCGGTTGGATCTGGTAGTCAACTCCCACTTATTTAAAATGGAAAATACTTATGGAAAAAGTTAACTAACTGATTGACTCAAAAACCAAGACGAAAAAAAGAAAATGCAATGCAAAAGTGCAGGACCTTCGTGCTTCACTTGCCAAAGCTATTTCCTTTCTAAGGAATCTGTATAAACCTGTTGTTCTGTGTTCTTGACAATTATCTTTTCAGTATTAATTAGTTTAAAATTAGTTGGGATGGTATGAGTAAAGTTTTACAAATTACTCCTGGCATGCGAGAATTTATAGGCTTACAAACAAGGTTTTCATTATTATAATAGATGAATTAATGAGTATCCCTATCCTTCCTTGGGTTTTTAAACTATTATTTCGTTTATTATTTTTCATTGAATATAAATTAATTAATTTATCATTTATAGTTAAAAGTCTGAGGAGTCCCAGTACAAAGGAGAAGTCTTCCTGGTTTCTTTCCATCCGTTTTTATTTAAGGTTGATAAGATCAAAATCCAATAAAGAACCATATCCTAAAAAAGGTTCGTCTAAAATATTAAAGAAATACTTTCATACAGTATTCAAAATAGGGAGCTGTTTTATTGTCTTATAAAATGCAGTAGGCACCTTCTTGCCCTGGAAAGACTTGCCCACTTGAGTGACATGCCAAAGCCATTATGACTCCAGTGCAAGAGAAGGACGAATCTTTACAGGACAAGTAGAACTATCTCATTCGCACAACGGAACCATGATGGGGTTGATACGTGTTAGTAAGGGTGTGTTTTCACATAGAGAAGAAGCCACCATTTATCACCACTAAAGACGGATTGGCGATTTATACAGATTTTTTTTTGGAAAAAAATCCTCAACGTTAGTATTTTCCTTTCACTCCTTTACGATTTCTATCTAAAACAAACTCCTAACAGATAAAAACAACCCATATTAACCGGAAGCGAAAAATCAATGTTACTTAACTATTAACACACAATGGCCGATAGTCATTAATTATTAATTTTTAGAGGGTAGCACGCACGGGAAGTGTCTAGTGTTAGAGATTTTTTCATGTTTAATGAGACCGGGCAGTTCGTGAAATGATTAGTAATTTCTGTATTGGGTAAAGTCCGTTAAGACGGCAAACTATTTTGGGAAAAAAGTTTTTTGCTCAAGAATTTACCGAAGAACCGCTGAAAAGTAAAGCTTAATTTTATTTTAAATTGTGTTGCTTAGTCTTTGTCAGGTAAGTGAAGATTAAGTGTCCATCATTTAATAGCAGAAAATTATAAAAGGCGCCTGTTTTCCCTTTTTTTCATAATTTTCCGAGGCATTTAAAAATCTTCTATAGTTTTAGCCTCTAATTCTAAGTTTTTTTTTTTATAACTTTTTAAGCTTATTTATATTGAGCCTATAAAATTCTCACACCTGGAACAAAGGCCTCTCTAAAATATAATAAAATACGGACAATTACTACAACCTCGTAATAATTACCCCTCTGTTCTCAGGTTAACCATAACAGCCACTAGAATAGCCGTACCCTTCACACGTACATAGTATAAATATAAACAAGAGAAGGGAAACCCTCCCCTTCTAATTAGTTCTAACCTAATTAGCGCGCCCTTCTTCGTTCGACCTTTAAGTATGACCAACAACGCTTCACTAGACTTCAAATAATTAATTACTAAACAAAACTAAAAAAAATATTATTAATAAAAAAAAATCAAGAAAAAAATTGTTTCTAAACTTAAAATTTAACTCAAAATTCAATGGTTTTATTTTTAGGGTTTTTGAACTTACCTCGCTTTGCCAGGAGGTCGCGATTCCAAATTCAAAATTCACAAATTCGATTGGTCCGCCCGCGGTCGGGTGTTGGTCGGGGAGTGAAAAGGTGGTAAGTACGATTGTGGGAGATTCGGAGCGCGTGCGGCCAACTCGGCTGCCCGTGGGACTGTGCCGCGCGGTGGGAACTAAGGCAACGGACTCTTGTACCGCCGTACCCGCGGCATATCAATAACTTTTATGGATTTACCGTTTGTTTGGTAGCCTTTTGTTGTATGTAATTTTTATTTGGTAGAATTTTGTCTTGTGAATTGTTTTTAAGTTATCTTATTTTGTGGGATAGGCCGTTTTTTTAGGCAGAACAATATTAATACAACGTATTTTATGATGCTAAATTGAATCCAAAAAATAATTAAATCAAGAAGATGAATTAAAGCGTCTTTTCTCCAATAATAGGTCACCACTTACTTAAACCAATATTTTCTTTACCAAAAGTGGAAATTTATAGCAATAATCGTCTAACTGAAAATTAATAGATCTAAGTTTTGATAAACAAAGGTCGTTATAAAACTGGTAAGGTGAAAAGGACCATTTTCAAACAAAACAAACCTTTCAGTACTTATTAAAAATATTATTTTGCTTGAAACCTCATTTGTTATTGTCACGTTAATAGAATTAAACAAGTTCTATGTAAATGTGTGGATCCTAATGGCAATAATGGGTATTAAGAGGTTTTACATAAAATACATTTGCTGTGAATACAATTTGCTGTGTATTTTTTAAACGAAATGAGATTGTAAGTGATTACTAAGCGATGAGATTTTTATTATATTTTGTTGAAATATGAATTTATAAAAAAAACTTGGACTGCTTTTTTATATTTTGTAGATTTGAATATATTAAAATTTTATACCAAAATAGATTCTTTTTCTAATTTAATTTTACCTTCTCGGAACTATTTTCTTGTCAGCTTTTAGTCTAATGACGACACATTTTTTCAACACGATCTGTATCTATTTCAAGTGGCCTGCAAGAGATCGCAGAATGCGATAAAGCCGCCAATTGTATGTTTTTATAGATTAAGTTTTTCTTTTCTCTCAAAGGTCTGGCCATATTAATCTGTATTATATGTTTAATATATTATGTACCTAAGTTATAATATCGCCTTGGATGAATAAATAAATAAATAACAAATATTTTTTTGTAAAATCTTATCTTGGTACAGTATAAATAAATAACTAATTTCTAAAGGCTAGACAACACTCATCTTCATAAGCCTAGCATTATTTCTAACTACGTTACACGCAGTTAGGTGATGATTGGATTTGCTCGTTCCTTCTCTTTATAAGATACACAGACAGATATACAGACACTTCATGTAAATACTGGTATTCAGCTACATACCGCTAGGGGCGTCCAATCATCGGACTATAAAACGTACGGCAATGTGCCACCGGAATATGGTGGGCATCATAACCCAAACGTCCAAACGTTTTAGCAATACTTTCAATAATGTGTGTATAACTAAGATGTGAAATTTCCTGCTGAAGAATGTGTTTCCTGATAACTACAAATTGGGGATTTTTAAGTCAAGAGTGAGTATATTACGTCTCGGAAAGCGTGACCGATCACATCATCGATTACCATCAGGTTTTGAAACACGAAGAAAATAAGACGCTCGATATGTAAGTTCAAGTTAGTGGTTGGAATCTTATGACTTTCATAAACGAATATTTGTATGAGGTAGAAAGTTTGAGGCAAAAAGAGAATCAGTTTGAAGGGTATAGGGGCAATACAAGGAATGTCACATACAATTCATTTGACTTTTCTAGGCTTCTCTGTACTTAAAGATAATCTCAACGAGGTAAGCTTGAGCTCCTATTAGTAATATCTACGATTAGATACGTAACAGAAAGTCCATACACTTTGAAAATGTTTAATGTAAATTACACAAAAACTGATTTTTGTGGCATCTCTTGTTTTTTCCCTATAGCCTTCATTTTATTTTAAAGAAGTTCCAATCTCCTTTGAAAACAGGCATGAATTTATTACCTTCTGCCTTCCAATCGATCGTGCAGCAGATAGGTGAAAACACGCATCGTCGGCCACCGCCATCCGATTTATAATTAACTCAGCGCCCATGGCGGATGGATTTGTCAACTGAACGCAACTGGGTTAGTCGGTTTAGTTCGATTGACTTGAATAAATGAACAGGGGTTCGGAATTTACCTGTAATTTATTTAAGCTTTATTTGAGTTTGAATATACTTGTACAACATATTCCCAGGGGACCGAATGCAGTTGTTATTCAAATAGCTTTGATAGTATTTTAAACTTAAAACTAAAAAGATCTTATTTTTATTTGAGAAAGCTAGTGTTGCTTAGTTATTAGGGTTCCGTACCCGAAGGGTAACCAACGGAACCCTCTTACTAAGCCTTCGCTGACTGCATGTCCATCCGTCCGTCCGTCAATCTATCTGTCAGCGGGTTGTATCTCAAGAACCGTAATAGGTAAACAGTTGAAATTTTCACAGAGTGTGTATTTCTATTGCCGCTATAATAACAAATAATATAAATTAAATATTAAAGGGGGCTCCCATACAAGAAACGTGTTTTTATCGGTTTATGGTACGGAGCCCTTCGTGTGATAGTCCAAGTCGCAATTGGCCGGTTTTCTGTTTTTTGGAGATCAGGCGGACTGTGTCTCCGTGTAAAGTATTGGTGTTCAGTTGCTGATTTGAAATCAATAATTATATTTTATTATGTTTTCGTAAACTGCCACATTGGTGTAGCGCTACTGCTAAGCTGTGTTCGATTACCAGGTCGGGCAGTTTTATTGGGTTTTACCATCTGGAATTTCTCGACAGTCCGAAGACTAGATTTCTGTTCGGTTGATGGTAAAATACACACCCTAATACATAAGACTTAATAATAACCTGCGAAATGCGCCACAGTGAAGAGACACCTCTGCCTCACTCTTCGGCAAATTTAGGTATGTTGTTTTGTAGATGTCTAACTTCTTAATAACAAAAATAGTTTTCTTTATTTCCTTCATTTTAACAAGTAACTTGTTTATAACATTCTCCATGTCATCTTCACACTTAAGACTCTTAATTTATCCCGCCATTTCAGGTCGTGCCAAAGAAACAAGCAAATAAACATAAAATAAATTTCTTTAGAAATAAGCAGTACCTTTGTACTAATAATTATAATGTTATATCTGATATTTTCTCTGTGTGTACATAAATTGTAAATAAATAAATAAAATAAAAACTCGAAAAACAACACCTTTTTTTTGAGCAGTCGGCTAAGAATCTTCTGGGACAAGGAAATACGAGCAAAAACAACGTCACTCTTAATAACGAGTATGTAATTAAACCAATAAATAGGTCACCAAATTATCATCGAGTTAAAACAAACCACAATTTCCAACACTGCACTCAGCAAAGTAAACAAAAGCGAACGTTGATAAATGTCAGCGCTGGCAGCTGAACGATCATGAAGTTAATTATAAATGTGGTGGCTGACGACGCGTGGAGCTACCTCACGCCGATCAATATGATTGGTGGGTGGGAACAGGTTCGTTGCTGGCTTGTTGGTCAATGATAGGTATTAGAAATTCTTTTAACAAGGTGTTCCAGAAATGCGTGGTCATAATTAAGGGTGATGTTCGGAACTTGGCAATAATTTTTGTGGTCAGTTTTTTTTTTTAAGTCAATTATTTTTTGTTTTACAATTTTTTTCCTTACTGTATATCAGTTACCCAACATCACCCTTAAATAATATGACCACTAACTTCTGAAACACCCTATATACAATACACTTCGTAGCCATATCGCAGAATAGGTCATTTCATTCAAATCAAAAATCAAAATCAAAAGTCATTTATTCAAATTAGGCTGAGTGCCAGCACTTTTTGAACGTCAAAGTTCTACATAAAGACATTCCCCCAAAACGCCCGCCCGTCATCACTTCCTAGTGTTATAGCTGGGAAGAAGAAGTGGCGTAACAAACTCCCCATTATGTAGCTGAGGTTAGGTTCGAATGGGATGACAGGAGCTAGAATGAACTAGCAAAGCGAGCTAAGTGAGCAATCCTTCAGAGAATACAGGCATGTTTTTTCGTAGATGTGCAACTTCTTAACAAAATAATCTTCGTGTTTTTGCCCTTTCGAGGCTAGAGAAACTTCTCAGATTGAGAAAGGGCGAGCATAGACAACGTTGCGCTTAATAACAAACAAAAGCGAACGTTTATAAATGCCAACGCTGTCAGCTGAATGGTCATGAAGTTAATTATAATTATGGCGGCTGACGACACGTGGAGCTGCCTCTTCCTTCTCCAACACCTGCAGCTCAACGTGCTTTCCGAGCCACAAAGGAGTCCCGGTATATTAAGATGGTCATCCATCCCTGGAATTACTTGGCACACGTTGCTTATCGAGTTGCCTGTTTTTTATTTATCCTTTTACTGTCTACATTTTCTCGCAAAGTTTTCAGGCTTGAATCTGTGATTAATCTCTCAAATAACATTCAACCCTTCTCTAGGGCAGTCGGATAAAACAAATGAGTACGATTTGAAATAAATGATTCTACGGCCCTCAGATAAACTCGGAATAGCTATTTATTCGAAGTAGATGTCTATTTACGAGAATTTCTCCCAATTATATCATTGTTTGTATACGCAACGAAAAGTTATCGAACCAATTCCAATATGAAAAGTTAAACTCCGCTTAAGGGTACCTTATAAACTTGGCACCAGAGAGTTTTATTGTGAACTCCATAGACAACATAAAAAGCGCTTCAAACTTATCACGCCTGCATTTATTGGACACAGGTATACCTAAAGTACACTTACATTTCGCTAATTTTGTCCACATTCTAATTGTACAAGTTATAAAATCGCATATTCTTTAAAAATTTAAAGAAAGATTCATTGCTTCTTATGTTTAAAAAATCGTCTGCTCAACAGCGTAAAACGTGCAATGAATACTGTTGCAATGTCACAATGAAAGCACATGCGACCGATTGCATGTGCAATTCATCATCATCATTTGAGTCGAAAGACGCACTGTTGGACACTGCTGGGCGATGTGGTGGTACTTGAGAGAAGTATCACTACATCGACCGATCCTTTGAACCGAGTACCGTGTTACCCAGACCTCCACAACCCATTAGGGTTGAGGAGGTCTGGTAGGCAGCCACTCCACATAAAATACTGGTATTCAGCTGTATCCGGTTTGACTGAAAGCCGACCCTAATATAGTTGGGAAAAGGCTAGGCAGATGACGATCGACCGATCCTTTGAAGTCAATCTCCTATATGTACCTTGTATCCATTCCCTAATGTTAGAAGGTCGTGACCACATCATGGTTTCAAAACCTTCTCTTTAAAAATCTTTCTTCACTTGCCCCTACTTTCAGCGGCATGTACGGCTTTTGAAGCTTTTATCCCGGAGTGCGGGATTACAATCTAAAATAAATAAAATCCAATCAGCCCAGTGGACTCCAACCACGACCAAGTACAAACAAATCAATCTCCCCGCGAACACTATCGCGCGCGAGTTAATTATAAATCGTATCGATAGTCGACGATGCGTGATGTCACCTCATTGTCCACGTAAAACCATTTCCTGCCTTTTCAGGCTTCGATGAGGGGAAATTGATTTTTTCCTTTTTAATACATTTTTATTATTGGAGTCGAAAATGTTATGTACAATTAAAAGAGTCGAATTCTTTGTTTCCAGATCGAAATGGAACATATTCCCGGAATAAAAAGAATAGTAAAATATCTTATTTCCTAATCCATGACATAATCTACCCATGTACCTAGACTCATCCAAATCCGCTCAGCCGTTATAACGTGAAGAGATAACAAACAAACAAATCAACAAACTCACTTTCGCGTTTATAATATTATAAGTTAGGAAATGATAAAACGAGCTACAGATAGCGAGCAGCCGACGCAAACAAAAGTTCAAAAATAATTTATCATTACAAAATGTTTCAAGAAAATTTAATAAAAGCTTGCAAAACATGAATGCATCTTTACCTTTATTTATTAATAAATTCACAGACAACACTAATAACAAAGTCTTTGTTGGAATGAAAGAACAACATTACTAACAAAGCGACTAACAACTGTATAATATTGAAGGAGAAAACTTAATTAAGAACTAAGAATCAACAAGATAGACATTATGCATTTAATATAACAAAGAAATAATTTATTACAAATAAGTTCTAGGAGATTTATTTTGATGTTAGTATTAATTAAGATTTTTTATAGTACACCAGTTAGCCGGCCCGGTTTCGCACGTGTGCAAATTATATACTTTAATCATTTTCCTTCTTTATCATTCTTTCTACTAGTTAAAATCGCATCAAAATCTGTTGCGTTGTTTTATACTATTTAGAGAAAAGTTGAAATCTTTTAACTGTTACAAGGTAACTGGTACAAGCATAATTAATCAATTTTTCAACTTTAAAATGGTAATAATCGACTACTACTATGGTTAGATTGCTTTATGAATCAACTTGAATATCTTCTCTTCAATATCTTGAATTGCAACATCATTATCTTTCTCTTATCTATTAGTCGTCATCTCAGTAGTCCTTTTGAAGATTACCCAAAAGGTAATCATCGGAACCTTATCACTAAGCCTCCGCTAGCCGTCCGTTCGTCCGTCCGTCCGTTCGTCCGTCTGTTTGTCTGTCAGCGGCCTGTATCTCAAGCACCGTTATAGGTTGACAGTTGACATTTTTACAGAGTATGTATTTCTATTGCCGCTATAACATCAAATAATAAAAATTAAATTAAATAAAATATTTAAGAGGCTCCCATACGAAGAAACGTGTTTTTTCGGTTTATGGCACGCAACCCTTCGTCGGAGAGTCCGACTCGCACTTGGCCGGTTTTCAAGATCATCTTTGACATGTTCCATCGAAACAAAACTATAAATACAAAAATACCTAGAAGACAAACTACATCAACTCTTTCCTTACGTCAAACTGTATTCAGTTAGTGGCACTTACAGGGTGTTCTAAAAATAAAAGGAGCGCCACAAAGTACCCGCGGCGACACTGACAAGTGCCAAGCGACCACTACGTGATGTACTTACAGCTTATAGAATTAACGCTCTTTGTAAACGAGGAAATTGTTAGTCTTTACTAACAATTTTAACAAAGACTTTTAACAATGTTGTGAAGAATGATAATTTGTCATTTGAGTAGTGGTGGTATATACTAAGACTAGGTTTTGCCCGCGACTTCGTACGCGTATATCCCGTTTTTCCCGTTCCCGTATAGCCTTTAGCCTTCCTCATGAATGTGGTGTTTACAAAAATAATTTTCCAAATCCGACTGGTAGTTTAGCGTGTTCAAAAAAACAAATTCTTCAGCTTTATTATGTTAGTTTAGATTTGAGCCTTTTTACAAAAGGCGCAAGTATTTCGTTGATAACCCTTGAACAAAAAAAACACACTTAATATATTCTGAAGTCTGGTATATTGTATTTTGTCTATTACTATTATTCCTTTATTTCAGGTTACCGTGGTCCATGCAAAATACAATACACATTTTTTTATATTTAAATAAAACAATACTAATACTTATAAAATATAACTAGCTAACTCTATAGTGATGATCAGAAGTTCCAAACAAGCGAAATTTTGTCTGCGGTAGTGGCGAAGGTCATTGTCAAAAATATATGGGATTGACAAAATGTGACAAAAGTGGAAGTGTGACGTGATCAATCCCTTATGATTTGGCATTTCTACAAACGCCGTCGATAATAGGTTTCTATAATTTAAAAGAGTTTATGGAATATAAATGTTGATACATTTAATTCCTATTGTAGGTGGTTTCCTTGAAATTTTTGCATGCTATAACTTAGCAAAACATGCTTGTGCCTTTTTTATTTACTTTAACACCATTTTATACCATATTTTATGCAAATAAATGACTATTATTATTATAAAATGGCTAAAGCTCAGATTACTTTATTAATTTGCTAAAATTCATTAGATCGTCCGTCTCGTTCACATACTCACCCTACTTACAAACATATTAATTAAAACATTACCCTCCTCCTCTCCTCCATACAGTACGATCGGATCCAAAAAAAAAACAAATAAAAAACTATTCGTATTCCATTTATAGAATATCTTTCTGCAAAGTCCTTAGCGAAGGAAGCAAAACAATCTCATTCCTTTATTTGATTAATTCCACGAAGTCCGACTCAGTTGGATAGAAATATCACAATGTTAGATGAGAGAGCATTTTATAAGATAAACTTATAACTGTTTGCACTAGAAGAAGAACAAACTGTGCAAGTTGTTTTGCTACAGTTAATAAACTTACTCTGTTGACCTGAATGCTGAGAATCGATTTAGATTTTTGTTTTATAGCATCAATTTTATAAAATTATTTTGATTTAGGTATAAGGTTGATCCTTCATCATCATCTGCCTAGCCTTTTCCCAATTATATTGGGGTCGGCTTCCAGTCAAACCAGATTCAGGGATTCAGCTGAATACCAGTATTTTACGTAGAGCGGCTGCCTACCAGACCTCCACAACCCATTAACTGGGTGGCACGGTACTCCTTGGTGTCAGATTTTCTGGCTTCTGACTATCCGTAACGACTGCCAAAGATCTACAAATGACAGCCGGGACCAACGCCTTAATGTGCTTTCCGAGGCACGGGGGAGTCTCGGTATGTTAAGATGGTCACCCATCCACAGACCAATCTCGGCAAGCGTTGCTTAACCTTGAAGATCGACCCCCGCAAGGTTATTCCTTATTTAGTTAAAATACTTTCTGGAATGGACCAATCAACTCAACTTATTTGCAATAGTGCTGGACGATCGACAAAAATATTTTTTGAATTACATTGTCTTTATGGCATCAAAAAAACCGGCTAAGTGCGAGTCGGACTGGCGCGCAAAGATTCTCAACGAAACATGCATTTTTAGGCGCATTATTTTATAACCCTTGACAATACGTTGAAAAAAAAATAAAGTGATTAAATTCACAGTTCGAAAAAAAAGAAGCTTAATATTCATACGAAAAAATGATATCGTTACATCAATGCTTAAAATAGAAAGTAATTATAATATTATACGGCTTCACTCAAAGTTAATTTAATTCGGTTAATGTATTATCCTCAAGCCAAACGATATTAGGCTTCACTAAAGTTATCATTAAAAGTTTATAAAGTAATTATGTACAAACAGTAATTACGTTTTATCCTGATGCTAATCGTGATATTTTTGGACGGAATATTTTACTGTTTGTGTATAATGGATGATTTTTAATTTGCTGGCAATATTTCATTACTGGAAGTACTCATCATCTGCTTAGCCTTTCCCAACTATATTGGGGTCGGCTACCAGTCAAACCGGATTCAGCTGAATACCAGTATTTTACGTGGAGCGGCTACCTACCAGACCTCCACAACCCAGCAACTGGGTGACACGGTACTTCTTGGCAAGACTGCTGTCAGATTTTACTGGCTTCTAACACTCCGTAACGACTGCCAAAGATCGGCTTAACGTGCTTTCCAAGGCACGGAGGAAACTCGGTATGTTAAGATGGTCACCCATACACAGACCAACCTTGGCAAGCGTTGCTTTACCTTGAGCGACCCGTGCGGCTGATATTCTTTAGCCACGAGCTCTTAAAAAGTACTCATGCACATAAATTACTTTTACTATTTACATAAGTGCATGAGCACTTCGCACTCATGAAATCGCGAAAACAAAATTCCGATGCAGACTTATTTATTTTATTTCGTTCTAGTTTCTGCTCGCAACTTCGTTTGCGCGGACTTCAAATCGGAGAAAAAGAATTACATATGTGTTTATCTAGGTTATAGGTGGGTGTCGTAAGAGGCGGCTAAGGGACTCACCAGAGAATGGGGAGTAACATTCTCTGTACATTGCAACAGCTACACTGCGATCGCCAACCCGCCTACCAAGCATGGCGATTATCGCAAACTTCTCCCCCTTTTAGGGGGGGGGCTATGTCCAGCAGTGGACGTCTTTCGGCAGATATGATGATCCAGGTTATAATAGCATTCATGTGTATATGTCCACCAAATTTCATCCGAATCTGTTTAATCGTTTTTGCGTGAAAAGTAACAAACATCCATTCAAGAGTCATTCGTCCAACTAAACAAACTTTCACATTAATAATAAGAGTAGGATTTCAGGGTTGAACTCATGGTAACAGTGTTTTTATTCAGACACATTGACTGCCTGAAATACTGTCGGCGAACTCAAAATCAGCCTGTATGTTTCGTGAGATAAAATTAGTTTTCATAAATATTTACGGCTCTACTTTTATTCCAATTTATTTCGAGACAGATATTTATTACTTACACACTTTTTTTTAATATAAATTATTCTTATTACACATATTTTATGATGAGCTTTCAATTAATGACGCTTATTATATTTTATATTTTTATGGACTCGTATAATGTTGTTTTTACGCTAGTCAAGTCTACGGGCCTTAACAAAACGTCTCAGGTGTTTTTTTATATTATTTTATGCTAATTCGTACTACCCAATAATGTGTAACATATTTATTTCACTTTAGGAAATAAGTCCAAAAACTGGCCAACGGCTCACATGCAAAGGGTTCCGAACGAATCTTATTTTTGTAACATGTTACTTTCAAATCATAGACTTGTTATAGGTTTTCCTGTAATCAATAGGCAAAGAACTACTATCTGTATTTTTTCCCCCATTCAAGACTCTGTAGTTTCGGAGATAAGTCGTCATTTATCATTTCATTTCTTGAAAAACTTCGATTCGGACCTTTCACAATACACCCTATCATTTGATATGTCACACGGTATAGTTGGAAAAACTTTATTTTTAAGTTTTTTAATTTGCCCCCTAAAGAGTGACCCCATTTTCAAAATTTATATATTTTCGTTACATGTCCGTAATTGGGTTACAGATGATTATCTTCTTCTTCTTCAGTCGGTTCTCCATTACTGAGGATCATAGTCACTGGACCCCTTTTAGCAGACAATCTGTCTCCATCGATTACGATCAAAAGTTGCCATCACCACCTGCTGGAATTTGCTTGAGGACGAGGCCGGTCGCCAACACGATGGTTTGACCAAGTGAAAGAATCTATTCTTGATGGCGACCGGCCTCGTGCTCTCTTTACTTCGGTATTGCCAACAATCACCACACACACAATCACCAGTTTTTCAAGGCTGCTATCTCCCCTTCGCATTATGTGGTCAAAATAGGTCAAAATATGCTGTAAGCAAACTGTAGACAATCGGGTCTTGAGTTGAGAAAGGACAGACTATTGTGCGTTTGGCTGTTCATGGGATTTAGAGCATCCACCTCCAGCACCACATTTTGAATGCGTCTATCCTCTGTCATTTTCTTGCTCGGATTGTCCACGTCTCAACTCCATAGAGGAAAATTGGGAGAACCAGTGCTCTGACCAACCGGGCCTTGGTTTTGTAACTTATACCGCGATTTTTTCAGCTGTTCTGGAGACACGTCATAGCATTTTTAGCCATAGCTATGCGTCGCTTTATTTCCGGGATGCAACTGCCCTAATTATTGATACTAGAGCCCAGATAAATAAAACTGTCCACGGTATCGATGCCCTGGATATTATTGGCACCCGCTAGCTTTTCCGCACGATCTATCATCATAAGCTCGATTTTTTGCCTATTTATTGCAAGCTCTAAGTTGCTACTCACCCTCTCCAATTTAAGCAGTATCTCTCTCATGTCGTCAAAAGTCAAGGAGAACGGTGTCGTCTGCATATCGCAGATTGTAAATGCGCTTTCCACCAACAGCAAACCCCTTTTCCCAAACCTCAGAAGTTTTTCGGATTATGTACTCTTCATATACATTGAAGAGCAGAGGTGACAGGATGCATCCCTGTCTAACGCCTTCTATGCTGGAGAACACATTTGATCAGTCGGTGTCTATTTTACGAAATATTTGTCGTTGATGTAGAGGCATCGGACCCGGTCAATAAGGTGTTGTGGCGTTCCCATTTCTCCCAGAATCTCCCACAGCTTATCTCAGTGCACACAATCAAAAGCCTTGCTGTAGTCAATGAAACACAGGACTGTTAAATTCCCGACTTTTTTATAATTTGGTGAACGTTCAGGATTTGTTCCCGCTTGCCTTTGCCTTTAACAAACCCATCTTCTGGTCTTCCAGATGGAGTTGCAGATACTAAGGATCTGCTTCACACCTTAGGTGTTCAGGTTTTTGAGTAACTCGGCAGGAATTCCATCTTCCCCTGGAGATTTTCTAACCTTGAGACATTCAATGGCACGTTCGAGCTCTGACTGCAGAATTCCTGGTTCTTGTGTCGATAAATATGTTTGCAGGCTGTTTGTGATCGAAGATTATATGTGTACTAAATTCAATTGAATCGGTCAAGTACATTTGGAGAAAATCAGCAGTGACAAACGGACAGACAGACAACTGAGTGATCCTAGTTTTTCAAAAAGGCCAAAACACCACTGCACTAATGCAAAATATAAGCCCCTTCGAACCGTAGACCTTCGTAGTATATAAAAATAAGTTAAACAACTGCTACGAGTGTTCGTAGCACGCTCGTAGCCGCGTAGCAGTGTAGCGCATCTACGAGATGACATGTGTAGGGCTCTTGTAGACGCTAGAGTAGTTCAAGTAAAACAGTGTAGTAACTTTGAGTGCGTTTTTGTACTAGTTTATACTGTTTTCTGTAATTTTGATGACCTTTTGTGATGTTTTTTAGTAAAATAACTGTAATTAATTTAAAGTGAATGTTTTTTCCGAATTATGGCATTTAACATTTAAAAATCGAAAAGGATTGTTAAGGTTTTCGAAATATGCAGTTTTTCCGTTAATTTAAGAAATAGACAGAAAAAAAACTATCCTCAAAATCCTTATTAAAATTATAAATGCGAAAATGGGTATGTTTTGTTTTTGTTTTGTATCTTACGCTTTCAAGCCTAAATCGTCAGGACCGATTTTGATGAATTTTGGTATAGAGATAGATGGAATCCTGTAGACTGTTATGACTACTTTAACGCGAGCGACGCGTTAAAGTAGCGCCTTTGTCTTCTAGTTCTTGTCCTTCTTATTTCGTGGCATCCATCTTGTATTTGATTGTAAGGTGGCAATCATTCCACTTCAGATACTTAGTAACTTTGTTATTTCAAGTGAAGTGAATTAAAAAGCTTGTAACTCGTTATCTTTTACTTTTGTTGTTTTAATTATATCGAACGGTTATTGTTAGTAATTACTATTTTCGTTTCAATGTTACTCGGTTATTTTTTGGTGATGTAGACCTTGTTTTATCAATGTCACCATTTTTTGGTTTTAAACTGTGAATGAAGCTTGCCTTCGTACGTAAGCTGTACTATTATATTTGTGTATGTATGTTTTATGTGCAATAAAGAATGAGAATAAAATAATTCTTAAATTAAATGGAGACTCTTTTGGGTTTTGATTTCTTTTTTTAGGAAAATTGTGGTTTTGGAACCTTTATTTAATTCTTATTATTATGTTTCTTTACTACAGTTACTCGAACTCACGGGATGAAAACTTCCTTTGTCTCCAAAATTCAATCCCAAATTCTATTAGGAAATTAATGATAATTGAAACGATTTATTTCTGTAAATAACTGTGTAAATATTTTTATTATTAAATTAAACACAAAGCCTCTATATATCCGACTTAGTAACTTTAAACGTAACGGGCAGAGAGATACAGACAAAATCGGTACCACAGATATTAAATTAAGGCTGATATTCTCAGAGAAGCGATTGTTTAAAATTATTATATTTTTGAACCAGAACAGATATAATTTTTGCTTAATAAATCAACAAATTCACCACAGAAATTGACACATAGACAAGTTACTCACACTTTTATTTTGTCAATAAGGATGTGTGCGAAAATAAATTTCGAATTTTTAAAAGGTAGCCAAAATTTACTACTGTGTCACTGTTTCACTCGCGCTGTGGCCATAGTGTTATAATGAGATGTGTCGTATTTGCATACCAGGCCATATTTATCGTGCATACTTTAAATAACATTGGGAATATTTTAGTTAAAATATTTTCATTGTTTTCTACACAATGACATGATTAATAATATGAATTGTTGATGTAAAGTGTTTTTTTGTAGAATGAATCGTGAAATATTTCTGTATCATTAATTTGTTTGTGCAAAGTTCGTGTAACCTATTCTTGTACCTGCATTTATCATGTTTAACTAGTTACTACAATAATTTCACAAAACTATATGGCGACGCAGCAAATAGCTTAGAATAAAGGCGTGTTCAGAGCTAAGCGATATTTAGGCCTTAAATTTGCTAGAAGGTCCTAAGCACCCGTTAGAAAAAATACTTAAATTTTACCTTGGAACAAAGCCTAATCCTATTTTTTGTTTTCACGTAACGTGAACGTATGTAGTTACTATTTAAAAACCGTACCATAACTCACGCCGAAGTCACCAGCAATTTATTTTTATGAAAAAGGCGTTACAATAAGCCTCTTTCACAAATACTTGGGAAAGGTTTGGATGTAATGTAATGTAACGGTAGTTACGCGTAATCGACACTTATGATATATTTTATGTCGATTGTAACTTACATGGAAGAAAATCTACGGAGATTCAATGTTACAAATGTTTTTAGGTAGTTACGTGAACCAACAAAACCGGTCAAGTGCGACTTGGACTCACGTGTGTTAGGTTCAAAACGAATCATATTTTTAACATGTTACTAGGTTTTCCTGAAATCTATATGTACGGAATACTATCTGCCTTGACATCTCTTCTCCACCTTTGGTTGACTGCTAGAGAATGCCTAAGGCTTCGCGCAAGCGGGCCACCGACCACAGCCGCCGGTGGTAATCGCGCGGCACGTCCTTTGGTATCGCGCAAACGAAGGTTATCGGTGGCTGCCACTAGTAGTCGGTGGTCGCTACAATTGGTAACACTCTCCTACTGTGTGTGGTTTGCGCGGAGCTCTAGTTATTAAGTCCGCCTTTGTACTTTAATGATGCAAGAACTTTTAATAAATATTATCTGATTTTCTTTTTAGTTTTGGGCTATGTTGACAAGGGGGAATGGTCAATTTTCATCTATTTTCTTATAGGATCACTCGAAATAACTTTGCTAAATAATTATGACTCGTTCGGCAACCTTTGTGCGCGAGCCCGAAGCGCAAGTGACTGGTTCTTTTTTTCCTGGTGCCAATGTCACTTTAAAAAAAACGAGTCCTACAGTTAGTTGAATTACATAGGTCCAATTTAACAAAAGGTTTAATTTGACTATTTAGCACGTTTAATCCCTGTAATACCCAACCACAACATAGGCCACAAGGCAGACAATACCGCATACTAAACAGAGGTATTTAATTTTACTAATCCTGGCCCCAAGTACAAGTCTCCAAAGAGGTAATCTTACTGTGGTTAAACTTTCAAAGAGAACCCAGATAGTTGTCAAAACTATTTCGGATATCATTTCAGAATCCCTAGTTCAGCTTTGTGAAGTTGAGGATCTATGCTAAGTGTTCAGACAAGATATGTTAAGTTGAAACTTATGGCGGGTTCTAAAAATAAAGCCTTGAGGCCAAGTATGAATTGAGTTCAACTTACATTTATGTAATATGGCCTTTGGATAAAGGTTGTTGAAACTACTTGCAGGCCATACCCGAAACAAACAGTTAATAAAGCCAAAAGTCTATGACATAATATTGAGAGACTCGACAAGCAAAACTTACCGATCAAATCACACACACAACAGTTTTTGAAGTGAAAACTTCTTTAGGCAGAACAAAAATCATGGAACTGCGTCATCGTCACCGAACGCTTTAGCTTTCGCTTAGTTTTCACTTCTATCGGCAGTCCCCAAAGACTGCCCCACATGTTTTTTTAATGATTACTACTACTACTACAACTGTTCTCATCATATTTTAAAATAGAAAAATGTTTGTCGAACTTGATTCTACCCATATAATTATATGTGTTTAAAGAGAACTACAGGTCATCTAAGTCAAATATTGCAACTGGTGTGCCCCAAGAATCAATTTTGGGCCCAATTTTGTTTACATTAATTACTAACGACCTCCTTAATTTTAATCAAAAACTTTTACGAGTCATTCAACTGGTGATCTATACGGATAACATAAATACCGTAGCTACAGCTAACGACATACAAGAGCTTTCTCTCGTAAAGGTGAATAAGCTCTAGTGGACCTTCATTCCTGGTTTAATGCGATTATGCTCAAGTATTACCATTACTACAACAAACATTATGTTATTCAAAACCGCTGCTGACGTCAAAGAATAGCACCATCCCGCCACTTCCCCTGGGTGTCGTAAGAGGCGACTAAGGGACTCACCAGAGAATGGGCAGCAGCATTCTCTGTGCATTGCAACAGCTACACTACGATCGCCGACCCGTCTGCCAAGCGTGGCGTACCATTGTGGCGTACAAATATTTATGTAAGAAACACAAAGCTTACATTACTAAACTATTAAAAATTATGAATTAGAGAATAAAATATTTTATGAATCTTTGATGATAAGTATTGAAATTGTGTTATAGTAACAATAATTGTTTAATAATGAATTAGACTAAAAACTTAGGGATGAAGAGAGCATTACACATCTAAAAATGGTGTACTATGCTTTGATTGAGTTCAAATAAAAACATATCTATAATTTTGGGGAAAAAGCTATCTTTACAACTGTCAGAGAGAGAGAGAGAAAGAGAGCATTTATATTTAATAAAAGGGGGATCCGTACTATTGTCCATAATTATTTCTCAACGGGAGAGCAGTAGACCGTATTTCAAAGAACTTGGTATTCTCACAGTCTCCTAGTCTCTATAAATTAGTACTATTAAGTACTTTTAGTAAATAATAAAATTATTCCTCAATGTGGAATCGTCACACATAGTCCACAATATCAGACAGTTAAAACATTTAATAAATTACCTCTTAAAAAGCATACTGTGCACAGGCTCTTTCAAAGCAAGGTATTTCTGTTGGAAAAATGTTTCTACTCAGAGTTATAATTTGATGTTATCGGTGTGGATTTGGCGTCTAGGCATTTTTAGGGTTCCGTGGTCAACAGTCTCTCTGTCTGTCTGTCCGCGGTTTAGCTCAGGGACGCTTAGCACTAGAAAGTTGGAATTTTGGTATGGGTATCTATATTAATAACGCCAACAAAGTGGTAAAATAAAACCTTGAAAAAATGTTTTTATCGTCTATACCAAGGTGGGGTGTCGTTGGATTGGTTGTTTAAAATATTGAGGGTGTGTGAATACCATTTTTTCCATCCAAGGATCCTTTTGCGAAATTTTAAGCTATTACGGATAAGTAAAAACTTCGTAATAATTCACTGCACTGTAACTTTGCATTCTCACAGTGAAATTCGTAGTTCGTTCTAATTTTTTGTCATGGTTTGCGACACGGGTAACTAAGGAACCCTTCACTGTGCGTAGCCCGACACGCACTTTGCCGGTTTTTATTGTGTGATATTTCATTTTTATTCTTATACTTTTTATAGTCATATTAAATTACCAATTACTTAGTGTTGTAAATTGTAATATTACAACAATAATGCTTAATTATGCTTGCATGTCTCGCACTATTTATTATCTTAATCTCAATACTTTTGTGTTTACTTTAATTTTAATGTTTTATGATGTTTATATTTAAACGCAATATTGTTGAATTGTTGTGACTGATTAAATTGAATTGAATTGATAGACTCACGTATAACAATACAGGTGAGCCTAGAAGTAACCTATTCACTCTAGACTTAAAGGTTGTAGTTATCAAGAAATCACAGACTCCAACAGTCAATTTCACTTCTCAGTAAGCACTCTGAACACATTCCAAAACCGTATTGTGCATATAAGTCGGATGTCCTTATTGCTGTAAATCAAGATATTCAGT
Source organism: Mamestra configurata (assembly GCA_002192655.3). NCBI lineage: Eukaryota > Metazoa > Arthropoda > Insecta > Lepidoptera > Noctuidae > Mamestra > Mamestra configurata. Next base: position 848,877 of record NDFZ01005485.1, read on the forward strand.
CTGTTTATTACTGATAAATAACACGAATATATGATAACACTACACACCCAAATAATACTATAAAAAACATTAATTCTAAGCCCTACACTTACAAGGCAGGGGACAAATTCTCACAGAGATTCATCGGACCTTAAAAAATAACTTGAACGAAAAAAAAAAGAAAAACTTGACAGGGATGGTACATAAAATGGCGGATTATTCAAGTAGATATTATTTATAGAAGGAAAAACCCCGAGCCGCGGGCAAGTCGACGGGACTTGTAAATATTTTATCATTTGAATGGGAACGAACTCGCTGCTACCCTCGGAAATTATTTAGTTGCGATTCCGTAAACGGTGGAAAAGAGTACTGATTTTATTTTTAGAATTTATTTTTTAACAAGTTATCTTTTTTATAAGGTACTGTCGAGTTTTTTATAACTTCGTCTGTTTTCAAATTCTTTTTACATGTATTTTTTTATCTTGCCACTTAATACCGAATTATCTTTGAAGCCACTGCAATAAGCAGTTAACTGCCATGAAACCTATATTTTATCACTTGAAAAGAAAGGGTTTTCCTTTTAGATTTCAAATCTCCAATATTTAATTGTAATCCGAAATGTAAGTAAATATGAAGGTGATTCATATCTTTACAAACAACAAATCAATATCATTTTTTTTTTTAGTATTTTGGTAGTGTTGACACAGTGAATAATTCAGAATTAAAATCATTATGTAATAAAATAAAAAAAATCACACCAAACTTATACGAAGCAAAATAAGTATCATCCCATTAGAAAAAGTAAAATTAAAATGTAAACTGTAGGTACCTACTTAAGAAAATGGAAAAAATAAATCCTACTAATATTATAAACGCGAAAGTTTGTAAGTATGGATGGATGGATGGATGTTTGTTACTCTTTCACGCAAAAACTATTGAATGGATGTTGATGAAATTTGGCACAGTGGTAGATTATAATCTGGAATAACACTTTTTATCCCGGGAATATGTTCCCTTGGGATAATTTTCGACAATCACGCGGGCGGAGCCGCGGGCCGCAACTAGTCCATAATAATAACTATTAAATCTATATCGTACCTACAATAATACCTACATATAATAATTACGTCAAAAACAATATTCTAGCAGACCAATTTGAAGGATGATTAACGTTTTCAAGAAGACACAAGACATTTTCTCTATATCACAATTTTCTAAGACATGTCGTTGTTACAAGAAAAACATGTTCTCTCCATTATGTCCTAGATAAGTTTTTGTTGGTACTTTATTTTTGTTGACAGTGAGTCGGTTGCTAACTCATGATATTATTGCATTACATTGTTGTTATACGATTGCGAGAAGTTTGTAAATTTATGTTGCTTTTGAAGCACCTACAAACAGATAATATTCCACAAAAGTATAATCAAAAATCTACAGTCGTCTTCCAAATCATCATTTGCCTAGCCTTTTCCAAACAACATTGGGATCGGGTTCCATTCGGGTCTTTTCATAATCTTATTTTACATGGAGCACCTCCTACAACCTATCTGCATCCAACAGCTCACTAATACAGCGAATACTATATTTAAGTGATGCTTTATTCCTCAATATTGTTCAATTAACTAAATTAGTCAAACGAACCAGCCCACTCCATCTGTTGTCAAATGCCTGAAAATGGAAACTCACAACACAAAACAGCGGCATCTATGTAACGTTGGTTGAAACTTCACATCACACTTATAACAGGAGTTCCCACTCGTTTCAGCAACCGCGTTCATGTGTTAGTGTCGGAAAATTCCGATAGATGGCGCTGTTTTAAAATTTTGAACCTAAACAAAGTTACAAAAAATTAGGAGGGAAAATTACGTTTTTCCTTATAAAAAGTTTTATAAATACCTGTCGCAGTATTTGTCTGATTTTCTTGGGCATTGTTCTTCTCCTCTTTGGCAGTTTTGGCTTCGGAACTCGTGTTGCATCCCATTTTTTGCAATTATTGGTACACTAGTGTAAAGTAGCGTCAAAAATACTAATTTTTAGGAACACTGCACTTGATTTGGTTTTAGGAACAAACTTTCGACTATAACATAGTTAGCAGTCTGGTGAAGCTCTCGTTGAAATAGGTAAATCTGAAACAAAGAGAGAAATTGTAAAGATTTTATATTTTATTGAATTAATGAAAAAGTTTTTTAGTTTTTTATTTTCAATATAGATGCTAAAAACCACAGAAGCCTTTGAAGGCTATATGGTTAGTGAGTTCGGAATAATTATTTCTAAATTAATAATACTAAGATACAGATGATAAATAATCGAAGAATCACACGATCAGCGTGGTTTCCGTGGTATTGTGTGTTTGACCATCACGTTAGTCCAGTTTTTTGGTTTTTGTCTGCAATATTAAATATCAGGCACGAGTGATATCTGAGAAAATATTCGGAATACGCAACGGCAAGGCATTGAAAATGTCAAATAAGGGTTTTAACCTCTCAATCAATATTTAGGTACTTAAAAACAAAATTGGTCTGGTTGGATAAGTAAATATTTGAGTAGGTTCAATACACTGAATGTATTCGTACCTTAAATGATTAGAATTGCGTACATGAATAAATAGCCATTCTACCAGCGACTTCACCTGCTTAAATGTTAGAAATTATCCCAAGGAAACGCACTTTCTGGATAAAAAGTATCCTATGTTCTATATTTTCCAGGACATCATCTAGCCGTGTGCCAAGTGTCTTTCAAATCTATTCAGCCGTTCCTAGCTTTGACCCGCGGATTCGCTCGCGTTAAGTAGCCTATAAACGTTTCCAGGGGCCCATCCATCTCTATACTAAAACTAATGAAAACCGGGTCGGTTATTTAGGCGTGAAAGTGCAAGAAAAAAACTCAATTTATATAAATTTAAATTAAATTTAAATATTACTGAAGGGGGATCCGTAGTGGTAGACCGCGTAATTTAAATTTTCTTGTGTTTTTGTAGGTCAGTGTCAGGTTTAAACTTGATTAAAATATGATCTGCTACAATAACATGTATGAATTTTTAACCCCCGACGCAAAAGAGGGGTGTTATAAGTTTGACGTGTCTGTTTTACATTATTATAAACATAACAATACTCACTCATCACATCAACTTAAATTTGATGCATTAACTAGATTTCGGAAATCTAACTTATCAACATCAAATCTTAGAGCGATGTATTGATCAATTATTCTTATGTTTATAATTATGTAAATACATACCTACTTGTTATTGTCGTGGATTATATTTTGTTCAGTTACTACCTGACCTACTAACCTGCAAATTGCAAAAAAAACACAATAAAATTTGAATATCGTGGGACTCTACGCATTCACCTTAAGATAGAATAGTTGCAAAGATATGAAGTAAAGTTCCAACTACCTTTCATATTATACCACTTCAATATTCATTTTCCTCGTGCCAATAACTCGACATTCCAACACACACAATTCAAACGGACAATATGAATATTCCTGTGCCATATATGCATTTCAAGTGACAAAGGTTCCATTTTCCATTATGTCAGATATCGCTCGGATATATTCGCGTAGCGGTGATGTTACACGAACATATCCGATACTGTCACTAAGTTCCGAAGGAATTGCATTTTGCGAAGTTATTTATAAAATAACTGTAAAATGACAATTAATTGACAAGAATCTTTCTCTTATTTCTCCCTATGGACTAAATATAAAAATTTGTTGGGTATTCCCAAAAAATATCTAATTAGTCCGTCAGATAGATTTCCAAAACATATTGGACACGTTTTTTCTTTTGTCACGTTAACAAAAATTAAGACGATATAGTGCGTTGAAAACTCATTTAACGACACTTACCAGTACAGTTTTTACTAGAAAGTGACGTCACAAGTCCCCACTCCATATCTTTGTAACGTTTTATCTTCGTATTTTTTTATGGATTTGATAAAATAAAAATAACGGATAAAATATTTTCCGATAAAATCTGACGGACGCACTAAATAGTAGTTTGGGGTTGCAACACTAAGGACATCATTCCAAGTGCTAATCCAGTTTAATGACATCTGCAAGCAGTTAGTTGACTCTTCACGTGACCAGAGGGCTGGGCATTTTTTCGGCCAAAGTATCAAATAGAAGTGTCTAAAACACTGGCGGCAATGCCACGTTGAATGGCAACACTGGCAGTCAAAAACACCTCTACTTTCATTTAATTTTGCCAGGTTTTTGACATTCGGTCGCTGAGATGAGATTTTGAATGTAGACGCTAGTACACAAATTAGCCTGCTGGGAGATTGATAAATAGGGTGTATATTTCTCTATTGCACTGAGATGTACTGTGAAAAAACATTACATTATGTATTTATGTGTAAGAAACAATGTGAATTAGGGAAAATAGTGTTGGTCCTTGTACGATTATCCGATTTACATTTTAATATTGTTTTAATTTATCCCAACAGGGTTTTTTAAATCAAGCTTAAAGTAACTGTGAGAAACAGCTACGGTAGTACAACCAAATACACAAGTACCACCTAAAAGTACTTGCTACATATCACCTGGCACAGGCCACACAATCAGCAGCGTCCAATGTCCCCTGAATGAGGCATCCGAAGCTGGGGACGAACTCAAACAAAGGGGAGAACTGTCAGCTACTAATGAATCCTATTCATCGTGGGGAGGTAGGGGAGATTTGCACAAATGCTATATGTATTATAGGACGCTTTTGTGCTTGTTTTTATGACTGTAATCGGTTTTGATGATTGTTTTTCGATGCTTGCAAGACTGGTTATCGTATTTTGGGGAGAATTGGTAGGGATGTGTTTTAACCAGATAGTTGTATTCACCGTTTCATGAAATAGCCGGCCTTATCGTTGAACTTTCGACGATTTGGCCAGACATCGTATTATCGTAAAATAGTTACCTCGTTCACTGTGACTAGCGAAGCTTTATGGTGGCGCTGGTAAACGATTCTCTTACTTAAAAAGAGAAAATAATAATGTGATACATAATAAAATTATGAAAGAAGTAAGTGAAAAGTGTAGTGAATCGTAGTCACGATGGAAAATGCCTTAGGGTGTTATCTCACCAATCGATTGGTGTAATAGCTTTGGCTGATCGACGGATACAGGGCGATAAAGAATTGATCGACCGCCAATCGATGACATCGACGTTGATCAATTGGTGTGGTAGCTTTGCCTGATCGAAGAAAGATGTAGAAAATAACTAGAACGGGGTAGTAAAAACTATCGATCGACGTCGACTACTCCATTCTATCATCGATCGATGGCATCGATAGACGATCGATCGATTGATGTGGTAGCGCCCTTAGGCGAGTTTTTCCTTCACAATTTTTATTTTTATTTGCTATACCTCTTTATATATTCAGAATACACGTGGACAGAAGGGCCAGGATCTGATCAAATGGCCAATTCAACTATCTACGTAGAGCTACGATAGATGAATGTTGAATAATATCAGAACGTAGAGAGCAATAAATTGTTAGTGTCGAGAATAAAGCTGTTATTGGGAGCAATAGCATTCAACTTGCGTGAGTTTTGTAGATTATATTATCGGTTTTCGATAGTTTAACGTAACATTTTTCCGCCTTGTTTTGTTTTATCCTTGTATTCCCCAAAGGGTTATGCAGAGATGTGTCTATATATGTGTGGGATTGGGGACACAAAAATAAACATGGCACCAGCTCTTCAAAATAACAACTGTGTTTTTATTTTTCCTTTTTTCAAATTCTTAAACTTTGCAATTTTCTCTAATCCAAACCATTGAATGAGTGAACATAAAAAATGTAGACATATTGTATTTAATATTTTGAACCGAAACGATTAAGTATTTATTGACCTTTTCAGACACCAAATATACTAAATCAGTTATGTTTAAGTCCTATGGAGTTTCTTGTCCGTTCTTCTCCATAAGAATCTACTTTTTGCGAATGGACAACTAGAGTCACTTATATTTTAATTTTAAACTGTAAATTTGACGTTCAAAAGTGCCTTTTAATGGTCTAGTTGAAATAAATGAATTGACTTTGACTTTGACTTTATGAAATTGAGGCTCATTACAATGAACGCTGCATGCTACTGAAAATGTTCATATTATGGAAAAGCCTATTAACTACCTCTTAACTACTACAGCTAATCATGAGGTCCTGATCAGCAGTAGTGCTTGCGAAAACTGAATGGTTTTTTTATTTAGCATTAATCTCGACTGAATTGAGCCTACTTTTAGTCAAACTGTATAGTCCTCCTGACCGATTTCAGCCATGGCGTCATCTCAACCGAGACTAGCCATCGGCGGGACATATTACAGTGCACAAGTGTGTGCTCAAACACAGGTGCACTCCCTCTTCCATCAGTCTCATATTCCGACGGGACGGCAACCCGACATGACCGAAGAGAGATCTGGCGCAGATCCAACGAATTAACGTGCTTTCCGAGACACGGGGGTATAACACCACCAACTTCCAAACTCCGGGCTGTCACTGAGACACTTTTTGTCTGACGTGGAAATCGAACGCATGGCAGTCACACTTGCGACCGCAAGACCCAAGAAGCAATTCAATTAAACTATAGGTAGTAGTTATCATCTCGTAGGATGACCAAGCAATCAAAGTGGGTTGGAATCTTATGACCTACTCGTTAAGAGGACTGTTGCCTTGAGTTTTATGCGTCGATCTTTACAATGCTACTGGTCAAGAAATAAAGGGGTGATTGTTTACGATCGATAACATTAGTCTTCTTACTTATTGGCTTCTCTAGGGCGAGGACAAACGAGCGTAATTTTGTGAGACGTTAGTCGCGTATTTTGAGTTGCGCAATTTACGTTCAACTGAATTCCGGTTAGGCTGCCAGACGGACGGTCGTAGCTTAAGTTACTATCCAACGTTTGTACTTGGTGTTTGGGTCGTGCAGTGGATTCATTAAAAATATTATGCATTTACGCAGCATTAGAAGAAGATGTCAGAAAGAGAAAGAGTAGCTGGATTAATCTACTAAATAGGGAAAGACTGATGTGTGGTCAGTTCCATACCTTATATGGACGACGCACCCCGAACGCTATTCCGTTGATAAAATGCCTGTGAGTCAGCAGACAACTCCTTTGCTCTCTCTCGCCATGTGGCAAAAACAGAACTTTTGTATGAAACGGAATGCAACGTAAATTCCGCGACTCATTTTACAGGACTCACAACTCAAAAATAACGCTCCTTTGGACCCTTAACTGTATCTACAACAATAAGCTTATGCCGTAAATTGAAAATATAAGCCAGTTCAGCTGGATGATCGGTGAGCTTTTTCATATAGACAGCGAGTTAAAAAAGCAAAGAAACTCATGGCTAAATTATAACAGCAACGCGGGTCGATCTTCGAGGTTAAGCAAAGCTTGCTGAGGCCACTCTGTGGATGGGTGACCATCCAAACATTCGCCAAGGTTTCTAGGTGTCTCAGAAACATACAAAGAAATTCGTGAATTTCGTAACATAGTTGCGTGGGGCATCAAAAGAAAGCTCGATGAGACGATTCCAAAAATAACGCGATGTTGGAAATTATTAAAAACTGTTTTCAAAACACCTCACCGCAAAAACGACTAAAAAACTCTAAGCGAGCCACTTCCCAAGCAGTGTGATGCAGCTGTTGTTGGCATCAAATCTGTGCTTGAACTAAAATATATGACAAATATTTCATATCATCATACATTTAAACTTGCATTATGGCGATAGCATCACAAGTCTCATATATTATGCAACTGCGTTATGACAATCTAAATTACGCAAATAGTTTTGCATTGCAAATTGGCAATTGCTTTTGTGGAACGGTGCGCGTCAAATTAGTTAATCTTGCTGCATAAAGGTTATGTTAGATGCTTGCAGATTTTAGGGTATTTTTCACATAGTATGCTGTGTGTTCATAATGGTGAGTAGGTGCAATGACCCCCTAAGAGGTAAAGCGTTTATTCTGTTAAAGGTAGTAAGTACATGTCATCGGAAAATTGCAAATGTCGTAAGATTGTAAAATATCGCGTGAAATTGTAAACAATTTGGATGGAATTGATCGTATACAAAACGATGTATTCATAATATATCGAAAAATTATAATCAAATAAAGATTTATTACAATCATACGGAGTCTGTAATTTTCCGGTAACATAGATATTGCTAATCCACTTAACACACAATCGAGGTACCTTTCATAAATCCGCTTGACACAAAGGGCATGAGACCCAACCTTAACCTTCAAATACATTACAATATTAGATAGGGTTGACAATCTTTGTATAAGTGATAGTTCTTATAACTCAACAGACAGATGTGTTGCTGGGGAGTTTGTTGCGCCACTTCTTCTTCCCAGCTAAAACACTAGGAAGTGGTGACGGGCGGGCGTTTTGGGGGACTGTCTTTATGTAGAACTTTGACGTTCAAAAAGTGCTGGCACTCAGCCTAATTTGAATAAATGACTTTTGAATTTTGAATTTTTGAATTTTGAATCATCCCTGCTCTAATTTCAAGAGACAAAACCAACAGAAAACTCTTAAATACACACCCTGCATCGTCTTTACTTAAGGTCCCTCCTTTTTTAGGTTTCCGTACCCGATGGGTAACCAACGGAATCCTATTACTAAGCCTCCGCTGTCCGTCCTTAATAGGTAGACAGTTGATTTTTTAAGTGTTTTTCTATTGCCGCTATAACAGCAAACAATGAGTCAAAAAAAATAATAAGGGCGTTCCTACAAGAAAATTGTTTTTTTTTTCCTTTTACGGTGTGGAATCCTTCGTGTGAGAGTCCGACTAGCGTGTAGTAGCGACATTAATACCGCCACATAAAAAACTAAGAAGATAAATATGAACGGCAACAAAAAAAAGAACCGCAACGCCATCTATCCTGCCAGCGACGAACTACCAACTATATCCTGCATCGCGCAATCAAAGTTCTCCACGCGATTTGAACATATACAACAGTCCGAATATCAACTATCGGGTAGTTGCCCACCAGACACAACAACCGTCTGGTCGGAGGATCCTCCCTTTTCAACGGAGGTTTGAGGAGTAAAGCTCCTCACTGTTCCGCATACCTCTTTACTATGTTCTATTTAGGCATTGTGTACGTTAATAGTACATACACCAAAGACTACTCGCAGTACTCTCTCATTCTCTCTTTTACACCCATCCAAATGTTGTCATTAAATGACAACCTTGGTAAATCGCTAATAGCGTTCTTTAACTACCAGACGCCGATATGATTCCCGGCGTCTAAGTTTGCATTTGTCATGTTATTGCAACTTATTTTATGTAGTACTGTACCATTATTTTTTATTATTGACTCTTACTTATGTGTGCTATTTGGATGTTAATCTGGCAATAAAACAATTTTAATTAATTAAAATTTTAAAGATCGCTTTTAGCGATAAGGGCGCCCATTGTGTCACCCTATGTAATGTTATCTTCTTCTATCTTTTCTGTAACTTATATTACATTACTTTTTATATGTTTATTATTGTTTTGTTTCCATGTCGCTGTCAGTCAAAGTCAAAGTCAATTCATTTATTTCAACTAGACCATTAAAAGGCACTTATGAACGTCAAATTTACATTTTAAAATTAAAATATAAGTGACTCTAGTTGTCCATTCGCAAAAAGTAGATTCTTATGGAGAAGAACGGACAAGAAACTCCATAGTTACTCTTTTCAAATATAAGTTTTACAATATTTTGTATACATAGGTACATTGATCAATTGATTATATTATGTGAGCACAATGCATCCAACATTACACTAATATACAGCACACACTTATATACTAATAGGTACAACAAAGCAATACCAGCAGAGATAAAATTAAGTTTGCTAGTAAGGGACATGGTACTCACATATTTACAATATAATTAAAAACAATGGATCAGTGTGTGAGTTAAATTACATATTAAAAACCTGAAAGTACACCAGTAAATAAAACAAGTTTGACTTTTTCTACTATACCCTCGATTGTCCTATGGAGCAGGACCAGCATGTTTCCAAGCATTCTTATCTTTAATATAATCATCTAGTTTGTAATATGCTTGTTTACAAAGTGTGGTTTTAATGTAAGTTTTAAAATTTCTTTCATTTAGTTCTAATATGTCACAAGGTATTTTGTTGTAACATTTCAAGTTAGTCGGGCGTCATGCCATAGACAACTGCTGAAATGTGTTCTGTTTTGTCTGTGGTGTGACCAGAGACACGTTTTAATTAATGTCCGGTCCTGACATGGGCTGATAGTGATGCGGTTTTTTTATTTTTGTAATAATTGTAATTGATAAGTTTTTTAGTTTTAAGTGTTTCCGTGCGTTTTTTGCGTTTTTTCCGGCAGAATAAACTGATTGTCTTTCTTTCTTTTTGTTCTTCTTTTTTATTTTATTCTATTCCACATAATTATTAAACTGAAACATCTGAGATATAAACTTTTCGGTTATGTTACGACTGCATAGTAGTGGGAAGAATAGTGCAGACGAAACAATAATATGTATATGTCACCGGAAAATTGTAGACTCCGAAAGATTGTACCTAATAAATCTTTATTAGATTATCAGTTCTCGATATATCATGAAAAATCGTTTTGTATACAATACATCCCATTGAAATTCAATAGTTTACAATGTAAAGGTACGAGTCTTATTAAGAAAAAATAGTTTACAATTTCACGCGAAATTTTACAATCAATTTTTATTTACCTTCTCTAAAATCAGAGTTCAGCACAATTTCTTCCAAAAAAGCTTGACAACCCTAGGCTAAGAGCCCTTCGATTGAAATCCAATCGTTTCGGTTTTGTTGTTAAAGGTCTAAATTGTAAGTCTTTGATGCTGGGCTGAGACCCAAAGCTATAAGCTTAAATTGTAGAACGTGACACAATAGTAAATGTGAGGTTTTCATGTGCCTAGGTTTAAGTAACCGTCTACTATAAGTTAGAAAAGAAAACGATTTGATTGGTATGTGACTATGAATTTCGTCCATACTCATTTTATTCGTAAATAATATGTATTATTATTTTAATATTTTATCCTGAATTAAGGAGGACTGCGTGGCTATATAACAGTTGCGTGGGTCAGTCTTCGAGGTTAGGTCGGTCTGCGGATGGGTGACCATACATTACATATCGAGATCATCTATGTCTTGGCACGTTAAACTGTTGCTCTCGGCCGTCGTTTGTACAACCTTTGACAGTCCAATCGGGTAATCAGAAGCCAGAAAATGAGAAACAAGTCTTGCCAAGGGGCGATACCCCTTGGCAAGACTGGTGCCATGGGGCATCATATAGTCTAACTAGCTGTCCCGGCAAACTTCGTACCGCATCATAATTAATTTTTCATGTAAGTATCAGAAATGGCGTTGCATCCGAAATTTTTTTTTTCGTTAATTTTTCCGACGTTTAATAGTTATTCTGCTATGCGGGCAGAGACAAATCCAACAAACTAAAAATCTTTAAAATCGGTCCAGCCGTTCTTGAGTTATAAATAGTTTACTAACCCGACCTTGTTTAATTTCGCTATAAAAATAGAGGTTGGTGGTAGAAGGGTGAAAATTTAGGGTTGTATGTATTTTTAATGTCAATTCATAAACAAAATTAAAATAAAAAAATGTGCAAAAAAAAATTGGGTTTGACCACCCCTATTACTTAGAGGTACGAAATATAGTTTACATCCTATTCTCAGACCTACTGAATATACACACAAAATTTCATAAGAATCGGTCAAACCGTTTCGGAGGAGTTTGGTTCCAAACACTGTGACACGAGAATTTTATATGTTAGAAGATTTCAAGGTTGTGCAGTTCAGACAGGCAGTCGCTCCAGTAAAATACTGGTACCCAGCTGCATCCAATTAGACTGGAAGACGACCGCAGTATACCTGGGAAATGGCTCGTCGGATTAATTTATGTTATCTTGAAGACGAATGTGGCTGGGACAGACTAGAGGAGGAAGTCGGAGGACGGGTTTTGTGGTGCAGCTTGGGAGATGCCTATATTCAGCAATGGACTGCGATAGACTGAGTTGATTGATCAACTCATATACACTTAAAAAAAGCACAGTACATATAAATATTACTTAAAATGTAAAAATTGTATGTGTGTTTATTATTATATTGTATTTTATAGAGAGGTCGCGAACATTATTTTAAGAATTTTGGCCCTCATTATTAGGGATAAAGACTATTAAAAAAAATAAAAACTCATAATTTATTATACTATATAAGTACCAATTCGGATGTGTCTGTAAAGGTGTTATAAAACTTTTTATAATATAGAATAGAACGATAAAAAGAAAAACATTCAAACTCAACCAACTACAAAAAAAAGTGTTTTAAAGCAAGCAAGGACGAAAGTAACAAAAAAGTGCAGAAGTTCCATTCCTCATTACAAGTTCTGCACGCGACAACAATATCGGTGAAGCAAAAAGTGCAATGTTAGAAGATACGCAATCTTAACTTAATCTTATTATACTAGATTTTATACGAATATCCTCTATCAAATTCCTCCTCCTCCTCGCATCATATCCCTCATTATTGAGCATTGTGAAGCGCCTTGTGATTTTTTTGACCAGGGATGAGTGAATTTGGTCCGACCGTCTGAGTGCACTGCGCTGCGACCCTTGCTAGTTCTAGGTTATGTCCGTAATGTAAAATAAAATAAAATACTATGTACTCCATTTTCGCTCCGTATCTCTTTAAGGCCCTACCAAATGAGTAATAGAAAAAAATATAAATACATAAATATTGCGTTTAAACGCAACTAGTCAATTTGCTTTGTTAGTTAGTTACTACTAACTAATAAAGCAAATTAACTAGTTGCGTTTATGCGTATGGGTTATGATGCGTATGGGTCAAATATTGAAACTGATTGTTTAAACAGTTATCCCCGACCAATTATGCTGAAATATTGCATACACGTTTGGTTTAGATGATAATGGTGCACAGTTGACTAAGTCACATCATTCTAAATCCAATATGGCGGATTCCGAAAGATGGCCGACCAATATATTTATATGCACACCCATGATATGGGTATCAAATCAAAGAGTTTAAATGTTTAAAGAGAGGAAAACTCGTTTTTATATGTTTAATTTATAAAACCAGCGGCTTCGCCTGCGTGAATGTTGAAAACTATTCCAGAACATGGTCAACCCGTGTGCCAAGTTTCATCCAAATCCATTCAGCCGTGAAGACGGTTACAACTCACTTTCGCATTTATAATATTAGTTATGATTGTTTTGCAGTAAACCTTCTGCATTTTTCTTTTCCAGTGTTATCCTGTTCGTCCTAGGCGAGACGGGGTTTGATCGATACAAGCAACGAGCCGGAAAGCTTCCATAACGTACCGTACACTCGCTAATAAATATCGGGATTGAACCATTTGACGCTATTCAGATGAACACGGAACATTTAGGTATGAAAGACGAAAGAGTTTGTGATGCGAATGTGAAAATTATTGGGATGAAATAAATGATAAGGGTAGGCATTCTGGCGTTCTGGCATTCATTTATTTTAGTTCAATCACAGATTTGATCCCACCAACTACATCAGACTACTTAAAAAGTGGTTTGTTTGGAATTTTTTAGTCGTTTTTTTAGCGATCATAATAAAGTTATTTTTTTTTTAACAATGATTTTTATTGGGATAGTATTCAGTCGAGGTAAACATCATCGGCTAACTGTTCTGTCGGTATACTATAGGTCAGAGAAATGATCAGTCGAGATAGCGTCCGTCGGGATTTTGTTTGTCGGTGTAACACATTACAGTTAGTATGATTGTATCACAATACAATCATACCAATATCAGATAAAGAAAGAAAGAAAGGAAGATAGAAAGAAAAATGTTTATTTGGGACTCGCACAAGACAAACAAAACAGTAAAATAAAACTAATAACTAAATAGTAATATATTGTAACAAACATGGGTAATTATACGATAAAATAATTATTTGTGCGAGGACAAAATGGTCCCTATTCCCTATCTCAGCTTATGCTGCGATATCTAAAAAATAAATAACGCAGCGCTGGTACGATACATCACCCTGGAATATGATCGCAAACTTATACAAATATTCTATATATGTATGCAATAGCGGTCAAAAAGGAGAACACCGCCATGAGACTTTCCCAGCAATGGAATAATAAAACCGCTTTAAAAACTAACTACTTCATACCTAACAAAAAATTTTATCTCATTATAAAATCTAAAGCAGTTTTAACGAGGTAGGTACTTAGCTGAGCTAAAACAGTTTAAAATTCTCAAAGAGTTTGCTAAAACTAGGTAATTTCTGTTAATATCCTTTGAAGTTAAAAATTGAAGTCGGAATGATTCGAGTAACGTCGCTGGGGGGAGGCTCTTATCCCCTAGACTTTAATCAATCAACTTCTTGTTAGTGGATGGGGATTTTTAATTTATTTTTAACGAGATTTTTGCTATTGTTTTTTTTTGCCTCGTTGGTTGTTAGAATGGTTATGTAGGATGGTTATATGGTTAAGGAGATTACTAGACTGATTCGCTCCAATGACATATGTATCTCACCGGAACAATACTTTTTTCGGAAAAATAAAAATTTGCTATTTAGCCTTAAACAAGGTAGTAATGCTAGCAAAGGAGGAGGCGGGCCGCGCGAGGGAAAGGCAAGGCCTTCGCCCCAACCGCCGGAACAGGAGAAGACGCCCCGGGCGTCGGGAGTCGCAGGGCGATCCCCGGCCACCGTAGGCGCGGGCCCGCGGACGGCGAGCATTGGGTGGCTCGCTGTCCGATCACCACCAGGCCCGGGTCGATGGCGCGTTGTGTTTCACGCGCGCCTCAAAGAGATGTCAGCATAGAAGACGGGGCCCACTAGGGCCAAAGCCTGCCAGGTTTGCGGAATCTGTTCGAAAGAGTCACCGCGGCCCTGGAACGCAAAGGGCTTTAGAAGGAACACGGATGGGTCAGTAAGAGTCTGACACGCCCTTCCGCTCCACCCAGAGCGGAAGAAGTCATTTGATGATTTCCCGGCCTTAAAAAAAAAAAAAAAATTGCCTTATACAAGGTGTAACTGAATAAACGCAATATATTTTAAACGGTCATTGCACTCATCATTATGAACAACTTTGGCTTTGGGACCAACCCCGAAATCGTGAAAACAAAATCAGCTGTACAAGTAGGTACATTTTGTCGAGTTATGCGCACATGAATTATGGGCAGTCGATTTTATTTTCGCAATTTTAGTGTTGGACCCATAGTGAAAGTTGTTCATAATGATAAGTAGGTACCCCTTAAGAGATATTGCGTTTATTCTGTAACACGTTGAATATATGAAAGATTTTTAATCGGATCCTTATTTCCAGGGATTTCAACTATTTGTGATATTAATATAGATTAAAGTTAAGGTGTTAGGAACACTGAAAAAATATAAACTTAAGATTATACATAAAATTCATCGAGAAAACAAGTCACGAATAACAATATCTTAACAGTTTTTGAGAAAACCTTAAACTCATTCATATGGAACATACCTACATTAATTTCAAACTCGAAACTTGCCCTGTAAATACGGTGAAATAAATAACCACATTTCATGCACGCTGAACGTTTCAGCGGAAAGGTAAATTAATATGCGCAAGTGTAATTATTAAAATTAGCGGGGACATCCCTAGCAGGGGCCGCTATGAATACGTAATCTCATCGCTAATTACATATGGACATCCCTAGCGCTTGTTTACAGTTTGTCACGTTTTTAGGGTTCCGTACCTCAAAAGGAAAAAACGGAACCCTTATAGGATCACTTTGTTGTCCGTCTGTCTGTCTGTCAAGACCCTTTTTCTCAGGAACCCGTAAAGGTAACAAGCTGCAATTTATATCAAATACTCAAATCTACAGTAGATTTGAGTATTTGATATAAATTGCAGCTTGGAGCTGTGAAAAAATCTAAGCCAACGAAATCAAAAGATACAGCCGTTTATGCTGCAAATTTTCGACACTCGAATCAAAACCTACAGGGTACTTCCCGTGAACTCAGAATCTTGAAATTTGGTGCGAAGCAACGTCTTATAGCACAGATAAAGAAAAATTGCGAAAAGCAAACATTTTTAGTTCCATCATATAATAAAAATATTTTACGGAACCCTCGGTGCGCAAGTCCGACTCGCACTTGGCCGGTTTTTGGTATTAAAACGTGTGACGGTTTGAGTTTCTTTTTTTTTGGAATGAAAAAAGGTTTATGGGCTTTCAGCCTTTGTGTTTCTTCATTTTATCACCATGCATGACGTTCATGGGGGGAGGGTGGGTTGAAAAAAAAAACGAGCGAGTCTTACAGTAGTCGCATAGGATGTGTAACATCTGACGTCTCACCTTGATAAAAGGCAACATTAACATCAAAAATACCAACTGACAGCCAACTCGACCACTGCGCGCGCTCACTGGTCAAATCAAATAACACGTGCTTCCTCGGCTTCCTGTTACACACTTCCGTCCCAATTCACTAAATCACTCCCACAGATTGCAGGAAAGCGAGAGGAAAGATGTTACACATCAAAAACTCTATAGCACAGGCGCAAACGTTTTGTTACTTTGTCATGGCAACTGAGGAGAGTCAGTTTCAAAAACCTCAACTCAATGTACTCGCAATGGAAAAAGACTGATACATGTCAATATTGACAGTTATTGACATGTATCACAGTTTTTTTTTACATTGCCCATTGTTTTTTTACCTACTGTCCATTTGACGAGTCGAATTGGAAGGCTAACTTGGAATATAATCCAATCGACCAAATTTCGGTCAATCTCAGCAGAGATGGAATAGGCAGATGATATTACAGTGCATAAGTGTACAGTGTGACAGAGCGGAAGGAGTCACTTCATGATTTCTCGTCATTAAAAAAAATGCAGTCGCCCTAGCCACCAAGAGATCAATGGGGCATGACTTGGAATATAAGACTAAGTCGACTCTCTTCTAAGAAATCCCTTCTCAAAGTCTTAAATAATACAGCAGCGCGCATTATACATTCGCAAAATGGTTTTACAGAAGTTGAAACATTTACCTGTCTGTAAGTCAAGAGTGAATAGGTTACTTCTAGGCAAGCGTGCCCCATCGTACTTGCTTAAAGGGAAGCTCCAAACACTAAAACATTTTATGAAGCAATTAAATATTTTTTATTTGTATTTTGTATCGTCGACCACATCATCGCTTACCATCAGGTGAGATTGTGGTCAAACTTGAGCTTATCAATCATCATCATCTGCCTAGCCTTTTCCCAACTATATTGGGGTCGGCTTCCAGTCAAACCGGATTCAGCTGAATACCAGTATTGTACGTGGAGCGGCTGCCTACCAGACCTCCACAACCCATTGACTGGGTAACATGATACTTCTTAGCAAGACTGGAGTCAGATTTTCTGGCTTCTGACAATCCGTAACGACTACCAAAGATCTCCAAATGATAGCCGGGACGGCTTATCGTACTTTCCGAGGCACGGAGGAGTCTCGGTATGTAAAGATCGTCACCCATCCACAGACCGACTTCGGCAAGCGTTGCTTAACCTTAAAGATCGACCCGTGTGGCTGTGATAATTTAGTCACGAGCTCCTTGAAACTTGAGCCTATCAATAACAAAAGAAATAAAAAAAACGTGTTGTTAAGGGCTCGCCTATCACCATTAATCGCCCAAATCCAGACTTAAATAACATCAACTAAATAACAGTGTAGCTCCCCCTTAATTTGGGCACTCCTAACAATTGGAATACTAAAGCTACAGCTAAAGATCTTCTGTCACGCACTGCACATAAATCAGAATCAGGCGATCATTGTTACGAATTGTCGCCCAAAATAGACCGGGGGTACTGAGCTGGGTGATAATGCTGATAAATATACCTTGGTTGGTGATGGAGGGGTGATAGAAGTACCTGTAGGTTTTGAAATCTCAGACAAATGGAAATAAAAGACATTATTTCCATTTGTTTGCAATTGTCAATGGTTTTCCAAGGGTAAATACAGCGTTGTGTCACGTTGTGTCTCTTGTGTCTGTAATTCTGATAATTATTTAGAATTCTAAATTCAAATATCATGAGTTAGAAGATTTTTGGCTTTAATTTGTTGTCAATTTTCCAGGAGGTGAATATTTTATTTTAATAATTTGGTGTTCATTTTGAAACAGGAATCAAATGCTTTTGATATAAAGTAATTTGAATATATATTTCCAATTCAAATCGTAGTTGTCACAAGTAGAACAATTTTATAAGTAAATGCCAAACATATCGGCAATTTTGGGGATAGATTCAACTGATCTCGAGTTATTATTAGTTATTATTCAAGAGGATTCAAGTGTAAGTACAAGTACTTTGCCAATAATAATGGAGGAAATGGGTCGAGCGGATTTTTGTCATGAAAACAATGTGATGACCTTGCATTTTAGAAGTCTCTGTGAAGGTTATGGTGCTCCCCACTACACACTGCTGTTAAAAATATTTACAAACATTTATTAACACTAACACATTAACCACTTTATTTTCCGTTACTTTTACAAACATAAAGTAACGTAACGTAAACGTAACGTTAAAGTAAGTAAATGTGGCGACTTAACATTGTGATCCGATTTTTGTTAAGAAAATGTTTACTAATTATTAAAAGCAGTGTGGGGGCACCCTTAGAACAGCTGATGGCCAAGGTAAAGATAAGCCAGACATGTGCATATCAGCTGGCTAAAGAAAACATTAGATCCCAATGTTACGAGCAATAAGCTTATCATCTTTACCGACTGCACAATACGTGCCTGAGTTAAGATTGTTTCTTCAAGATAATATAAAAATAATAATAATAATCTGTCGACATGCTGGATAGATTACAAGAAGGCCTATGACTCGGTGCCACATACATGGCTCATGAGGGTGCTGGAGCTGTATAAAGTTGATGCAGTTTTACGCACCTTCCTGATGTCATGTATGGAGCAGTGGAGGACAGTCCTTCACTATCCAGGATGTCGACAGATCCAGGCGAACAGCGACCCGATAAGGATCGAGCGTGGTATATTTCAGGGCGACAGCCTGAGTCCACTGTGGTTTTGTCTGGCCCTCAACCCTCTCAGTACACTGCTGGAAGGTTCGGGCCAAGGCTACCGGTTGAAAAGAGGTGGTCAGGTCATATCTCACCTCCTTTACATGGATGACTTGAAACTCTTTGCCCCCAACAACTTGCAACTGATGAAGCTACTGAAGGTAACAGAAACCTTCAGTAGCGCCATCAGTATGGAATTTGGTGTGGACAAATGTGCGGTCATGCATGTGAAGCGAGGGGAGATTATGGAATCCGTGGGAACCCAACTCTCGGATTCCATAAACCTTAGATCCCTCAGCTCAACCGAAACTTACAAGTATTTGGGTATGTCGGAAGCGTTGGGCATCAATGCTGCTGACGTGAAACAATCGTTGAAGGAGCGCTTCTTTGGCCGCCTGAATAAAGTACTCAACAGTCTTTTATCAGGCGGAAACAAGGTGCGCGCCTTTAACGGTTGGGTCATGCCGGTATTGATGTACTCTTTCGGCATACTCAAATGGACTCAGACGGAACTTGACGCCCTGGATAGGAGGGTACGCTCACTGCTTACCGCAAATCGGATGCATCACCCACGGTCATCG
The DNA here is from genome assembly GCA_002192655.3 of Mamestra configurata. NCBI lineage: Eukaryota > Metazoa > Arthropoda > Insecta > Lepidoptera > Noctuidae > Mamestra > Mamestra configurata. Next base: position 868,468 of record NDFZ01005485.1, read on the forward strand.
GTGATGAGGCTGTATATCCCGCGGAAGTGCGGGGGTCGTGGCTTCCTCAATGCTAAGACCCTGCACAACCGCGAGATATGCAGCCTTAAGGAGTTCTTCCTAGAGGCCGACGTGGGTATGCATCAGGATGTGGTAGCAGTGGACAAAGGCCTTACTGCGCTCTCCTTGGCTAACGAGAACTGGCGCAAACCTGTGGTATTAGATACTAATGACCGCAGGGAGGTATGGCAGAGCAAGGAGCTTCACGGACGCTTTTACCGGGTCCTACATGGACCTGATGTAGACTTTTTAGCGTCCGTAGCCTGGATTATTATTAACAACGACATTCCTTGGATAACATAAGTCTCTCGTGTTTAGATGTCTGCTATATGAATGTACATATGTCGTGTGAAAGAGCAAATGGACTAAATGTTTATGTATCTATAATTTCCTCATAAAAGATCTTCGGTATTGCGATAATTTAACTTACTTTTACTTGCGGGATCAAATAACCTATATCGTAGCAGGTTAATCAAGATACAACACAAAATACAAGCTAAATGTTACACGGAAGTGTTTTTAAATGTGGTATCTTATTTCAAAACACTATCTTCGTATTTTGATTATACATATATCACTTATATAATATTACTTGCTGTTTCTCTAAATATTGTGAAGCGCTACAAATACCACTAGGACATGAGTAACTCCTCCATAATTTGTGCGTTTCTTTTCATACTGACATTATCAATTTGGGTGAGCCGTAACGTTACACCATGTGCCACCCAAATCTGTTAAAGTTATGAATAAAACTGTAGTCTCACTAAAGTATCTGGGTGTTTATTTATTTATTCACAAAATCTACAGCTCTTTAAGAATATTACTTAAAATAAATAAACTAATGTTACAGCTAAAAATAGTCTAAAATGGGCGTCGAAAAATTCGTCCGCATCGCTGGCCACTGGTAAAGTATCTTAGTAAGACTTCGCCATACATTTTTTAAGGGAACAAATCTCCTTTAATAAACGATTTTTGTATAATCTAAGCAAGTACATTAAGTCGTTATGATGTATTACTAACGGTAATTTGCAAAAATTTGCGTCAGTAATTAGCGGGATTGTCTCACGAACATCTATAAGTCTGGATGAGACTTTTCACATTTATGTAATAAGTAGCTCCAGCCGGCGGATTCGCCCGCGTGAAATTCGGGAATAATCCCGAAGGAAGTTTCTTCCGGGATAGAAAGCCTATGATCTAATCCAGGACATAATCTAACCATATGCCAAATTTCACCTAAAATCATTTAGCCGGTAAGACGTGAATTGGTAACAAATAGATTTCAGATTTCACATTTTTAACATTAGTTTGGAACATAGTAGGATGCGAACTCTTAACTAAGATGACTACACTGCAAAATTATACTAGTGAGTCTGTATATAGTGAAATACACACAAATGATGTAGAGATGCGGCTTTGCAATATTACCACTAGCTCGGCCAGTCGATATCGCATAGCCTTTGGGCATCATTTGCGAGGATCGATTTACTAGCGAATAGATTATCGCTTGCCCAATTTATCACGGGTAGAGTTCACCCTGGTAAAAGCATTTAACGCTAGTATGCACGTCTACCTATTATACCGTGCTAAATATGATAAAGATATGGTGTACATGTATTTTTTTCAAGATAAACAACGTACATACTTACTTAAAAAAGGGTACAGAAGCCCACAGAAAAGGTGAGACTAAGAGGCTCATTGGCAACGTGAAACTGGTGGATGCCAAGCTACACAGCTTTGCTCATCGCCGCAACGTTGCCAGCTTGTCGGTCTTCTACAGATTGTATTTCGGTGAGAGTGCCGAGGAACTCCACGACCTCATCCCACCGGCCCCCTTCTACCATCGGACATCTAGACGAACTGCAAGGTACCATCCCTACCTTGTTGCTATTCCACCAATTCGCACTAAGCGTTTCCAAACGTCTTTTATAATGCGCACAGCAAAGAAGTGGAACTCTCTGTCTGCGTTTGAGTTTCCAAACGTATACAACCCTAATCTCTTCAAAATTAGAGTGAGTGATAGAGGCTTCTTCTGGGTAAGCTCGCTCCGTCGACTTTATCTCTGTCATCTCTGACATAGACTAGAGTCCAGAGCAAACCCATCTCAAATAAAAAAAGACTAAAATTATCAGGATTGGCAATCTACTGCTTTTTACAGGCCCGGGTTATAGACCTCTTGATTAAAAAACAGACTAATTACATGTTAAACTAGTTCAAATCTAGTCTCAAATCCTAGGAAGACACATGATGAGAGTCGATCATAGACTCGTCATGTGTAATCAGGCAATATCTACCGCGGCCTTTCTCAAACGGAAGGCAGGCACGCGAGTGACTCGGTCTAATTGAGCATTTGACTGCTTAACGGTATTCTGATCTAATTGATTTAGTGGTGATTTAATTTGTTAATAAGGAATTTAGTTGATTATATGATAATTTAGGACCTAGGTTGATAAGCCACACTTAGTTGGCATATCTACGTCTCATGGAATTTAATAACCTTTCAAGATTCTGGAAAACATTTTCATCGAGAAATTACCTCTATTAGGTACGCAATTTGTAATTTCTTCTCTTAATTATTATGAGAGACTTTTGGTCTACAGAAGAAAGTGTTCTTGGAAAAGATATCTGTGCTTCTCTGCCATTCGTGACGCCTATTTAGTATGTTATCAAAGAGCTGTTGAGGATGCTTTCTCAGCTAAGGATTGTGTGTGCTTTGGAAACAAAGTTACATACACAATGTAGGGAATGATACCAGTGCCTGCCAGAATCGCGGGCTTGTCCGAAAGCATTCCGAAAGGCCCTGGAACGCATTGTGCAAATTAAAAAACACAGTTGGTTTTTAGAATGTAAGAATCTAACACTCCGCGCAAAGCGGCAGGAGACGTTTAATGATTTCCAATCCATAGATAAGATAATAATCCCATTGTTTCACTTATCTCATCAAAATACACACAGACAGATAGGACCTTTAAAAACCCAATATTCCAAATCCATCTTTAAAACAATAGAAACCAGTCCCTGTTCTGACTCACACCATGCCATGCGTCATGACTCATGCTGTCAGAATATTGAACATTACGCGAAGGTGCGTCCACATGATAGACTTCATACTAAACTAATTAGCGAAACTAATCTAATGGGACACGAATTTATTGTGTTTTGGGCTAATGGCTTGTTTAATTAAGTATTTAGTAAGTATTATTTGTTGGTAATTGTAGGTGGTGGTAATTTTAGTTTAAATAAATAAAAAAATTGAAAAGGTAAGTTTGCCCTTTAATTTTTAGGGTTCCATACCCAAAGGGTAACCAACGGAACCCAATTACTAAGCTTCCACTGTCCGTCCGTCCGTTTGTCTGTGTGTCAGCGGGCTGTATGTCAAGAACCGAAATAGATATACAGTTAAAATTTTCACAGATTGTGTATTTGTATTGCCACTATAACAACAAATAATAAAAATTAAAGGGGGCTCCTTTATAAGAAACGAGTTTTTTTCAGTTTGTGGTGCGGAACCCTTCGTGTGAGAGTCCGACTCGCACTTGGCCGGTTTTTTTATTTATTTAAACTGTATCAGTACACATAAAAACCCACAATTACTATATACTATGTCAAATCCTCAAAATCATCAAAAGATGTTTTTTAGCGATAAGACCGCTCACTGTTGCACCCTTCTATTTTAAGACAATAATGTAATATTTATATGGTGTACCTACCATAAGTATTTCTATTGTATTCTTTGTATTCTAATGTTCTTATGCGAAAGTGAGTTTGTTTGCTGCACTTTCACGCCCAAATCGCTGAACCAATTTAGATGGCTTTTGGTGGAGAGATAGATGGAACACTGGAGATGGTTATGAATTGGAAAATTCTATATTAACGCGAGCGAAGCCACGGGAAAAAGCTTATAATCCGATTTCTCCAGAAGTTTTACTTCATCAAAAGAAAGTAATTTTTCAATTTCGACGCAGCACTTTTATACTATAAACTTCAAAATCTAGTTTAACTTACAATATTCCCCGATGCTCCAAATATTCCTGAAGCTCAACTCAATTTAAATTCCCTATTCTAACCCTACAAAAACACACTGAAACAACTAAATCCAGCCCAAACTATTTACCCCCGAGTAATGAGCCTACGGACCGTACGCTCAAAGTTCTAATCACTGCCTTTGTACCCTTGAACCCAATGGTTCCCAACCTTTATTTGACCCGGGACGGGAGGTGTTAATCTAAAAATAAAGTAATGTCATAAAGAAATATAGATATTGAAAACTTGTATCGGCCTAGCCTTCTCCCAACTATATTGGGGTCGGCTATCAGTAAAACCAGTATTTAACGTGGAGCAACTGCCTTTCTGACCTCCACAACCCAGTAACTGGTTAACACAAATCAAAAGTAAAGAGCATTGTCATAAAAAACACAACATTTCTGATAGAAACTTAAAATCAATGACATTTTCGAGGTGAAAAGATTAAAATTTTAACCCTTTCGCGGACCATTTTTTGATTTTTTGAACCACCAGTGGTCCGCGGACCTCAGAGGAACAAATTTTTAAGCAACGTTCGCATTCGAATCTTAGTCGCAGTCTGTCAAAAAACGCCTAATTATTCATACATTTTTGACAGATTGCGACTAAAAATTAGTAGAATTGGTACTCAGGTTGGGAACCTCTGCTTAAAACCTTCAAAGGTGTACCCTCAAAACCATTCAAAAAATAAATAATTTCGCCGGAACCGTACCGAACGGCAAACCACGGACCGGACGAGATGGACTACCGCCTGTTACGGACCGGATTTTGTTTAGAATGTCGGAATTTTCTCTCGTAAAAGGATTTAGCAGGTGGGTAGTTCGGAATGGGTGGGTAAATCTTTTGTGTTCGTGAAGTGCGGTTTTATTGATTGCTTAGTTTGTTTTTTTAGATGTTGTATTTTAACCAACTTCAAAAAGAATGAGGTTACCAATTCGGATGTTTATATTTTCCTTATGTTCGGGCATAACTCCGTCATATATTAAATTATAGATAGATTTGCAAAATCCTTTTTTTTATTCGAAAGCAGTTTTTCCCGAAATGGCCACATTTAAATTTCTAAAAGATTATATGAAGAACTTCGGAGATAGATAGTTAAATTAATATGAACTGGTTGGAATTTCGGAGGGTAGCACTAAAAGTGAAAAATATGCGAAAAATATATAATGCTGCATTTTTTCGACATTTCCTATATCTAAAAGGAAATAACGAAACAATCTCAGAGTACCCAACTCATCCCTCACCTACAAAAAAAGAGCTAAGTTATTAATGAAGACAAAACTCAAATACGAAGAACCCATGCAATCCGTTTAATATGATGTCATCCATCATGCATCCCTTAAGAGAGGAATGCCCTATATTACACATTTTACCACAAAAAACGGACCATCACACTATGAAACGGAGAAGGCATTCTATTTAATACCTACCGATAATCTTTTCAGCGTAACCTAAAAAGGCCATTTTCTTTTCTTGCCTTTTCACGAAAAAACTTTTTTTATCTGAGAGATAAGGCCGCCACACTAGTCCCTAACATAACATAGCAACCTCAATCTATGTATATGACAGAACTTACAGTGGCGGTATCGATTCTCTAGACCCCAAAGATTATCTGGTAAAGAATGCCATATTGGGCTGTTGTTGCATTAAGTAATTCTAATTACTATTATATTATATTATTATATGTATTATATATTTAAACTTTATGTATAATACATAAAGTTTAAATAAACAAATGCATTATTAAAGTACTTATAAATTCGTAAAATAGGAATCGCTCGCTCCGTCGTCGACTTTGTCTCTATCATCTATGACCTAGACTAGAGTCAAGAGCAAACCCATATTAAAAAAGTAAAAAAATAATAACAACAAATTGAGGAGATCATTTTTAATCAGTAATAACACGACTTCAGACCAAGTAACCCTTTTTGTTTTCTTTTTTTACTATTGCCTTCGATAGTCCAAATTAAAACTTTCTCATTGACCAACGTTGGCTAACATAAGTTCTTAAATCTATGGGTTTCAGTATACATATTTGGCATTTCAGCCGTACAAATATTTAGATCTTGGTTATACTTATAGTTTGCAGTACACATTTAGTAATTAGCAATAACATAAAAATACTAATAATAATCTCATAACTTTTTATATTACTAATGCAATTAATAAAATGACAATTAAATAAAATTCTATTCATTCAAAATAATAAAGTATATAAGAAATAGCGATCAATAATAAGTCAACAATATACATATATCAGTCACCGGAAAATTGTAAATTACGCCGTAAGATTGTAAAATATCGCGTGAAATTATAAACTATTTTTTCTCAATAAAACACGGATATATTGGAAACTATTGAATTTGAATGGGATAACTTATATTCAAAATGTTTTTTTCTTAATATATCGAGAAATTTTAATCTAATAAATATTTATTACAATCTTACAGAGTCTGCAATTTTCCGGTGACATATACATGTCATTATATTATTTCAAATTTCACTTTCTTGTAAACTATCAATTGAAATAATTATCTGCCGATAGAAAATTTAAAAAAAATATTATTTCCTGGAAGTATCCAGGAATTCATCGGGGAAGCCTTTGCCGATCAATTTAAAAAAAAACAGGAGATTTCAAAGCAATCAATTTTTTACGAAACAATTTTATTGCATTTTAATCTTGCTTAGTGACTACATGTTATTTCATGCTTTACTAAACTGTACGCACCTCACTAGGTAGCAATCAGTCCACATACACGTAATTGGGGCCGACAATGGCAATTATGTCGGCCTTCACACGTAATTAGAGACCTTTTGATAGAGGCTAATTTGTATAGGGTCCAGTACTATAGGTCAGGTTGGGTAGTCGTTTGTTTCTATGTGGAATTAGTACCTAGCTGATTAGTGGACCATATGGCTGCATTGGTAAATGTAACAATAGACAAACTCGTATACGATGTCAATGTTTTGTTCCCCATCAAAGTGAAATTCAAATAATTAGTTTAAACTAGACAAGAGAGAGTAATCCACCAGGAAATTAAATGATTCTAGTTGTCAATTCCAAATGGTAGGTTAGGAAGAGGATGACAAGTAGCTACACACATCACTATTTTAACACCCTGACCAAAAAAAGGGGTGTTATAAGTTTGACGAGTTTATCTGTGTGTCTATCTGTGGCATCGTATCTCCTAAACGGATACACCGATTTTGGTTTCCTATGTTTGAAACGTGGCGTGATCGAGAACGTTATTTTGACTAGTTATGTTTGAGTCATATGTTAAGGACTACACTAACTACTAAATTCCTAAATTTCAGAAGCCCTGTCCAAGTCGAATAAAAGCCCTCACCGCATGTTTAAATTCAAGCAGTACTTACCTACTTATTTGGCATAAAACACAAAACGCCATAAAAAAACAGCCCAATAACGCAAAAAAACTTCCTTAACTCCTCCATTGTTCTCATTAAACATCTCCGGAATTCATACTAGGTTCCCTTCATCAAAATTATTTTTTAACTCAATCACGCCGGGCCCAATTAACCGTTATACGGGACAATGGCAGTAGATTGAGTTTCAGTTATTTAATTAGGGCACTCCGGAACCAATTACGAGTTCCCCTATTGGTTCTAGAGATTGTTCCATATTGAAGGATTTTAGTTTTGCTGATTCATTTCAGTATCAAGGCTATTTAAGATAGAGTAAAATTGAAAGCGTTCAAGGTGTCTTACCGGTTCACAAGAATATGAATTCCCTTCATACGAATAACCTTCATGAGAGAGTATTTCACACCTTGAACAGTTGGCCCCTTTACCAAAAATTCTTTAATGCAATCGTGTCACGTTTTCGAATAGCTCCTTGAAGATGGAAACAAACTTAAATTCCGCTGATTCACCAAGCGTGGTAACAGAGTAATTAAATAATGAATATGGTCTCTTGAATTAAAGGACTAAGGTAGATCGCTCCACGTCTGATTGACATTTAGGACACAAGCTACATGTATTATAGAATCTATATTTTAGAGACGACTATGTGTAAATATGAACATAACCCGGCCTCATCAACATCCAAAGCCCGACTTCGCCCAATGCTGTCTACAGGCCTTTCTTTTCCTTTGGCAGTCTCCACGTTCCTTTGCCAGTCTCATCCTGGTTTCCTGCGATGGCAAAAATGGCGTCTGCTATGCCACTGCCGGACGACCCGTTTTCTTTCTACCAGTTCTTGGTCGCCACCTTACCATATATCTTGCCCAACACCATTTCCGTTACATAAATCGATTTAGGATATCGAAGACCCTTGCACGTCTTCAAATCTCGTATAGCATAACTGACCCGGCCTCTCTCATAATAAATGCCAAGGTTACCCCCATTATGCCAAACCAAACTTCAAAAGTCCCATACCATAGCTCCCACATACCATAGCTCCCACATACCATCATCCCATCAAAACTCATCACTGTTTCGTTTCAGACGAGCCAGAACTGGGTTAAACTAGTTAAAACCAGTAACCGTGGCATATCGAACAAACAGGCTAACAGGTGGATGGCCTTGAGTAAAGTTTGCATGCGAAGCATTAGGAACAGCTATATTTGGCTGTTGGATTAGGACTACCTAATCCCCATTAAAATTTTAATACCTGTTGTATTCAAAGTACCTACTAAGGTACTTTGAATACAACAGGTATTAAAATTTTATAGCCACATTTCCTTGGTGTGTAGTACAAGTTTTTGTATGTTTTTCGAATAGGCATAGCCGCTTCTTCCTACTATAAGTTTTATACTTGAGAGATTGCTTTATGATTCGCTTTTGTTATTATTTACAGGCCAAGCGAAACACTGCTGTCCATTCTTGAAACTTTTTCTCATTTATTTAAAGGTCACACAAGCATCGGTCACGTCAGTAATTGGTTTCAATACTCAATACTCAATTCTTTATTGCATTCCACAATGTACATGCTTAGGTGGTAGGTGAAAATTTTATAAGACACAAGTGTGGACCCTGTTGGGCACAGCAAAAGACAATAATATAAAATATGAAGAGGACTTATAGAGTAACTTATTCTAATTACAATTTATTAAACATACGCAATACAAACAATTTAATTACACATATTATTCAGATCAAATCTTCATTAATATTATTATTGATATTTATATTATTATTCAAGCTGTATAAATTTATCATTCATGGATTCATTTATGCTGTAATAGCATTTACTTAACAATAGTTTTTTTTTCATTTGTTCGTAAAAACATCTTTTTTTCGTTTCTTAATAGCTCGGGTAATTTATTATAAATTTTTATCGACATTACTGGAGGCCCAGATGAATGCATTTTTAAACGAGAAGTTGGTAGGTTTAGACGTGTTTTATGTCGGAGTGTGAATCTTGTTTGAATGTCTTCTCGTTTAGTGTAGAAGTCCTGGTGAGTGTGCGCAAATTTACAGATTTCCAGTATGTAAATAGAAATTATAGTAATGTTAGAATATGAAATTTTTTGAAATGAGGTTTGCAGCTATTGGTTTCTTCAATATTAACCAAAATACGAATTAACTTTTTTTGAAAAGTAAACAGTGCTGGTGCGTCTGTGCTATTACCCCACATTATAACACCGTAGCTGGGCCATGCATGAGCATAGGCGTAGTACGTAACTAGAGCTGTCTGTAAGTTAATGGTATTTTTTATTTCGCGAAAAGCGTACAAAAATGTTGAAAGTTTTGTTTTTATTTTCTGAATGTGTGATTTCCAGTTTATGTTCGTATCTATGGTTAAGCCTAATAATGAAAACTCGTCTACCGGTTTGACGATACTGTTCCGTGGCACAGCAGCATTCATCATATCACATGTTGCCTCTAAGGTGACGATTCATCAGAAAACTCGCTGGAGTGTTTCAGGAAACACTGTTCACGCTAAGGAGTGGAATTCCCTGCCGGAGTCTGAGAGTCCTGTTAGCCACCAAATAAAAGAGTCAGAGATATTAAAATCAAGAGTGAATAAGCTACTACTTTACACAAGCGTGTTCCATCGTCCACCACACCATAGCTTACCATTAAGTGAGATACTGGTCAAACGTGAGCCTATCGTGCCAACGTGAGCTGGGGTTTATTATGTCACTTCTTCTTCCCAGCAAAAATACCAGGAAGTGGTGACGGGCGGGCGTTTTGGGGGACTGTCTTTATGTAAAACTTTGACGTTCACAAAGTGCTGGCACTCAGCGTAATGTGTGCCAGTCACCCGTTTATCAACCTTAAGTCATGCCCCATAGACCGACAACTAAAGATTCATCTAATTTACGATTACCTGCCATAACCTTGGAATTTGAGCCCCTAAAACAATACCTTGAAATTCACGAAAATTAGCAAAAACCTAACCTTTTGCCCAGCTGTGCTATTTCACTAAAGGTCAAACTGCAAACTGAACTAATTTTAACATAGTTCTTCGTATATTACGGTATCTCCGTGTTTGCTGGCTGTTTGGAATGAATGTACAAAAATAGGCTCACGTGAAGGTCTTATAAAGTTTGTAATCTACTTTAATTTGTAATGTACAGTCAGCATTGAAATGTGAGCAGTATAGGTCAAAAACATTTTTTATTAGTAGAGCAGAATAGAACGAATTGAAAACATTTATTCGCCACAGACACAACAAAACAGCAGCATCCGCAAAGTAAAATAATTATAAAGGTACATATAAAAATATTACAGTTACGCTTGTGTTTGACCACAATCTCATCTGGAGACTAGCCATGATGTGATTGACGATGGGGCGCGCTTTTAGAGAAGTAACCAGTCATTTTCCATTATGATTTTCTCTTATAGCAGCCCGAAGTCTGGAATTGTATCTGGTTGATGGTAAGGTTCGACCCTATTACATGGGACTTACACTTAACAGGTGCCATTTCGTTGTAGGTACTGTAACACCAGCGGACTCACGCTAGTGCTACTTGTGATATTATTATAAAATGAAACTATATTTTAGATTAAGCTTTCATAATATATTTTACGTCAGCCTTCAACAAGGGCTGGCACCGGAGTCACTAAAGAAATCAAAACATATTTTTATATACTTATTTCAAATTCTCTATTACTTTTCGCCAGACGCTTCCAAAGGGCTACCTTGTCTGCCAGAGACCTGGAGCCAAGGATATCCTCGTCACAGTACTATATGCAGAATTTTCTCTAATAGAACCCTTCGGGTGATACAGTCCTGATATTATTAAATGGTGTGTTATTTTATTACCGTTTCATTATTTAATGAAAAGCTGAGAAGAACATTGCTTTTGAATAATGCCTAGTAGACACACATTTATTTATGCCCTTGACGGTACATTACAATACAGTGAAAGCTCAATGCTAAAGAAAAAAGAAATTAGGGCAGTGAAGCGCTAACTACGTTTGGCATTTACTAAACTTGAATGTGTTGTATTTTACTAACTAGCAACACTTTCTGTTATAAATAGTGTCTCAGTGAAAGTATATTTTTTACGATTTACTTATAAATTAAGTAAAACACTGTATATTTTGAACTAATTAACAGTGCATGGCTCCTTTCAATGCATCTTCACCTGTATCTCACTTGCTGTAAATGAAGCCAGTAAATGAACTACTAACTTATCGGACAAAATTTGTAAGAAAATTCAGCTCAAAAGAGAAACAATATTATCAAAACCCAGGAATGTTGGCTTTTTTTTTTTCAATGATGGAAAATCATCAAATATCTTCTTCCGCTCTGGGTGGAGCGGAAGGGCGTGACAGACTTTTAATTACTAAAATCCATCCGTGTTCCTTCTGAAGCCCTCTGCGTTCCAGGGCCGCGGTGACTCTTTCGAACAAATTCAGCAACCCTGGCAGGCTCTGGCCCTACCGGGCCCCGTCTCCTACGCTGACATCGCTTTGAGGCGCGCGTGGAACACAACGCGCCATAGACCCGGGCCTGCTTGTGACCGGACAGCGAGCCACCCAACGCTCGCCGTCCGCAGGCCCGCGCCTACGGTGGCCGGGGATCGCCCTTCGATTCCTGACGCCCGGGGCGTCTTCTCCTGTAGACGGTGGTTGGGGCGAAGGCCTTGTCTTTACCCTCGCGCGGCCCGCCTCCTCCATCGCTATCATTTCTGCTTCGCAGAAGGAGAAAGAATGTCGGCTACAGTATCGAAACCCTGCATGTAAATGAACCACAAATCGACATCAAATATAAATTAATTGTTTCAGGGTCTCATCAAAATTTGTTGTTGAGTCATTTTTGGAGGTTTATCCAAAATATCCAATTACGTAAATAATGTAAACTTCATTTGCCACTTTCCTTTGAGCAGCGCGATCTAAATATAACTAGTGACCCTCCCCTTCTTAGCACGTTATTGCGTCATGACAAAACATTGTTTTTTTTTTAATAGGAAATAAACCTATAAGTTAACATGGTATTCCATACAGAACCCTCCCAAATAAATTATCAAAACTGCACCAAATTCCGTTGCTTAGTTTAGAAGGACAATGCTGACCGATACAGACAGAAAAGGTGACTCTATTTATACCTACCTAATTTTGTGTACACATACTCATAACAAAACGCAGAAATTATTTAAACGAACTCTTCATTCTTTGAAAAAATTTAGCATTATTTACCGCTTACCACTTCAAACATTCCCATTTAAACCCTTTACTAACTGTGCCCTTTACATTCAGATGTTGATTCCCAAGGGGCGCAATAAGCCCTTTACGTCGACATTCACCCCATTCCGAACTATACCATAAATAAGAGACGCATGTAGCTCCACCTGTTACTTTGTAGAACCACACTGTGACGGTGGAGACGTTCATTTTGATAAATTGTTAGTTGTTTTGGTTAATATGCGTATTCATGCTGTAATAGAATTGTTATTAATGGCTGTAAAAGAACTCAGATGATAGGGATCTAATGGCTATCGTAATCCTAAATATCTATACTAATATAATAAAGCTGAATAGTTTGTTTGTTTGAACTCTTCGCTAATATCTGGAACGACCAGTCGAATTTGGAAAATTATTTTTGTATATGATAGCCACATTCATGAGCAATGCATAGGTTACACGGAAAAAACGGGATATGCGCGTACGAAGTCACGTGCAAAGCTAGTTATATGATAAATGCGCAAGTGAGTTTGTCACGCTTTCACGCCGAACCGATATTGTTGAATTTTGGTACAGAGATAGATTAGACCCTGGAAACGTTTAAATGCTACTTTCAAAATCTATATTAACGCGAGCAAAGCCCCGGGTGAAAGCAAGTTCAAAAACTAGATACACAGATATAAAAAAAATTGTGAGCCGTCACGGGACGCCTGGCAGATGTGAAACATCGAAATTATTTTGTACAAGTAATATGCATAAAAGAACAGATTACGACAGGAACACAATATGGCATATTGAAAAAAATACATATAGACTGTATAGATATATACCATCGTATAGCATGGCAACGCGTCGCCACGGCATGCGTCGCCACGCCAACAATCGGTTTTACCCGCGGCTATAGATGTTTCACTTCAAAAGTTAAATATTATTGCAGTGATAGAATTCATTTCACTCTCCAACATTGAAAATTCAACAGTGTACTGTTATATTTAAGGTCCCATCAAAATAGATGGACACACTTTTAAAAATCATTCATATCACCAAAATAAGGACACTGTTAAAAAAATATTGAAAACGCATTAGATACTCACAAGAAAAATCATCTTACGAAAATACACTAAAAATGTTAACAATTTATTATTTTAGGTTAAAATAAAATAACTTTAATCAGTGTTTTTTTTTTTGCTTGGATGTCTTTGGTTAGACGTACTGAAAGATGTGTTAAAATTTGTGCATCTATTTTTTTTTATTTTTTTTTTATTTGATTAAAGGGCTTTGTCGCTTAGCGGCCATATCGCCCAGTACAGAAAAAACAAAAAAACAAAACATCTATTTTAATAAGACCTTATATATGACAACCCACCCCGGTTGTACACAAACCATCCTCGTTTATCGTCATTTCCATTAGTGAAACCGTATAAAAATCTGTGGCGTGGTTTAGAAAAAAAAAGCAGAGAAACGGACAGTGACCCCACTCAGATGAGAGAAAGAACGATATATTATGTACGAGTCATGTATCGTACAGGGCACGCACGCATTCACAACATCAGCACTTTTCCATCGCTTTACTCATATCATATTGTAACACGCCAGTACTCGTTCAGCATTCATATTCAGCTGTACTCACCACATACACATGTGTATATAGTATTAGTTACCTGATAGTGAAGTATATAATAAACAGAATATTCTTTGGCTATCAGCAGCGCATACAACATATATGAAACACGCATGGTACAGATAAATTACAAAAAAAAAAGTGGCTGTATACAGTTAAGTGTGTCCCACGGCTTCACTAAAAAGGTCCATTTCAGCGATATGTCAGACAGACTGATGCTGTCTGTCGCCAGTTTGAGAGAAGAGATATGCTTCTCATCGACACAAATTCCACCATCGCTGGGCACTCGAATGCGATTCAGAGTTACTGCTGCAGGATTATCGGGCCGGGAATAACCGATTCGAAACATGAGTCAGGCACAAAGTTATTGGGATTTCCCATTCTATAGCGACAATAGAGAAGCCCAGATTTTGAAGTCGGTGGACGTACAGTACACACACGTGGCTCGGAAACACGTAATGCCGTTGGTCCTGCGCCTGAACACTCTCCGGTCGTGTCGGACAAGAACAGAGAAAACTCTGTGTCCTTGCAAATACAGGTGTGCAGCTGTGTTTGAACACAGACTTGTATACCTATTTCCTGCGTACTCTGTTTCCTACGTACTAGCTAATCTGCGTTGAGTTTGCCCATCATGGCCAATATTCGGACGAGAGCATCAAAATAACTTGCAAAACGGGGTGCACTATACAATTCTGAAAATCCCGAAAAATACGTAATGTTATGTCAAGTCTTTACTGAAAATTTTCTAGCACAAAAACCCAAGGCTATTTCAAACATAAACATGTTTAACACCTCGTGAAGTTTCAATGCCTAGAAAACTAGAACAACCTTCAAAAAACCGCACCTGTGAACTTAAAACTCATACAATTCTATCGTTAACCCGTTGCTTGCCTCATCACTTAACCTACAAATAAAAATGTCAGTTAACCCTCCCTGTTTTTCTTTACACCATAACAAATTTTATTCTTCTAAGCCATAGAGTACGGAACCAGGCAGCGGCCAGAGAAGGCAATCAATCTGGTTTTTCCCAGATTTCGGCTACAAGTCTAACCAGATGCAGCCGAGTATCAGTATTTTACACGAAGCGACTGCCTGTCCGACCTCCACTACCCAGCCACTGCAGGGTATTACGATACCCATATGCAAGAATAGTGTCACTTGCGGAATTTATTCGAAAGAGTTTTAGCAAAGGCGACCACCCAGAGCGAAAGAAGTCATTTAATGATTTCCCATCCTTAAAAAAGAAAAAAAAAACGTGTCAAGTTTTTTGAGTTCACGGCTGTCATTTGATCTTCAAATGAAAGCCGGGACCAATGGCTTAAAGTTTTTTCCGAGACACGGAAGAGTTTGACCGTTTGAACTTGAAACTAAGATACCAGATAATTAATCTGGACTTCCTTTCGATATGTTCCTTCAAATGTTTAAAAAGTTTTTTTCTCGACAACGTAGCACAAGCAATGAAAACATAATTTCAAAATAATTTGATTGTATTAATTTTTGTATTACCCAATTAAGCTACAGAAAGAAAGAGAAAGAAAGAAAAAGAAAAGACAATGCCTTCTCGTCTGCCGTCTAGTAGTGGCCGCCGAAGTGTCTCTTTAGTCTGTGGACTACCCCAAACTGACTCGTAAAAGTATTCAGGTGTGTTTTATTTAAGTTTCTTTTCGCTATGAGCTCGGGTAATGAGGTTTTTTATGTGCGTTGGGGCTGGGTTTTAAGGTTCAGAATGAAATAATAATTAAAGCTTGTGTGTTTTTTCTGTTTGAGTAGCACGTAGCTAAATAATGACAGCTGCACGGGTCGATCTAAAACGAAATCGATCCTACAGAGATCCTCTTTAATAGAACCTTTTAGAGGTTTTGGAACTTCATTCATACATTATTTTACTAATATTATGAACTATCTTCTGCCCGCAACTTCGATCCAAAGTGAATTGAAAATGTGTTATCCTTTTAATACAAAACTAATTAATAATAATACTTAAATAATATCTTGATTATTTTATGATAGACAGAAGGATATAGGTGGAGGAAGCTATAGGTGTTCAGATAATTAAATAAAAACTGTTCAGTATACTTACAGGAATAAATCCTATAGGATAACGCAAATGAGCTCTTTCCTTTAGTTTGTCATGTATTGTCAGAATTTGATCTTTATTAGCGACACTTTTGGAGGTCCTCTTAATCCTAATATCCGCCAACAGCTCAAACTAATCTCATTCATAGTACTAAGTCTGTATCGCGAGTAGCCCGCACGATTGCACAGCTGGGCAGTTCGGGCGGACTGTTTGTACAGCTCTGTACACACGCTACTGAGAGGAGGCTCCAATAGAGTTGCATGAACTATGTCACGTGACCAAGAAGTGAGCTGTCATTCCATCGTGATTATATGGATTGACAGCCCACCTCGTGATCACTTCACCCAAGCCATCACTTCGACATGTTTACAGAATCAGCGGTAAACATGTGAAAACTTAGGCGAAGTGAACGACAAGTGAGCTGTCAAACCACACAAACAAGATGTAATGACAGCTCACTTGTCGTACACGGTGAAATATCGACCGAATAGACTGGCTGGTATTGAAGGTGTCCGGCGGCGACGGCGATCATTTATACGTTGCACTTGTCAAGTTTAAATACTGCGAAAAAGATAATTATTAACGGGATACTTGTTGATCAAAATGATAAGCCAAGTCATCCTGGAGTTCTAGACAACAGTTACGATTGAAAAAGTCCAAAATGGAATTGACATGCACTACCGAATGAACACGTGATCAATTCCTTACATTTTGGCATAGAATGTCACTTTTATCTAGTCTCCCAGTTTTCCCAACAAAACAGGTAGAACTTAGTTCAAAGCAAGTTCATAACAACAGGGAAAACCTCATTGACTAAAAACTATTTACTAATATCACAACTTCAATAAAGTCAAGTTGTTGAACCTCTGTTTAACCTGAATATCTTCACATAACTGACTTATATTATGCGGCTGAAAAGCACGAACTATTACGCAATACCCAAGACTCAGGTCACTGACTTTACTGAATACTTAAAACTCCTTTACATTTTTCATTCTGTAAACATTTGGAAATAATAAATGAAGTGACAAAAGCCTGTATGATTTAGTACTCACACTAGGGTATGTGTCAAGTGACATTTTTTTTTTGGGCACAGAACACAGACACGCCTTTGCGGTCGCTGCTAGATATGAGATTGTCAAAATTTTCCATCCAAAGATAGACTGTCAATGAGTGTTACTGTTCTGTCATAGTAATTGACAGCCCCGAGCCAAAATCAACAGTGGCGAGCACCAAAAAGCCGAGTCAATATAGCTTGATGAGTCCCAGAGAAACGATTCAACTGTCTTGAATCTCACAAGGAAATTCATCAGAGAAGAATAGCGGAGCAGTAAGAAGAACATCATTTCCACTTGCTCTTCATCAAGCAGGAAGGGATTGAAGGCCCGTGGCAATTCCAACTAATATTATAAACGTGAGTTTGTTGGTTTGTTACGCTTTCAACGACTCGATTTTGACGAATTTTGGTATAGCCTTACGGTAGACGAGAGCATAATCTATGGTGGTCAAAAGATAAACGTGCAATAAAGGTCATTAACCCTCATACATTTACTGACAAAGTAAAGAAAAATGATTCTTAATTTGTTGTCCGAGTACCTACGCAGAGAAAATTAAGGAAAGGGCAATGAACTTCATTGCAATCTATCTGGCGCCCACCATACTTCTAACTATGGCTATAAAATGAATACTAATAATAATGACGTCTCTAGTCGAGGCAGCGATTCCATGTTCTCTGTGTTTGGGCCACTTTTCTGGGCCTATTGCCAGGCTACGCAATTGGTCATGTCCTGAATAGCGTACATTCATATCCTATTTTATAACGATATGGGAAGCTTCGGTTTGAATTTGTAGCTACGAAATGGGAGTTTTCTTTTGGCTAGAATACATTTAAGATCTGTTTTTTTTAATGGGGCCAATGACCGTCTGAAATTACTGCCTCGTTGGGTAGTGGTTGTTCATGGTTGGGCAAAATTTATATTTGGTTTTCCTATCTGGAATTTCCTAGTCGTAGCCCAGTGTCTTGCTTTTTGCCCGATTCAGGGCATTGGGCTCGTCCCTTTTAACGTAGGACTTGAACTTAACTGGTGGAATACGGATAAGCTATAGGTACCTTTACCCGTACGTTACCCATCTGGAATAATATTAACTACTAACTAGTTTCAATTGAAGTAAAAAAAAGTCTTCAAGGAAACACACCACAGTAACCCCCAATTTCTGAATATAAAAGCATAGGTACGAAATCAAGTATCTTCAAACTCAATTTTAGCCTGATCAACTGCTATTTGGCACTATCGTGTCAAACTCTACTTAGTTTAATACGTTTATGCCCGTTTAAGCCGCCTTATTCCTTAAAACAAAGTATCTGAAACGATTGCGACGACATCGCTGGGAGATTCTGTGAGTCTCCCCGTGAAAACATATATTTAGTTCACTTCATCTAAATTTTCACGATGAGTTTTCTGCAGTAAATACGGAATACGACTGCCATAACTATCGGCAAATGAAGGCACTAGTACTTCGTCGTAATTGCTTGCCTAGGGACTATCTTCTATGTAGCCTTTCCCCAAGGCAGTTACAGCTGCTATTTATCCACGACCTCCGGGTATACTACCTGGTGAAAATGTACAGAAATATACCTTTGTTGAAATTCTTCATGAAATATAACCAACCGGTCTTATAATTGGGTAGGTCATGAATAATGCTTTATTTTCTTACAAAAGAAGCTTTGATAAAATGTTTCCGTTACTTTTAAGGAGGTAGCATTTAGTTATTTATGCTTTTAATGTTGTTACACACGGTGGACTTAGTGCCAGGGGCATTCTGTGCCAGTCAACCTTTGGTATAAAAGAAGCCATATTATTGTGATCAGTACAAAAAAAAATAAACTAATCCTTCTTATCCGTGCCCCATTTTTAGTTGGTTTACGAAGATTTTTTAGTAATTTATGTACTACTTACTTGCTTCTGATAGCGGCTTCGCCCAAGTGGTCGACAGAAATTATCTCAAAGGAAAGAAAGAAAGAAAGAAAAAGAGTTTACTTGCGACAAGCATGACGCATGCCAAAAAATAAAATAACCAAAAATTACTAAAGTTATACAAGTTGGGAAGATATGCGTCACATTCGCGCAAAACGGCCATCGCTCAGCATAACGCTGGGACTCGTGTGCGAGATGGAGCCACAGCGCTGGTTTTCAGCGACAACCCGCGCTGACAGAATGACTTAGGGATCATACCTATTCCAGGACATAGTCTACCTGTATGCCGTGAAGAGGTAACAGACAAAGGATTACTTTCACATTTCTAATATTAAGTATTGATACTTTTTAGGGATTTTTTTCAGACTGTTTTATACCGCCGAATATATTGAATTTTGATGATGTTACTTTATGCATAAGCTCTCAAATGCAATGGATTCGGTTAATACAGAACCTCCTATTTAAAATAAATATTTATTTATTTATTTAGGACAACCAACAAAGCATACACCAAAATACATGGTACAGTATAATATTTCTTTTTACATTTTATAGTGTAGCCTTATTAAAGGCTGCCACGGCATGCATTAAATATAGGAGTAGGAAATGCAGTTATAAAATAGATTTTGCTTATTTAGTTAAATAGATTGTCACATAATTATACAGTTTACTGTTGCAGAAATCCGACATACAAATGCAAATGACAACTTATTAACTAAAGCTGGTTTGTTCGATTAATGAAAAAGTACAAACATTTTTATTTAAATCTATATGTAAGTGAAAAAGACAAAATAAAAAAGGAGAAACCACAATATTCTCTTTTCACTTTTGTTATAATGCCCTATGCAAGACAGACCTGACTTTATGTAAAGAGTAAGACATATCAATATCTACATATACAAATCCACACCTATATAGGAGGTTCTGTAAAGTTATTTAAATACAAAACACGATGCATCGAATTCTATTCACATTGCAATACAATTGAACCCAGAGTGATTGGCCACAGTTATATGATACCATAAGGATACAGCGTGGACACATAATGTGAATTAGTCACGCCATGTAGAATAGAATTGGTAGAACTATCTTTAATACCCAGTTTTATGTGTGTTTACTGTAGTTTTAATACCGTGGAAAGCTTGTCATTAGTTCTTGTGGTTAGACTTCCTAATAAGCGGTCTGAAGCAGGGACTTGCCCGTTGTCATGCCTTCGGGCTATTTATTTATTGAATACTTTACGGAGACACGTAGCGTTGGAAGTCCTCCCACAAGTTGGACCGATGACCTCGTGAGGATCGCGGGTAGCTGATGGATGCGAGATGCACAAGACCGGTTGTTGTGGCGACACTTGGGGAGGCCTATGTCCAGCAGTGGACGTCTTTCGGCTGATGTGATGATGATGATGATTACGCACTATAGATTGGTTCTTTGTCTATCCAATGTGTGGTCGTTATACACAGAGAAGAAAAAGAGTTAATCCATGCAGGGTGTTAGACATATCGGCTCACAAACGGATACAATGGATTCAGTAAAGGCGATGTCGGAAGTTTTCGTCGGCTTTTTTCTTCTTTTTTAACCGACTTCAAAAAAGGAGGAGGTTCTCAATTCGGTTGTATTTTTTTTATCTTTGTTACGTCATAACTCCGACATTTACGAACCGACTTGAAAAATTCTTCTTTCATGTGAAAGGATATACGTTCCAATTGGTCTCATAGAAATTTTTATCGAAATCAGTTCAGTAGTTTGGTTTTTAAATAGCTGGAGCAAATAGAAAATATATCATCCAAGTAAACGAAATTGCATGTTTTGCTTTCCTGTGACTTTCTTCTTCTTCTTCTTGTAAACAAAAAACTTTTTTAAAAAAAACATTTATTTTACAGTTTTTTTAGGAAAAAATCATGTTTTAATCCATGGTACGTTGTGCGTCGATATCTCTTACTCTCCGTTCCGTTCAATGTATAGTATTGGACATAACCCTCATGAATACCCGTGGTCAAGCCCGTTTAGTAAGTTCTCCGCTAATATTTTATGTAGAAGAAGGAACAAGGAAAAGAAAGTAACATAAAAAACAAAAAAACGAGTTAAATGAAACCTAGCGAAGTTGAGGGTTGGAGTATACTGTACAGCTAAACGATTATCTTTTAGCATAATTCATTCACATCACAAACAGTCATTTGCCGATAGTCGTGACGGCCAATGGTATAATTGCCCTAAGACCCTTTACTAACATCTAAAAAGGCTCCCGCTTGGCAGCTGGATCAAGGGTTTGGTCCAGAAAGCAGTACTCCTGGACACGACGCGTATAGTTAGGAGGTTCCTCTCTCAGGAGCCCTGACCACCGGTAGCTTGGACCCTATTCCCGATACCGGTGGGCTACTATTTTTTTTTTTCATTTTTTCTAGAAATATTTTAAAATAGAAATTGTATTTATTTAAATTAATAAAAGAAATAATTATAATATAATCGGCCTATACAGTGCAGTCACTCAACTATTGACCTACTATGCAACACATAGCAGTAGCCTTAATAAAAACGAAACTACAACGTGCTACGCCGTAGCTAACGTGACGGTATTTGCTACGCCATGCCGCTACGCCGTAGCAAATAAAAATATCGCTACGAGTTGAGTGCGGACTCTTTGCACTTGGTACTTTATTTGTTTTAACGGTTGCTGTATAAAGTATGTGTCTGGTACTTGTGTTTGTTTTATTTGAATTAATTACGTAGCAATTAGAAATACTAAGTTATGCTTTTATGATTCATGAAACAACACTGTTCGTAATCTTACTACTTTAGGGTGGCCAAACCCGATGTATACAACTTTTAATTGCGATATTTTTTATTAAGCGGTTTTGATCACGGTTTTGATCACCATCCACAGTAACAGCAGCACTTGTCATGTGGGCTCTTTTAAGAAGAAATGAAATTACTCCACCTTGTTATAAGTCAGTCGAAGTGGACTAAGGGATCTGGCGTGGATCAGTAAAGGATGCTCATGCTTCGAACAGTATTTTTTTAAGCAAATCTGTATAAAATTACAGAAATAAGTACAGTAATCCTGGCCTTAAAAACTATCCAATACAAAATCGCGACATTTGAATAAAATAAAGACACCATAATTTGGCCATCAATTGAAATGGGGCAAAACAAAGTTGTATACATCCGATTTGGCCACCTATAGGGTGGCCAAATCAGGGTACCTAATAATAAAAATGTGAAAGTTTGGATGGATGGATGTTTGTTAATCAATCACGTCGGAACGATTGAATAGATCTGGATGAAACTTATAGATTTTAGTCTGGAATAGCATTTGGGCCTTTTTATCCTGGGAGTATGTTCCCTTGAGATAATTGCCGACATTCACGCGGGCGATGTCGCTGGCATAAGGACATACATAAACATAAACTGGAAAACTTGATAAGTAAGTTATCTCTTGGCCTGTAGACGTTTGAATCTTATACACCGCCCTTATGTCATTCCTCTAGACATACGAAGGGAATCACCCAAAACCAAGGTAAACGACTTTATGATAAAACTATTACTACCATTTATTTTTTCTTGGTGCTAAATGCTGCAATATATGAGAGTTTTGGCACAGCTTGGAGAGACCTATATGCACTAATGTACTGCAGTAGGCTGAGTTGAGTGCCATACTTTTTGACACCAAAACAATAAAGACAGCTTTGAAAGAACTCCTACAATTTGATCCACACATATACGGGCCGTGCCCAGGACTTGGTCCGTCTGGAGCTACATTTTCGCATACCTCCGTGTACGGGCCGTGTCCGGGACGTGTGAGATCACTTTGTGACGGAACACGGCCCGGATATATCCCGGCATGGCCCTGCAGTACGATTCTATAGACATGAAATCGTGTAGACTTAGGTAAAGTGAAACATGATGGAATGAAAGATAAATTCATGCACACTCCACGTGTACATGGTGAGATGTTGACAGAATAGAGCGACTGATATGGTGTGGTGTCCACCTTACGGCCCTTTCACACGGCGACATCCCGTTTTTTGCAGGATCGTTTTTTTTGCGGGATCCCGTTTAGTAGTGTTCTTGTTTTGCAGGATCCTGCAAACAACCGATCCTGCAAAAAACGGAATATGATGACATTCGGTTTTGCGACTACAAACTGGATGTAGTTGTCTAGTAAAAAACAGGATCCAGTTTAATAACACGTATAGTTGAATGGAAGTGTTTCCACTGGACCGTTCCTGCATACGGGTTTTTGCAGGATGGGGTACGAGGATGCGCTCGTTGCTCTCCCGCAAAAAACAGGATGCAAACTACTGTGTGTAAATACATCAGTACTGGACAGTCGTGTGAAAGGGCCCTTAAAGCGCCAAATAAATGTCAACTTTCTGAATAAAACAGGAGAGACAAAATAACTTAGTAAAAACTTACTAAGCGAACAAAGTTCTAACTCGAATCCTACATGCGTGGTATCGATTCCTCCGCAGGGAGGTAATTTTCTATTTAAACAAAAGGACTCAGTCTAGACTCAGGGTAGACGGTTATTGCGACTGGGGCGTAACAGACATGTGGAAAGAAAAAAAAACATTACCATCCATTTGGCTTGTAGTTGGCAAAATGGAGCTTGGGAACGCTTGTTTCATTGGTTGGTCTTTGGGTATTTAGTGTTTGTGTAAGAATGGTATTTTTTTATAAACAGCTTATTCCATTTTGGAAGAGCTAGTGAGAAATTCAGAATTTAAGGCCAATATATTTATTTAAATGTGATTTTTCTTAAAACATGTTTTTTTTGCATAATTATTTGGCCTTTCTTGGAAGCAATGCTTGACTTACTCATAAAATCGAATGGCACCTCATTTTTCCAAATCTGATAGTAAGTTTAAGCGTAAAGAAGGAACAGATGAACATCCATACACTCGTAGACTGTCAAATTCACAATCCGCCCAGTAGTCAATCCTTGATAAAAATCCAAGAACACCATCAATTGTAATTTCAACCTATCAAACAAAAAAAACCTTACCCAAATTTAAAACCGTTAAAATAGACAACCTATTTCCATATAAAATCTAATAAACCTAGACTCAGTGTAACCATACAATCTTCCGATCACATTTCAGCCCCACACTTCACCCATATTAGTTTTCAAAGCGACTTTATCCACGTCTGGTGAAGCTTAATACGCGTCTGGCGTACCTTTATACGCGTCTGGCGTACCTTTATTAGCACTATCTATTAATTAACTTCGTGTTTCGCTTATACAGAGTGTGAAAATACGCTACAAGGTAGGAGAGTGTGGTGTTTTAATAAAAGGAGGCTTTGTTTTTATTTTATATTATAATTATAGTAAATAGTAATTGATTTACAATACCATTTAAACACTTTAGTGTAAATACAAAAGATGTGATTTGACATTAATTGTATCTCTAAATAAAATCCATAAAATGAGGCTGCTGTATTTTTAAACATTGTAGCAACATTAACTGCAAAGTGTTTTCTCTTCGTACGTGTAGCGGTAATTTTGTACCGCCCTGTACATTTTATGACGTGCGGTTTTAATCCTTAGTAGCTGCGGTGCGATTCATTAATGTTTTTAATGGGATATTATGTAAAATGGAAATGTTCATGATACTTTTAATGAAAAGCGACAAAATAGTGAGCATGTGGGACTTTTCAACGTTAATAAACCACTTTTCAAAAGTTGGAATGCAATGTATTCTACTTAATAAATAAATAAATTGAATGTTAATTGTTCTTTATTTATGCAAACTGTATGTACACTAATATGTACAGGAGTGGTACAACAAGTCATTCTTCTACCCATAAACCTTTGGGTAGAAGAATGAAATAAATATTATATTACTAGCTGTTGCCCGCGACTTCGTTCGCGTGTACGCTTACCTCGCTAACCACGCTGATACTAAGTTTCTGCTTTAGAGCGTGATATACGACCGGTTTCTTGACCAATCAGTATCAATACATACACTTTCAGCTACTTTCACCCGATCTTCAACTACCTATCTTACCAGTTAAAATTCTCAATATTATTAAAGAAACGTTTAATGATCATCGTGTCAGCCGAAAGACGTCCACTTTGGACATTGGCCTCCCCTAAGAGTCGTCACATCGACTGGTCCTGCGCGTCTAACACCTAGCGGATTCCCGCGGTCTCACCATGCAGGTAAGAACGTATATTTATTCAAACATCATGCAACACACAACAAAGGCGGACTTAATGCATTATCTACCAGTTAACCAACCATCTGACAGTTTATCCAACAACACACACCTAAGGAAAACACTACCTCTACAGCTGCCAAAATAAACAGATCTCGATAACTTGAATCCGAATCAATCCATACACGAAGCCATCGATTCACGATTACCGCCGCGACCTTCTCAAGATGAGCACAATCCATCGATTGACAAGCTGACAAGCCGATCCGTCACACACGGCCTTGTGTTAGTAAACATTACCTGACGGTTCTGAACGACATGCGATAAGGCGATGATATTTTGAAGATAGTATGAAACCTTATTTCTGGAGATATTTTGGTTGAAGTGAAAAGCGAAATAGTCTAATTAAAAAATAGGTTTTAAAATGTACCCATAGCACTGACATGAACTCATCATCATATCAGCCGAAAGACGTCCACTGCTGGACATAGGCCTCTCCCAAGGGGGAAGGGGGGATTTGCCATAATCGCCAAGCTTGGAAGGTGGGTTGGGGATCGCAGTGTAGTAGTTACAATGCACAGAGAATGCCTATTCTCTGGTGAGTCCCTTAGTCGCCTCTTACAATACCCACGGGAAGTCATGGGATGGTGCTATTCTTTTACGTCCGACACCATGCAGAACTATCCGATATGAATTATTAGACAATATTTCACATAAATTCTTTTTTGTAACAGAGCAATTGGCGACTTTTGGCGAGCCACTTCTTCCCAGCTAAAACACTAGAAAATGGTCAAAGTCAAAGTCAAAGCATTTATTTCAAATAAACCATTATCAGGTACTTTTGAATTGTCAAAGTCAGTCCGTCAAAAACATGAAGCTATTTGCACGTTCGAAAGCATAGATCTCTATGGAGAAGAACGTGCAAGAAACTCCACGGACTGGGCAGACGCTTTGGGCTCAAAAAGTACTGGCTGTCAACCTAATTGGAATAAACGACTTTTGATTTTGATTTTCTAATATCGGCAAGATTGACTGATGCAACGAACAATAAAAAGCTGATAGAAACACGATAATGTATCGATTGACAACTCATTTTCAAGTTATCGGAGGCAACGGTGTTTGGCCAGCAGTGCGCTGCAATAAGCTGAGTTAATTTAGGTATTATTTTCGTATCAGGAATTAATTATCAACCAGACCAGACGGCTTACCACCACCACGTCTAGAGATCTGGCTCATTCTTTGCCCAAAGAATAAGCATTGTCATTCAACGTGGCAATGTTGCCAGTCTTCTGGACACGATTCGGAATGACAGCGATGTGGAGGTGTCCTTCGACGCCTTAGTGTATTTTGCTATTGCATATATGTACTCAGTAAGATTTAGCAGAAATAGTCATATTTTAATGAGTAATTAATTCTTTAATGTGCAACGATTTTTTAAAACTAGCTGTCGTCCGCGTTAATGTCAAAAATTATCCCAAGGGAACATATTCCCTGGATGAAAAGTCCTATGTGTTATTCCAGACTATAATCTACCTCTGTGCCAAATTTCATCGAAATCCATTCAGTAGTTTTTGCGTGAAAGAGTAACAAACATCCATCCATCCATCCATACTTACAAACTTTTGCGTTTATGATATTAGTAGGATAGGATGAAAAGTATCCTATGTGTTATTCCAGACTATAATCTACCTCTGTGCCAAATTTCATCAAAATCCATTCAGCAGTTTTTGCGTGAAAGAGTAACAAACATCCATCCATCCATACTTACAAACTTTCGCGTTTTTAATATTAGTAGGATAGGATAGTACTGTGTAGGTTATTTTATGCACTATGATCCCAGAGCTACCAGACCTCACTTATGTTCTCACTAACAAAATGTGTGGGATAGAGTGGTGTTAGTATGTACATAATTTTAACATACGCATACTTGCTAGCTTGGGTCGACGGCCATTTTTTTTTTGATATAGCTGTGGGATCTCAGTCTATTAGGTACTCATTCCTTTTATCGCGATCGCAAAGGCAAATAACAAAACTGTCGAGGGCCTGCCAGTCTACAACATTTAAATTAAATTGCTGACATAAAAGCTGTTCATAAATGAGATCCTTCGGAATATAAAAATGTATTTTAAACCTGACTTATATTAATCTAGACTAAATTTAATTTATTTCTCGTCGGAGTGTATCACAAAAATGAGGTAAGAGGTATTTTATAATAAAGAAATTGCAAAATATGGAAGCTTAGAGACAAATTGTTAAGTATTTGCAAAAATAACTTTGTGATTTAAAAACAGAAAGATCACCCGGTACCTGAATAAAGAATTTGAAGTTGAGAACGTTTGAAAAACTAATTTAACATGAGTGCTTGTCAAACGAGAGTAGAGTTGGAAAGTTCCCAACTTCAAATTCTCCATTCAGAAACCGGACGCAAATGTTTCCGTTCAAAAAACATCATAAAGAAGATTGATATTCTGATTTTCCTCCCTCTACCTACTTCAAGCTTGCTTTATCTATGGTGGACTGCAAAAGTTTCCAGATACTTTTTGTACTAGCGGATACGAGTACGTTTTAAACTTGTATGACCTCCTTTTCACAACCACCATCATCATCATATCGGCCCAAAGACGTCCACTGCCGGACATAGCCCTCTCCCAAATGGGGGTTTTGTCATAATCACCACGCTTGGCAGGCGGGTTGGCGATGGCAGTGTAAATGTTGAAATGAAGACAGAGAATGCTGCTTCCTATTCTCTGGTGAGTCCCTAAGTCGCCTCTTACGACACACACGGGAAGTGATGGGATGGTGCTATTCTTTTACATCCACGTTCCCAATAGCTTCTTATTATGGCAAGAATTTTCATTAACTATACATTGTACTTTGTATGGTCGATCTTCGAGGGTAAGCAACACTTATCGAGATCGGTCTTTGGATGAGTAACCATCCATTACATACTGAGAGTCCTCCGAGTTTCGGAAAGCACGTTGAGCCGTTGGTCCCGACTGTCATAAATACATCTCTGACTGTCGTTCCGGATGTCAAAAGCCAGAAAATGTGATACCAATCTTGTCAAAGGGTTATTCGTTATTTTTTTAATTAATTTTGTATATAGTAGCAGGTAGGTAGTACTATTTTTATTAAATACTGTTGTATTTATACATTTTTATGTGTTAAGAAGATAAATGACCAAACAGAAATATCTCAAGTTACCTAACCGACATTGAGCAGGCTTGTTGTTTGATATTTGGCCAATCAATCACTATCGCTAACTTGATATTTGACAGCAGACATATTGATCTGATTTTGAAATAGAATTCTAGCTAAACCTACCAACCTAAGTTACTAATATATATACATATATATATATTTTAAGAATGGGAAATCATCAAATGACTTCTTCCGCTCTGGGTGGAGCGGAAGGGCGTGTCAGACTCTTACTGACTAAAACCCATCCGTGTTCCTTCTGAAGCCCTTTGCATTCCAGGGCCACGGTGACTCTTTCAAACAAATTCCGCAACCCTGGCAGAAATTACTAATATTACAAACATGATTTTGTTACTGTGATGATGTATAGAAGATGAAGATAAGAAAATAACCTTGTAACGCTAAGAAGTGGAATTCACTGCCAGAGACTGCGTTTTCTGAGAGCTTTAAGTCAACAGAGAATAGGTTACTCCTAAGCAAGCGGTTTCCTTGACAAC
Source organism: Mamestra configurata (assembly GCA_002192655.3). NCBI lineage: Eukaryota > Metazoa > Arthropoda > Insecta > Lepidoptera > Noctuidae > Mamestra > Mamestra configurata. The sequence continues at coordinate 897,649 of NDFZ01005485.1, forward strand.
ATCATTGCTTTAAAGCAGGTGAGATTGTGATCAAATCCGAACATATAAATAATAATTTTAAAAAAGTGTCATGCTTCATCATTGTCTACACCCTGACTTCCCCCATTACTGAGCACAGGCTTCTCTTCTCTTGTGCCAATCCCCACGTTCTTGTGCCAGCCTCATCCAGCCGGTCGATTCTGTAAACATGTCAAAGTGAAGGCTTGGGTGAAGTAATCACGAGGTGAGCTGTCAATCCATATAATCCGATGTCACGTGATCACCAAGGGAGCTGTCATCTTGATTATATGGATTGACAGCTCACCTCGTGATCACTTCACCCAAGCCTTCACTTCGACATGTTTACAGAATCGAGCGGCAGGTTCTACCCGCGATATCAACAATGTCGTCTGCCCATCTCGTCGCCTGTGTTGTGTACCCCAAATACATTGGAATACAGACACGGTGATGTACCTATTTCACTCATTAATATTTTGTCAAAGCACGCAGATGAACAATATTTTGATTGAACTCTAGACATGTACTTGCATTGATGTAAGAGTAAGAGAAATTAATTGGCTACGAACATGAATATTCAATTTTTTTTTTTTTCAAATCACCCGCCTCGTCAGTTTTGCCAGTTCTATATGAAAGCTTTAAACACGGGTAGTGTTTCAATTTGATACATACCATAAAATAGCGAAAACAGACAATATTAGCCTTGACTGTTAGTACATGAAGTAACTTTCCAGATGTATTATTATTATTTATTTGTTTATTTATTATCAATTGCTTACTATACTAACAGTTTGTACAAAGCGTATAGCAAACCAACAACATATAATTAATCTCAGAAACTAAAAAAATAATACAATGTGACCATCGAAACCTCGGGCAAAAACAAGTACTAAACATTTTCGAATGAATTGAGCCAGCACTTGAAACTCAAACAACCCCCAATTACAAAACTAAACTAAAACATTCACGTACTAACGAATACTTTGTTTGCCAATCAAACATAAAATTCAGACCTGTAGGTAAACTTACAAAATGATGAAAAAACCCTTTTTTCAAGTCCCTAATTTATTATTCAAACAAATCCTAGTACTCTTTACTTCCACTCCATTTTTAGGGTTCCGTACACAAAAGGAAAAAGGATCCTGACAGGATCACTTTGTTGTTCATCTGTCTGTGTATAGACCCTTTTTCTCAAGAACATGTGAAGGTCTAATCATTTGAAATAAATATAATATAAATTTACTTGAATCCCAGACCCCCAACTCATGGTAGTGGTGGGAACTGTTGGGTTTTAGTCGATAGGAGTCCGACATGGCCCTTTGTTCTCTCCAGACGGAGGGCCTTTGAGGATTTCCCCATTTAAAAAAGTCTACCGTCCCTAGGAACTATAAAAAAATCCAGGTTTGATGTAAACGTAATAGAAATGAAGCCATTAATTTATGAACTTATGTTAGATATTTCTTTTATCTGTCGCCGAGGAAAGCCAAGGAAAATCTGGCGTTGAGACTTAGAGGCGTTCATGACAAATTTTTCGAAGAAGGCAACACACTGGAAAGAGCGCGAGGCTTTGGAAAGACCATTGCCCAGCAGTGAGATGTACAGGCTGAAAAATACTTCAAATCTGTTAACTGTAGTTTCGTACGAAATTCGTAGAAACGGAACCACATTATGCAAGCCCAACTCGCACTTAGCCAGTTTTTATAAAACGTGTAACGTTATTTAAGTCTATACTTAGACTCACAAAGGACGCTGTAGTAAACATTTTATTGAATAAAAGAGAAAAGAATAATGTCTACCTAAGAGTAGCTATGTATGGAATTGTAATTTTGAAGGTATTGTGTGTCGGTCGGCGATATTGTTTGATGGACTCTTGTAGGCTGAGACATGAAATAAGCGGCTATTATTTTTGAAAAGTACTATGTACTGTGACTGGTCAGACAGATTGATTTTGAAACAGTGACAATGTATCATTTTTTAACTTCGGAAAATGTCTCGGTCTACCATCATACTGCAGCTACATAACTATGCAGCTTCCTTGTGATATTGCGGTATTATTCTGTAATACCTTATTTTAAGACACTTTTTTTTTTTTTTTAAGGTTCGGAAATCATCAAATGACTTCTTCCGCTCTGGGTAGAGCGGAAGGGCGTGTTAGACTCTAAGTGACTAAAACCCATCCGTGTTCCTTCTAAAGCCCTTTGCGTTCCAGGGCCGCGGTGACTCTTTCGAACAAATTCCGCAATCCTGGCAGAGTAACCGATCGATCTTTCCAGTTTATGGATTCATGTGGTTACATGAATCCATAAACTGGAAAGATCGATCTGGAAAGTTAGGTTTAACTGTTTTGCCTCTGGTGAGTCTAATCCTCACATTTGCAGACTCAAACGTGCTCGGAAGCAGCGCTCATAACTAGTCGCGCTCTGGGGCAATTCTTCGCTCCAAGGTTCGTTCAGCTCGAATGGTGACCTTGTCATGAATGACAGTGACTAAGAATAAGAATAAATTTATTAAAAAGAAAATATAGGTTACAATTATTGTGTGTTATACAAGATTGTTTAGTTTCTTTAAAAATTAAGCCTAAAAGAATTTTCAAAGACTTCCTGCACTAGGCTAGGCCTGTCCCGCAGGAAGCTTTTAGGATTCCTATGCATGACTGGATGCTGTTTTCTCTGATGAACTGAATCCCTAACTCTTGAGTTAGAGATCCTTTGCTGTCACCCGGCGCAAGGCCGACTCTCGTTCTTGAACTCCTACTTCAAGCCAACAACTGCCTCTGCTGCATGATGACAACATCATCAGCCTTGAACCCTAACTTTGAACTGCTGCCAGCTTCATGATGACGAAGTTCGTCAAAATATTAGGATCCCAGGATACTGAATCAAGATACGAAGACATCAGGATATGAGGAACTCCTCCATAATTTATGCGTTGCTGTTCATACTGACATTATCGAGTCGGGTGAGCCGTATCGTGACAATATCTCATCCACATCATCAACCGACAGCTATTTCCTACGTCTTGAATTATCGTCTTCTCTAGTCTCCAATTAGTAAAAAACAAAGTCGCTGATTGCCTCTGTGTGTTTCTCCTCAAACTTCTTCCGACTTGCACTTGGTCGGTTTTTTACGTAATGCAACTGTTTAAATTATTGGACCTCTACAACCCAGTTGCTTGGTTTCACGATCCCCATAGGTTGGTTGGAATGTATTGCATGAAAGACGATAATACCAAGCATCTTTTCTTGATAAATAATATTTTTTTTGTAAGTAGGTCAATCTTTTTGAGTTATTTTAAACTAGATGAGGCCGGTGTTGCCGGCAAGTGCAAGCATTTGTCAGTTTGCGAGTAGCTCAAACTTAAAACTTTAAGGAGCTCAGCAAATTGATGAACAATACCAAAGTAAGGACATTTGGGTAGGCCGCAAAAAGAACTCAAACTGCCAGACTCACATGAAATGAAATGAACCCCTAATATTGCGATCTACATGGTCCTCATATTCACAATACGTTATGTGAGGACCATGCAGATCAATGTCTGAAATGGTGTTTTGAGGAAAGAGCCACATAGATTTGAGTGGACCTGTCCAGTCAGTGCAAGCCTTGGTCAGTAGTCGAGTAGCTCAACTTAGAACTAATAAGGAGCTCAACAACTCGACGAACAATGCCAGTGAAAGGACATTTGGGTAGATATATAGATTCTCTTCAACAAAACTGACTATAGACTACAATATCCATACGTTTTCACAATTATTTTCTTTACAACACGAAACAGAACACCACGGCTGCATTATCACGCAGTCAGAGTTTTACTTTTATAATGAAAACCTTGTTCAGCGGAGCGTTTCCCCGGCTGTTTGTCTTTTGTTTTGCTCATTAGCCGGCGCGGACCGACCTGTGTGTGTTGTTTGTGCTAGTTTACATGAGCTTAGTACTCGTCGTTTAGTGTAGCTTAGTTTTGGTTTGTGATGGAGCGGCTCGCGGGTAAATAATAACAGCAACACTTTTAAAATCAGCAGGCCAATTTTTGTTCTCAAAAAGCGTTCAAATTCAAGTCGCACTCTATCTCAGTGACAATTACTTTCAAAAACTATTCAAAATTTACGGAAATTAAACGTATTTTGGACAGTTTTTGACTGCTGTGAGAATGCGTATTTATTGATCCTTAAAAAAAAGAAAATTGTCCCTCTGGTGCTCAGTTCACCTTGTGGAAGACCAACGCTGCATTTTCCGATACGCGGTCATCACTCCTGGGGGGCTACTCTCTAAGCCCGATGTTTCGGGCTTACTAGCGGGCGTATTCTAGTCCGTATCACCTAACCACTAAGAATTAATCAAAACACTAAAACAGTTACTGTCAAATTGTGTTGTCATTCATTCTTATTTCGGGAACTAATCGTAAGTCCGTACAACTAAGCCCGAAACTATGGACTTCGGGTTTAGAGAGTAGCCCCCCAGAACCTTCAACCACATCGGCAATCAGTTCTGCTAGGTATGTTATTCTCAATGCAAGTAAGCCGCTAAAGTTTTGGTCTCGGTATAGTACAGTGGTCGCAGTAACCGTCGGCAACTGGGAATGCTAAGCTTTAATGAAACGTCAATAAGTTTAGTCTAGTTTAGTCTGGTTTGGCGTAAGTAATTTTGGTTTAGATAAGTATCATGCAAAGATTACAAGGGAAATCAACCGGTTTGTATTTTTGTTTGGCACATTGGCTGTTATCTCTGAAACTACCAGTCGGATTTGGTACATTCTTTTTGTATATGATATCCACATTATTCATTTGGAAGGCTATATATTATACGGTGACGGGAAATTCCTACGGGAACGGGATATGCGCGTACGAAGTCACGGGCAAAAGCTAGTGTCCTTATAAAAATTAGGTGCTTCTACTAGTCGACTGAAGGTGATGCAGAGACAAAACATGCCTGCCATGTTTTGTGGCAACTTAAAGATCCGACAAACAGAACAAAATACTACTTCTCTCATCTCTCTATCACTCGAAAGGTTTGTCGGGAGAAAACTCAACTTTGAATTCGCCTTTTTACATGAACTTTATTATCACTGTAAGTGTGTTTTGGTGTACAATCAAGAATTAAATAAGAAGTAAATAATCAACACTGTGATGATTTTACAAATTCACTCACTTCGCAATGATGATTTATGTGACTTGCAAAGAAATATTACGAAACAAACATTAAGAAATCTTAACACCGCAGATATATTACACAACATTTATTTACTTCTGCTCATATTACACGCCTTAATTTAAACGACATCCAAGAGTTACAGGGTGCTACATTTCAAACGAAACCAAAAGGAATTTAAATGAGAAATTACGTAACTCATAACTTCAAAGCAAGTAATAAATGAAATGGGAAACAGTGCGAACACTAGATTATAAAAAACCGACAAGTGCGTGTCAGACCACGCACGGTGTAGGGTTCCGTAGTAACCACTCTTCTTAAACATGCCAGAAAAATAGAAAAAAGTACTTAACCATTATTATATTACAAAGTTATAATGCACTTGGTTTTAAGTAACTTCTATGGAATTATTAGGATTTTTTTACTTACCCATTTCCATTTTATAAGTTGGTCGATTATTACTTATAAACTCGTTAAGCTTAGGTAGCAGTCGTAGTTTTCCTTCTAAATTCGTTATATATGCTACTAACATGAAATTTTTCACGTCTCCAAAAACAACCGTTTAGCTGGCAGGGGGGGGGGGGACACTCGACTCTAACAAAAATTAGCAATTTAAAGCTTAATATTTCGCAAACGGATACAAAACGGATAAAATGGTTGTAGCCTCAATATTTTTAAACAATCTATCCAACGACACCCTTCACCATGGGGTAGACGATAAACAAAAAAGTCATCGACACTTTACACCCTAAAAAAATGTATTTCAAGATTTAATTTTACTACTTTTTCGCCGTGATTAATATGTATACCCATTTCAACTTTCTAGCGCAAAGCGTCTCTGAGCTAAACCACGGACGGACAGACAGACGGAGATGGAGAAACTATAAGTTCCTTGTTGACTACGGAACCCTAAAACGGAACTTCAAACGCGTAGGAAAAGTAACCATAAAATCGTTTTTATTTCTGGTAAAGATTTTTTATTCCTTCTTTTTAGTACTTTTTTTTATTTTAAGACTCGAAGACGTTTCGAAATTCGTCAGGCATTCTAATTAAAAATGCTGCTAAAAATAGATTCTACTGTTGTGTTTTTTACTAAAGAGTAACCTGCCAGTTTTAGATGGATATTTGGGTACAGTAAATCCAATTAATTACTTATCGCCAGATAAGTGCTATTTGATGAAAAATGTGTGTGTTTAACATGATAATCTTCAACACTATATAAAAGTGTAAAGTACTCACTAGCATTTGCCCACGACTTCATCCGCGTGGAATAGTTACTTTGGGCAGCCATTTATCTAAGATCCTAATTTTTTTAATGCTTGAAGATATTTTCGGGACTCAAAGTACATCTATCCCAAATTTCTTTTAAATCGGTTCAGTGGTTTGAGCGTGAAGAGGTAACAGACAGACAGACACTTTCGCATTTATAATATTTGTATGGAGTATGGATATAAAGCTATATGGCATTTTCAATGCTCAGATGAACTATAATTGCCAAAAATTTAAAAAATCTGACTTAAATGATACAAAGATAGTTTCAATTAAATCCTAGTGTCGTTCCAATTTACTGGTTGGGTTTTTTTTCCTGTATTAGCGTAATAATAATAATAATTATTATTATTAAATGAATTTTAATGAGTGTTTTTAAATAAATATTTAAAAATGTAAATTAGTATACATATAAGGAAAATAAATAAAGAGAATAATAATAATAATATTTTTTATATCTTTATATTTTAATATTTAAAAATGTTATTTGTATGTATATAATATGAATAAAGGAGAAAATAATAAATTGTTTTATTAGGGACAACATAGGAACCATGCACCAATAATGAAAAGGTAATAAATAGCAGTTAGATATGTGTACATTTAAAAAAACATATAACTTTTGACAATGGAGAATTAGAAATCTTAACATGCTATACGAGACTGCACACAGCTGTTTCATAAGGTATCCAGTTTAAACTACATCCATCGAAAAACCAACCACATTCCATTTGAAACAAGGCCGAAAATAAGTCTTATAAGCCAAAAGATATATCACATGTCGTGATATATTCCTCACATTCAATATAAAACTTTGTAACGTCTTTATTTCGATCGAGTGACAAATGGCTCACGATAGAACTTATTTATTAATATGTTGGGAACTCGGGGCTTCTCGAGGTTACCTTTGTAGTCTGAATTGTGATATACAACTAGAATAGAATACTATTTAGTAAGTATCGATATTACGTTTGTACGGCACAAGCTGTTTCTCACGATATTGCTTTAAAACTTCAACTCCAGTTTGACTCAGTAATAAGTCTTTCTAATATCATGTTGCCATGGAGATACCACTGGAGTTTTGGAAAGTGGTTTACAAGTGAATCTGTTTAATCACGGAAGTCAGTTACAAATAGTTAACTAAGAAGATACAAAGGAATAAAAATAAATAAATCATTAACATTAAAAAAAAAACAAGCTCTAAATTGTTTTCTAGTCTTCAAGCCTTTTCGATTGATACCCATAAAAAAAATATTCCGCCATCTTGGAGCGGTGGCCATATTGAATCTAGTGTGATGTTAGTAACTTTATCGTTTTCTAATCTTCAAGCCCTTTCATTTGATACCCATATCAAGGGGGTTGAGAAAAAATATGTAATCCGCCATCTTGGAGCGGCGGCCATATTGAAATTATTACGATATTGAGTTATGCACATTGTATTGTTACCAAAACAAAAGGTATATGCCAAATTTCAGCTCAATCGGATTCCAACAAATGGTCGAAAAATGGTTTGCATAAATATAATGTTAATATAAGCTTGTAAAAATAAAGGAGGTTCCCACCATAACAGACCGACGGATGGAGCTATACAAGTATACATAGCGAATAGCGCTATTTCGTTTCCATCATCGGAATTGGATGGCATTAGCACGTCATAGTAGGGCTGCAATTCCTCTATTTGCTTCACCAAATAAGCCGTTTAGTCTGTCTATACCATCCCTAACTCCTAAGCTGTTTGATACAACTTCAACTACTCGTGACTCAGTCAATGTACACTGTATACTCGTTATAACTCACTACCAAACTACGTTTTCAGTGCTAAAGTTGTATAAGTAGTGTTTTAATGTGTTTAGAGCTGACTGAGGATTACACATCTGACAACGACTGCCAATGCTACTCATTTTTAAACAACGTTCCCAGTCGCATGTCAAAAATGTATGAAAATTTAGGTATTTTTTTGGCAGATTGCGACTGAGATGCAAATGCGAACGCTGTTTAAAAATTAGCCGAATTGGCCCTCACAGTATTCGTACTTAAAAAGGTTCACATTGAATTCGCAATGTATCATATCAGCGACAATCAATGCAAAAAACTTATCCAAATGTAGCAAATAGATAGATAGTCATGATTGTCACATGGTGTTTCTGGCTTTACCTATAGATATCTCAGCAACGTGACACTTTGGGTCACCATGTTCCTAACATTTTAGTTTGTTTAAGTGTCCTCTATCCATATATAAATGTAAAAGAAACAAAATGGCGGCTGGGGGCTATGCCAGTACTCACAGAAAAACGTTCTAACCACTTTCAAGTGTTTTCGACAGTTTGCCTCACCAAACAAGCCCTCCAGTGAGTTTATACCATCCCTAAATCTTAAGCCGTTTGATGCAACTTCAACTTAGCGGGGACTCAGTCAATACTCGTTATAACTCGTACAACTATACTATGTATTCAGTACTAAACTTGTTTGAACGTGTTTAGAGCTGACTGGAGATTACACTTCTGATAATATGGATGGGTAAAGTGAAGCTGAATGCGTGATAGCTTAGCTGATGTTAATATCAATATTTAGAAAACTCTTGCGTTACTGAGTGACTGAGGACTGACAGACAACGCACAGCTGAAATTACTGGTCGTAGAAAGCTGATAATTGTCATGTAGGTTCAGGCAATGTAGGCGAGCAAGAAGAGGATTTCTTAAAATTCTTATGGGAACGGGAAAAAATGGGATCTGAGCGTACGAAGTCGCGAGCAAACGCTATTTAGTTCATATGTACGTAGGAAAGTATTCTGAGAAAACGACCAACGTCTTGTGAAAAACACGAATTCCTAAAGAGGCAATTAATGCGCATAAAATATCAATTCCAATACGCCTACTTATAAATAAACGATAAGTTATATTTTGACTGACAGACTGTTGCAACGATGTCAGTAGGTACATAATAAAAAAAAAAAATATCTCTAAAAGCGAACCTATCCAACCATCTAAAGTTTTGGTGAGCCATAGAGCATTTAAAGAAGAAAAGAAAGAATAATTGATAATTCTGCTCAAACAGACGCACAATACCTACACATAAAAGAAGAAAAAGGTTTGAAAAGTAATATGGGACGCTCTCAGATGTTCGATAAGGGAAACCTAACGAATGATACATAAATGTCCAGAAGTTGCGTTAAATAGGCTGATGATGATGATAAATTTTTGTCCTTCAAATTAATGCTGCTCATTCTACATACATCATGATCATCATCACCATCATAATCACCATCACCATCACCATCATCATCATCATCATCATCATCATCATCATCATCATCATATCAGCCGAAAAATGTCCACTGCTAGACATAGGCCTCCCCCAAAGGGGGTGTTCCATAATCGCCACGCTTGACAGGCGGGTTGGCGATCGCAGTGAAGCTGTTGCAATGTACAGAGAATGCTGCTGCCCATTCACTGTTGAGTACCTTAGTCGCCTCTTACGACACCCACGGGAAGTGATGGGATGGTGCTATTCTTTTACGTCCGATACCATACAGAACCTACATACATTAACATTACTTAACACACAAGTTATGAGTGAATAAAACCATGCATTAATTTTATATGCGATAACAATTAATTGGTTCTCCCAACCTGTGACGTCACGGAAGCCATATTTATGTGTGGTTTTAGCATCGTGGCCTGTTAATTAACTTGACTGTAGCGTTTTAATTATACCCTTAATGGGATTCCGGTTATATTAAAGGGAAATAGAGGAGAGGCTGTATCTCTAGGGAGATCTGGCTAAATATCTAGTTTGCTCATGTCATAATAGACACCGGCAGTACGGAAATATCAAGTTTTGTATTAATACTGTTGTTTTAATTATTATGAGCTTATTTCACGCTAATAACGGACATACATTCATATTTATTAGTAAAGCATTCAGTTTTAGTGTAGGGTGACGTGGCGAGCTAGACAAAACTAATAACTAGTAGACCATATTCCCTGGATAGAGGATGAACCTTTCAGCTTCTTCAAGCTTTGAGATGATGGAGGCTTACGGTGAACCAGTAATTACTGGGTGAGATGAAAACCCACCCACTCCCTTACACTACCGGAGTACCAGACGTACTGATGGGTACCATCCGCACTTGGTATATATCCTGACTAATCGTTCTCAGCGCTTCTCCTCCACGTTTATTATTACGCACAGTCAAGATCTGGAACTCTCTGCCGTTTAATCCGTCATATAACCCGTCTGCCTTCAAAACCAGAGTGAACAAGCATCTTCATCATAGACCTCATCCATCGTTTTCCATCAGGCGTGATCGAGGTTATAGAGGTATGCGGTACAAAGAGTAAAGTCCCGCATACCTCCACTAATATGGGAGGATCCTCCGACCAGACGATTGTTGTGTCTGGTGGGCAACTGCCCGATAGTTGATATTTGGACTGTTGTAAACGTTCAAATCGTACGGAAAACTTTGCTTGCGCGATGCAGGATTTTGTTGGTTCGTCGCTGACAGGATAGATGGCGTTTGCGGTTCTTTTTTTTGCCGTACAAATTACGTTTCTTAGTTTTTCATGTGGTGGCATTGATGCCGCTACAAGGTCAAGAGCAAGCCTATTTCTCAATAAAAAAAAACAGTTATGGCAGAAGAGATCTCACAACCGTCAATAACAAGCCAATGCTATTACAATTCCGTTGTGAGAGCGAGCTTTACAAGACAAGTAACAATATCCCTTTTTCACAATGGATACATGACAACAATAACGGGGATAGATAAAATAAAACTTCAGTAGTCGGAAACACTTTTTCTCTCATCATCTTCCTACCCTTATCCCATGTTACTTGGGGTCGGCGCAACACGTTTTTTTCTTCCATCGGGACAGAATGGAAGAAAAAAATTTTTGCACATTACGCGTCAGCCGTCACGCTATCACTTACTCCCTTTTCTTTCATATCACTCCTCGCACAATCCATCCACCTTTTCTTTGGCCTCCTTCTCCCTCTCCATCCATCCACATTTATATTAATAACTCTTTTAGTTGCATGCATTTCATCCCTCCTCTTCACATGACCATGCTAAGATAAGCGACTCCCTCTCAACTTTTCCGTCACTGGCGCCACTTAAACTACATCTAATCACAGTCGCTATTCATCAAAAGCGATGATGTGGTAAACGACGCCTGTTGAAGCACGCTAAAAGTAACCTATTCACAGACCTCCAGGTTGTAGCTATCAAACACAGACTCCGGTAGGAAATCCCACTCCTTATCTGTACGCACAATAAAAATATTTCCAAAACATGTTGTGCGTATGGGTGGGAAATACAAACATACTTAACTATCTCTCACAAGCACTCAAGTACCCACATATTACGAAACACACATACTCGAACAACCAAGTTTGCCATTAAGATCGCTTCCACGTAAAACATTGTATAGACCGGACATATCGCGCTGTCGTGTGCTGACACCTTTATGATGAGGTACCTTTGTCTTAGCAAGAATAGAACATGTGGAGAATTGTGGGCACGGGAGGAAAAGTAAATTGTTTTCTGATGGAATTAGGTGTCCAGAGTTGAAAGAACACGTGTAAATGTTGCTATAATCAATGAGGTTTTTTTTGCAGCATAAAGTGGCAAACAAGTAGGCGACCCACTTGATAGCAACCACAAGTGGGGGGTTTACCATAATCGCCCCGCTGGCAGGTGGGTTGGCGATCGCAGTGTAGCTGTTGCAATGCACAGAGAATGCTGCTGCTCATTCCCTGATGAGTACCTTAGTCGCGAAGTCTTACGTACGACACCCACGGCAAGTGATGGGATGGTGCTATTCTTTCACGTCCGACACCATGCAGAAACACCGTTGCCAAGAAGATCTGCAATACCAGAGGATCAAAACAAAGTGCCAGTGTATCAATAATCCACATTGTCGAAATGCCAAAATATAAGGGATTGATCGCGATTGATATTTTAGACGTTTTGGCAATCGCCTTCGCCACTCTATCGGTGACAGCATGTCACTTGTCTAGAGTCTGGTGCGTTGCCTACCCTTGCTTAATAAACGGACTCAAGATTCTTCATTAGTTTCCACCTGCCTTGGTAAGTCATCAACTTCATAATTTTCACCCTACCATGTATTTGTTTTCAGAGTTAAATGGAAAAGGAATTCAAAAATAGAATAAATTATATGTAGAAGACATAACCCATTCCAGTCGTTGCCCAGTACGCGTGCCAAGATAGATAGAATATTCAATTTTATACCAAAAAACTATGCACCTACTATTTGAGAACCATCGTCGACTTTATCTATGTCATCTAGTGTCAAGAGCAAACCCATCTCAAATAAAAAAAACAAGAAAGAGGATAGAAACCATCTAACATAAACTTAAATTCAATATATTATTATAATGTACGGACACATCAAACACCAGCGCCAGTGTTGAGTTTGAAGCGACTGCCATTTAATAACCAAACCAGTGATTGGTAAGTGAATATGGTTAATGGCAGTCGCTTCAAAACCAGGCCGCACACCAGAGCAGCAAGCACCAAGCGAATAGCGAACCCTGTACACTGTTTGCTTCCCAAGATTTGCATCTTGAAGCGTTTGTGGCGAAAATACGCACACCTATAACGCAATTAATGCTATGTCGTTTTCCGATGAAGATGACTTTTTGATGTGGCAATTGCTACGAAGAAATAGGAAGAAAAGACGATATTTTAAGGATATATCTGGATACATCCCTTATAGTATCGGTTGCGAAAATTTTAGGAATTTCAAAATATCCAAAGAATTTATTAATGATCCAGAAAAGTTCAGTCTTACTATCTCTAGGATGCTACCAAGCACTTTCGAAAAAATATAGCATTTAGTTCGCGCAAATCTCGTTTTTCCCGTTCCCGTAGGATTTCCCGTTCCCGTATAGCATTCCTCATGAATGAGGCTTTGTTTGAACACGCTTATCTCTGGAACTACCAGTTGGATTTGGCAAATTATTTTTGTATATTGTATAAAAAAGATTTTTGCAAACAAACATACAAGCAAACTCTTCAGCATTATTCAGGTATAGATTAGACAGAAAACTGACCCTTACCTATTAGTGCGCAAAATATCTTCAATTAAATGGTCACTACTTACGTCACAAACCAAAAACATCCTTTCATGTATTGTATGAGCAATGAACGAGTGTCACCAGGTGTGACAGTCACTTTGAAGAAGGGCCATCCGTTTGTGTTGATTGACCCGCTTTAGGCCGCCCCCTATTATCACCCGGGCCATTGTGTGACGATAAGAGGAATTTCTATGGACGGCCAGTTTCGAACTTAAGTGTGGACGTAATGGCGAGAGATGGGAGACAATGGAAGTGTTTAAGGGTACGTGTGTATTTTAATGTAGTGTGGTTTTCCTTTATTTGGTACAGAGCTTAATGCTATTGTCTTGAGAGATTTCTTTGAAAAGTTCGATTAGCTTGATTTGGAATGTTATCTTCGATGTAAAGTACAATTCTTTGAAAAATAAACAGATACAATCATTCTTAAAAATATGCACTCAAAACATAAAAATTAAAAGAATAAGCTATCAAGCCAAAACTTTGTAAAAAAATATTATTTTTAAAAGAGTGTTCGTGGAGTTTCATGCACGTTCTTCTCCATAGAAATCTACGCTTTGGAACGTGCAAATAGCTTCATCTTTTCCGACCGACCTTGACAATTCAAAAGTGCCTGTAAATGGAATGAATAGAATGGTGGATCGAATGGTGGTGAGTGGCTATGGATGGATGGCACATTTTTAAATATCATATTTATTATTTTAGCAAATTTATGTATTTTATTAGTATAATATATATTTTTTGTGTATTCTTTCCGAAACAAAATTATATTTTAAATTTTATTTTTATTTGTAGTAAACCTACCACAGTGTAGTCTTTTTAACCCAAAGGTCTTTTATCAAAACTATGGGTATTCCCTCACGGGTACATGTTAGTTACGTAGTTATTTTAATGAACATTCAAAACACAAAATATCTATTCAATACTGTCCATTATTTCATTTTCAGTTAAAATACTAAAAGGTACCAATAGCGGTAGAAAAAAACCGGACAAGTGAGAGTCAGACTCGCGCACCTCGGGTTCAGATCGAGTCTTGATTTTTCCGACTATACATTACCTAAGTTTATAAACTATGAAAGCACTCTCATTACTCTGACAAAAAAATAGCAGGTAAGATTGGAGGACAAACTTAACTTTGTTGTTGGAAAAATGGGCTCCTTTACATCAATATACATCACGGTCAATTCTTCAACCGAAAATGTGTTTGTAATCGGAAAAAAAAATGTATATATAGGTTGGTTTTGATACCCTTGCGGGGTCAAAACATGCACCATACACGGAGCATAAACGGTCTTATCTTCAGATTGCGTTGTCATAGAAGTTTTTTTTTCACTGCTCCAAGGGGTAGCAGACTTGAGTATTGAATATTAATTTCAGCTTGATTCCTCCACGCGTTCTTGAGAAAAAGGGTCTTGACAGACGGACAGACTGACAGACGAATAGACAGACAGACAGACGGACAGACGGACAACAAAGTGATCCTAGAAGGGTTCTGGTTTTGCCGACTAAGCTACGGAAACCAAAAAAATACTGTCTATTTATTTAAGATTATATATTTAAGTCCAAGTTTACAAACACCGAAAAACATAAGCCCAAAATCGTCAACAAGAAAATTTACTTGAAAATTCTTAATAAAAGGGTCTTTGATCAATTCCAGTCGCGAAATAATTTGAATATATAATAACACAAAGAAAAACGACCCTTCTAAGCTTTTATCTTTAAAGAGAGGAAAATATCGGAATACGGGTTGAAATTGTGAACCTATCGTAAGCTCCTGTGTGGGCAGAGGGAGATTTTGTTACGTACCCCTTGAGGGAATTCTATTTGGAACCGATACTGCCTTTTAAAGAAGAATAGTACTTTCAGTTAAAATATTTACTTTTTAATTTTCACCAGCTTTAATTCCAAGGAAGAATAAGAATGCTATTTTTAACTGATTTCAAAGAAGGAGGAGGTTCTCATTTCGGTTGTATTTTTTATGTTTTTTACCACATAAGTCCATCATTTATGAACCGATTAAAAAAAATCTCATGTGAAAGAACATACGTTCCGATTGGTCCCATAGAAATTTAATCAAAATTGGTTCAGTAGTTTGGTTTTTAAATCAAAATAGCTGGGGAAAATATCATCAAAATATCATCCAAGTGAACGAAATTGCTTATTTTGCTTTCCTGTGACTTTCCAGTGGATGTTTGGTGTCGGAGGGGCACTTAAAAGCCGTGTTTTTGGTTGTTTCACCGTAATTTAACACCGATTTCCGAAATCAAAGCTATTGAACATTTACTTCGTAGAGTTTTTTTATTTGTAAGTCGGTTGGATTTTTTTGTAAAAAGTTTTTGTAAGTACTGTAACACCAGGGACTCCGCTAGTGTTACTTATTGTTATTATTATAAATGAAACTATATTGGAGATTTGAAACTTTAAAATATATTTGGCATCTGCCTTTAACGAACGTTGGAACCAGAGTCTCAGATAAAAACAAAACATATTTTCACATTCGTATTTCAAATTCTTTTTGTTTTCACCTGACGCTTCCAAAGGCTATCTTGTCTGCCAGAGACCTGTAGACAAGGATATCCTCTTTACAGTTCCTAGGTTTCCCGACAAAATTGTCTTGTCGTTTGAAATATACATTAAAAAAAATTCATCAATCGTTGAAAAACTATGCCTAAGTTTTTCCAGAATTTTTTCCATTTTCGGGCAACTACTTATTTTTTCCTTTTGAACTTTACTCGGACTATTACGAATTAACATGATAGAATTTCGTGTGGTGGGAATAACACATAATCCCAAGTATTCTCCATTACGCTGTTTATTAAAATGATAACTGGTTATTATTTTGTGTCTTTTCTGGCTGAGTAAACAGAATTTCGCTCTTTCTTTCGATAATTTTTTTACCCGTCATAATGAATGACTCTCTTTTTCGTTGAACAATTTCTATGAAAACATCAGAGACAACAGATGTCATTCAATCAAGATGGAATGACATCTTGATTATATGGATTGACAGCTCACCTCGTGATCACATCACCCAAGCCTTCACTTCGACATATTTACAGAATCGACCGGCTGGTCTTCGAATTGTCGCATCTTCCCTGTCTGCAGGCATTCAAAGAGCTCAACAGTTATAGTTATAGATTTGTCAGTAAAATTAGGAAAAACGTTGCCCCACACTAGGAATATCTCCTGTATCGTGGGCGCGTTTATGCCGCGGTCACACTGTCGAGACAACGCGAAGATTTTCGCTGGCGGGACAAGTATGGCCAAGCGATTCGTCGATTCGCGATATATTTGGGCGAACAAGAATGGTTATCCGGGACTGTAAACTATCGCGACAACGCGACACGAACATTCGCGCGAACATGTAGCCCCAGAACCCCAACGAACAAACTCACATACACAAGCAGCCAAACCAGACTTTGAATGTCGCTTTCACGTGTTTTTTTGCGTCAAGCTAGGTTCAAATCACTTTGTCATGTCGGGGTGAAACAGTTTAGGACCACGTCATACAACAACGAGTTTTATGGCCATTAGGCTGCGGTTCCCTCTAGTTATAATTATATCAGTCTGATTTTCACAAATAGGATTAAGCACAGGGTTTCGAAAATGTAAAAGCTTAGCTACAAAACTATGTGACCGTTTCCGCTGATGCTAAAGTATGTAGCGGAGCGAGGAAGATGTGCTATGAAAATGCGCCACCCGCCGTAAGGTAGCTGTGCGAGGAAGATGCGCAACTTGAGTACTCTGCTATACTGATCTGCACGTAGCTACACCACTCGCGACCATCCATAGCACGCATCCATAGAATGCAACCATAGCTCGCATCTATAGCTTGCATCCTTCTGCTTCCTTATAAAAAACGTAGTTTAGTTGAATCAGTTTCCACCAATACTATGCTATATGGGTCAATCTATATGATTGATGGATATCAAACGCATTAATAACAACGTTGCATAGCACATCTCGCAACGGACGTGAGCTAATGATTTGAGCTGTGGATGCATGATAAGGTGCTAAGAACCCGCAAGTGTTGTAGCTTGCTTTGTAAGATATGGCTTTTCCTCGCCCCATCCCGATGACCTAGCGATATATTGCATATAACTCGCGTCGCGCATCTTCATAGCACCTCCTTCTTGCACAGGTCTGCTGCGCAGCTTAGCTCTAGTAAAACGGGACACATAATTTCGTAGCATAGCTTCACCGCTTAGCTACCTCGCTCATCTCTAGTGGAGCCGCAGCCTAATTCTCTACCTGTAAGAGTCATATCTAAATCATCCTATACTTCATCACCAAGGCTTATTGAAAATCTACACCAGGGATGGCGAATCTATGGTGCGCGTGCCAGTCATGGCACGCAGCAAAATAATTTGGGTACGCCTATGCAAGATAACTTAGCATCTTGACTGATTAGCAACAACAGAAATCATACTGAACTTTAAATTTTATTCAGAGAAACGCAAAGCTGATAACATTAAGATTCCTTGATGAATTTATAGTTACAATAAAGGAGTTAAGTTAATAGCGTCTAGTTTTATTTGTTATCCAATAGAATGGTGGAATCACCAAGTCAAGATATTTTGGCGGCACGTCATGGCTACATTTTTTTTTTTTTTATGAAAATGGCACCATCACCAAAAAAGGTTCACCATTCCTGATCTACACCAACGCCAAAACAGAGCATGTAACTCATGTTAATTTAATGAAGTCTTTAGATCGTATGCGATGCCATAACCGAAGCATTATGTACGCTACAACAATGACATAATGTACTTCATAACTGGTAGTGTGGCTCAGTTTATTATGTGGATAGTAAGCCGAGGATTATTGGCCGTTTTGCTGAGTGGGTCAAATGAAAATGTTAGTTGGGAGAGTAGTTAAATGGCGTTGATGGAAAATCCCCACAGACTTATTTATTTATCTATATAAATAAAAATGAATCGCTAAATGACTGGCCTGTTGGTCGAGTGGTTAGTGACCCTGACTGCTAAACCGGAGGTCGTGGGTTCGATTCCAACCCAGGACAAATCTTTGTGTGATGAGCATGATCATTTGTTCTGTGTCTGGGTGTAATTTGTCTATAATATGTATGTGTTTAGAAATATATAAGTATGTTTATCAGTTGTCTGGTTGCCATAGTTACAGGCTCTGCCTAGTTTGGGCATGACCGTGTGTGAGTTGTCCTAGGATATATTATTATTATTATATTATTAAATGTGTTGCTAAGCGCAAAACTGCGAACGGCTGGAGCAATTTCGCTCATTCTTTTACTGTTGTATTTTTTATTATCAGGAGAAGGTTCTTATGAAAGAAAATTTTGAAAAAATATTTACATACGGGTGAAGCCGGGGCGGGCCACTAATTCACTTTATAGAAAACTAAAAATACAACATACAATGGGCGGCCTTATCGCATTCTGCAATCTCTTCCAGGTAACCTTGAATGGGCAGTGTTTGCCTGGACGTGAAATGGAGTTGTTATTGGTTTGACACAACCTTTAAAATAACCTTTAATAGGGCATTTCACTAAAAAAATCTAATTAGTCCGACAGATCGATTTTCAAAAAATATTCGACACTCTTAAAAGTATTTACTTTACTTGTATGGGAGCCCCCTGTAATTTTAATTTCAATTTAATTTTTCTTATTTTTTATGTTACTCGTTTAATGGCAATAGAAATACACACTGAAAATATCAACTGTCTACCTATCACGGTTCTTGCGAAACAGCCCGCTGACAGCCAGACAGACGTCTGGACGGACAGACGTACGGACAGTGGAGGCTTAGTAATTGGGTTACGTTGGTTACCCTTCGGGGACGGACCCTACAAATGAAAGTAGCTCAATCTATCTGTCTGTCTATTTGTTACCTCTACACGTCTTACCGGCTGAACATTTTGATAAAACTCGCACTCGAAAACACATAATTTTCGACTTTAGCGTTACCCGTTTCGCGCGGTAGTGACGCATGTTTCCGTCTAGGACACATGTATTATTATGTTTAGAATAGGTATATAACCACATTTTTGTTGTTTTTCAGGCTTCTTATAACATTTTATGTGCCTATGTGCGTCACTTTCACGTGAATAAACAGCCTTTCTATTCTCTTTACTTTCACGTAGGCAAAGCCACTGGCAGAAGCTAGTCTGTACTAATATTATAAAGAGGAAAGATTTGTATTTTTGTATGTAACGAATAAACTTGAAAACTGCTGAACCGATTTGAAAAATTCTTTCAGCAATGGATAGCTACATTATCAGCGAGTAACATAGGCTATATTTTATCCCCGTACTCCCACGGGAACTGGAACTACGCGGGTGAAACCGCGTGACGTTTGCTAGTACATTTTAAATATAAAACTATAAAATGCATACATAATTATAATCTTTCTATTACCGAGTGCAAACAAAGACTTGCTTTAAGCATTAAAACCACCAGTTTAACCAATTTAATATACGTTTTACCCTGTTGTTGTTTCCTCGAATTATTCCGATCTTGCACTCCGCCTTGTCCCTTTTGAGAGACAGATATTGCAGACACAGATTTTACTATTTTTTTTATACTAGCGGTAGCCCCGCGGGTTTATCCGCGAAAGTCTCGATCCCATGGGAATATTGGGATAAAAAGTATTATTTGTGCTAATCCAGGTCATACACTATATGTGTGCTAAATTTTATCTAAATCCGTTGAGTAGTTTTTGCGTGAAAGAGTAACAAACATAGGTACATCCATACATACATTCTTACAAACTTTCGCGTTTATAATATTAGTAGGATAGTAGGATTACAAACAATCTTCTGATTTCACTGCATAAAAAGTCAAATCTGAAATTTAAAAACATTCATCTAATAAAAAAAAACTGTATAAATTGAATATTAATAAAGTTAAAGTTGTAAATAGTGACAGATCGGAATAATTCGTGTCCTCAGTGTGTGGCCCGCAGAGGCGGGCCGGCACCAGCCGGGGATTACGGAAGTCGCATACGTTCCCGCGATCCCCGGCGTAGGTGGGAGATGGAACACCGGGGTGGTTTTAGTCAGTAAGAGTCTGACAGACCCCTCCACCCGCCCCAGGGCGGAGGATTTCCCCCCGTTAAAAAGTTTTACAAATAAGAACAATAAATAACTTCGTACTAATAGTTATTTATGATACTAGTGCAGTAAGTTGGTTTTTACAAACCCGTGACTATGGTAAGCCCTCGACTTCGTCTCGGGGTTACATTGGTCTACTCTTTTGTAAAAACTAATTTCCGCCCGTGTCATACAACGTTTTTACAACACATTTGCGCGAAAACAATACAATAGGTAATTAAACAAACTTTTTGGTTTTAGATATCAGTCGGACAGTCGCAACAATCTTGACGTTCCTTATGAAAATAGCGCCAATTTAGAGCCACGTGCGCGTGGTGAAAATTGGAACTACATCTTTCGTCTCATTTTGTCTTTAGTATTAAAGTGAGACACACTTATTGAGCAAAAGCGCTTCCAAGGAGGTTCGATCATTGTAGTAATGTGAAACTCCTCGATGGACTTTTCTCTTTTTTTATTAAAAAAAACCGTAAAGAATACGCACGGTGCTATACAACGAGGAGTTAGTAAAAATAGGTACTTAGATTAGAGTACCCATTTTACCGCACGTTCCACTGTATGGTACTTGGTTTTTGCCTTTCGAAAAATGTATACAGGCTTCGTAAATGCATATTTAGCAAATTTGTTTAAAAGTAATTTACAAGAAACAGGAATTGAATTTGATTTCTATTAAGACCGAACGAATCATCGTCAATCGTTCAAACTCATTTAATTAAATAAACAACTCGCTGACACCTTACATTAGTCTCCCTTATTTATGCCAAAAATGAGTTCGAAAGAAATAATAAAAAACATAAAAAGTTTAAATACTTGTTAAAGTATCATTAGTCAAAAGTTCAGACACAAAAGTGATAAACACTCCCTATTTTTACGTATTTTTTTGCTCCTGGGACTTTGTGTTGCCATTTATTCAGGTTGTATGCGTTATACTAATACTAATATTATTATTGTGTTGTTTGTATGTTTGGATGGATGGATGGATGTTTATTACACAATCACGTCAGAACGACTTAACGATTCTTAATGAAATTTGGCACAGTGGTAGATTATAGTCAGGAATAACACATAGGCTACTTTTTTCCCTGGAGTATGTTCCCTTGGGATAATTTTCGATATGGTATTTATTCCAAGGCAAGTTTATTTCTGGGATAGGTATCCCATGTTCCATTCCAGAACATGTTCTCCGTGTGCCAAGTTTCGTCCGAATACGTTCAGCAGTGTTAAGGCGTGAAGAGGAAACAGACGAAAATTTACATGTTAAACTATTATTTATAATCAACTAACTTTTGCCCGCGACTTCGTACCCACACATAGCGTTTTTCCCGTTCCCGTCTATATCCTCCTATCGCCTATAGCCTTCCTCATGAATGCGGCTATCATTCACAAAAATATTTTTTAAATCCGACTGGTAGTTCCAGAGATTAGCGCGTTCAAACAAACAAACTCTTCAGCTTTATTATTAGTATAGATATGGAAGATATTATTAGTATAGATATACAAGACGATTTTATTATATTTATAGATATAGGTTTTTAAAATGAATACCATTTATCAGGCAGTTACTTTCGCGTTTATAACTAGCCTGAAACTCCTTCAGAGCACTCTGGTCACAGGAATAGAATTTTATAGTGTAATGAAGCAAAATTTTGTACGGCAACAAAAAGAACCGCAACGCCATCTATCCTGTCAGCGATGAACTACTAACGAAATCCTGCATCGCGCAAGCAAAGTTCTCAGTGCAATTTGAACATATACAACAGTCCGAATATCATCTATCGGGCAGTGCGTCTGGTCAGAGGATCCTCCCGTTTCAGTGGAGGTGAGCGGGACTTTACTCTCTGTTCCGCACACCTCTATAATAGCAAAGTTACTCTTAGTCTCATCTTTCCTTTAAAACACCGCATTACAATTTAAAAGAGATAACATATCTCGCCGACTGATCGACATTTTGCGTGACCAGAGGGCTGGCTCGTTCTTTGCTCAAAGAATTAGCATTGCCATTCAACGTGGCAATGCTGCCAGTCTTCTGGGCACGTTTCCGGATGACAGCGATGCGGAGGAATACTTTGACGCCTGAGTGTACTTTGTTTTTGTATATGTACATACTTAGGTTTAGTAGATGTTAATAGTTTTAGGATAGTATATAGTTATATTATGTTTTTCTGATTGTAATAAATATTATAATACCAAAGAGATAAGAATTAAAACATCGTAAGGTCGTGTCAAAGGCCCGGGCTAGGGTAGTGCGGGCGCAAATGATTCAATCAAGATAATTTGGGGCGACATCGTTACTTTTGCCCTCTCTCCTTTGAACTTCTTTGATGTTACTTACAAAGACTGCTTGTTAAAAATAAAAAGCATACAGTTTTGAACTTTATCGGATGTGTTTTTTAATATTTGCTTGTTGTTTTGTGTTTTTAGAGACTACCTATTAAAATAACTTAAATATAAAAACGGACTTCCAATTAAAAACGCTACAGATAGCAAAAAATATATTTTTTATAACTTTCCAAATAAAACAACATTTTTGTAAGTTTTGAGTTCTGAGACAAACGTAACATAAGACAAACGTACCTAAGAGAGAAAAAATCTCTCAACCGAAATTGAGAAGGAACGTACTCTTTTTTTAAGGTTGTTAAAAATAACTCATAGGGTGAGGTTGAATTTCACTTATGAAACTAAACGGGTTCAGCTTTTCTAAACTGCGTTCAACATCTGCCAATGAATATCCCACAACAATGATAAAAATGATAACGTGCCACCACTTGGCATTTTCCATCGATGGTCGTATTTCTGGTTCCGTCCTGAATCGATCAATGCTACGCAGAAGAAATAAATAAAAAGATTACTAAGGGTGTTACTACACCAATCGATCGATCGACGTTGATCGATTGGTGTGTTAGCTTAGGCTGATCGAAGAAAGAAGAAACTATCGATCGACGTCGACTTATCCATTCTACCATCGATCGTTGGCATCGATTGGTGTGGTATAGAAATTGTAACCTAATGCTTGATTACCTTCAGATTTTTTTCTAACAAACAAATTAAACAATGAGACTTTACTTACGTAAGCACGTACATACATGTAAAACAAAAAAAATGTTCAAAGTACAATGCAAATTGCAAAGACATGCTTTTAATGGTAATAATATCTACTAGTTTCGTTAACTTGCCTAGAGAGCGTAGTCAATTAGTGCCATTTACTGGCCGAGAGAGTCCCTTGTGGACGCCCGCCATAATTAGTACAGTGCTGTTTGTGAGAGGAAGAATGGCAGATGTCCGTTTTCATAAAAACAAATAACGTGGCTAATAAGCCAATGACAATAATGCTTGTTTAATAATAATTATTATTAAATAACGTGGATTTTAAAATAGTTTTTGAGACAAAATATATGAATCAAAGATGCAAGATATGCACATATATTCGTACCTAAAACAGTTTCAAACTCAAGTCAGAATATCATCTTTGGGACAATCAATGGCAAGAACTTTTCAAAATTTAGGGAAACTTGAGGATTTTTAGCAGTTTGCAACTGCAATGCGAATGCGAAGCTCCGGTAAATACGGGAATTGCTACTATAATGAAATATTTTATGTGGAGCACGCTTCTAGCAACAAGGTTGCTAGGTTGTGCACAGTCACTTTATAACTGACTTCAAAAAAAGGAGTTTTCACACATCTACCGCTGTGCTAATTGATCAAAATCGATTCAGCGCTTTAGGAGTGAAAGCGTAACAAACAAACTCACGTTCGCATTCTTAAATTCACTTCCAAATAAAAAAAAACACTACAAAGTAACAAACAACTTCAATTCCGGAAGTCGGTGTTAAAAAACGAAGAAACAACCAAAAACACCGACTTCCGAAAAAGTTACTTGATACTTTGTAGTGTTTGTTTTTATTTTAAATTCGATTGTATTTCTAGCAAAGAAACAAAAATTTGATGGTAACGAACTGAAGTTTTATTTATTCTTCTCTTCAAAAATATGTCACCGGACGCATGCCATAGATATTATAAAACATCTTTAAACTAAAGAGTTATTTTGTTATAAAATACAACAGTATTGTTTTGTAAAAAAAAATTTTGGTCTCGACAATCGCAAAAAAATCACGATACAGTCTCAAATAATACACACATGACCACAATGTTGCGATTCACAATGTCCCAACTTAATATTGTGAATGCGAAAGCGAGTTTGTTTGTTACTCCTAAAGCGCTGAATCGATTTTGATCAATTATCACAACGATAGATGTGTTCTCGGAGGAGTCGCTTATTCGAAAAATCTGCAATAATCTATAATTAATGGGAGCGAAGCCGAGGAAAAGAAGCTAGTTAGTCATAACTTTCCAGCAACGTATTACCACGTCTCCGAAAATCATTAAGTTACAACCCAAACTTGTTTTCCGACTTCCACGCGGACAAACTCGCGATCACAGCATCAGCAAGTTGATAAACTCATATTTATAGATCCCGGTGAAAAGGCGAATCTAATCAAAATGTTTATTAAATGTAAAACCGAAGTTATTAATGCACTCCATCACACGAAGTTTTCCCATCATAACTTGGGCGCTGGCTCTCGTTTATTTAGTATCGTACACTAGCTTTTGGCAATGGTTTCGTCCGCGAGAAGTCGAACATTTATTTATTTATTTACACTTTACGCACACAAATGTACAGAGGCGGACTTAATGCCATAGGCATTCTCTACCAGTCAACCTTTGGGTTGCAATATGGTGAATAAAAAGCGATTGATATTTAATTAATACATACAAACATTTAAATAAATAATACGAATATATAAACTATACATACAATATAAATATATAATAAATACTCAAATTAACAAGATAAATAGGTACACGAAATACTTAAACAATTACAACAAATAGGTAATTGGAAAACATTAGCGATGTGTGTGTATCCCACGAGAACGTACAACCGGGGTAAATAGTGTTCTAATCCAGGCTCGACATATATGTAGTTACCGATCGTCTTTTTTTTTTAAGGATGGGTCATCATCAAATGACTTCTTCCGCTCTGGGTGGAGCGGAAGGGCGTGTCAGACTCTTACTGAAACCCATCCGTGTTCCTTCTAAAGCCCTTTGCGTTCCAGGGCTGCGATGACTCTTTCGAACAAATTCCGCAACCCTGGCAGGCTCTAGCCCTAGCGGGCCCCGTCTTCTATGCTGACATCTCTTTAAGGCGCTCGTTGAACACGACGCGCCATCGACCCGGGCCTGGTGGTGATCGGACAGCAAGCCACCCAACGCTCCCCGTCCGCCGCAACCGATCGTCTACCGACCGAATTCGGTCGATAAGTTCTAGGGCCGTACTCAGTCAATCTCGAACGCGATCCACGATCAAAATCAAGCTAATTGATAGAATTAGAACTGACTTTTATATTTGATTTATTTTGCTCAAATGGTAAAAATATAAAAGTATCATATAATAATCTAAGTTTGTTGTAAAATAAAGTACATATATTTTATCTATCTAAACATATAGACTACCACATTTATAATACCTACTAGCTACTAACTCGCGGTTTCGTCTGCACAAAAGTCGAAAACGATAGGAATGTACAACCGGAACAACTTGGTCTATCTGTGTTAGAAGTTTCATCTGAATACGTTCAGCCGTTGGGACATGATTGATATGATTAACAAACTTTTAAACACACTTAAAGACATTCATTTATACTATTAGTAGAGTAGGTGCCTTAGTAGAGTAGGTGCCTTAATAGAGTAGGTGCCAGATAAATTTGCAATGAAGTTCATTGACCTTTCCCTAATATCTCTTCGTAGATACCCGAACAATAAATTATGAACTGTTTTTCGTTACTCGAGAATGTAAGGATCACGATACAGCTTTGTCTTTATTTCTGTTTTTGATAAATGATGAAAGTCAATAAATATATGTGGGTCAATGACCGTTATTGTACATTTATCTGGTGTGTACTTTAGGAAGTGAGTTTATACATCTCTGTATATTTTGTTTACCGTTTCATCCACGTGCTAGATAAAGTTTTGACCGGCTAGTTTTGGGTTCGAGTGGCCTCTTTACTCATGAGATCATCACGTGGTCAGGCAAGTGGTAGAACCCAATTTGACTCGTGACCGAGTAAAGCAAACCCTTCGCATACACGTGAGGATAACCAAATTACCGTGAAACCTTTTATATCATACTTTTTTCAATTATTTTTTTTGGGCCATTTTCGAATATATCGAGGACGTTAGGCAACAGAATGAATATCTTTTCGGACGAATTTTATAATAGACAAATAATTTTTACTTAAGAATAAAATGTGGTGTTTGGATATATTTCCTTTTTTTATTTTCTGATTTTAGAAAGTCAGCCGTCTAGTCAGCAGACGGGTATGACGACTTTCTTGTTTTAGGGTTTTTTCATTTCACAATTAAACATAAACGAAGTCGGGTTTTTGAAATTTTTTAATACCGCTTTTTTTTTAGTTTTATATTGTTTATTTTGATAAACCCAGTGTCACTCTCACAGTAAATACGAATCTAATGACACCTCTCAAGCTAAAACCCATCAAGCCCTTCAGGCCTCAGAGCGTGCCAAATAATTATACATACATATAAACATACATACTCTCGAAAAACATAACCCTCCTTCTGGCGCAGTCGGGTAAAAACTGTTTACTTTGTATGTTTTTGTATTTACCTAGACATGCTAAGTTAACATTACCCACATACCAATTTCTACCTTCCTAATTGGCTAATCCATAGGGACGCAGCCCGTATTCCCATAACATTAACCACAGAGAATCTCAGATGAGTGGAACATCACATTTAAAATTAAACTCCACAGAGCAATGAAACAACATGGCGGCAACTGCTTAGCATCCCTAGCAGTCACAATATCGTCGTATTGTCAACACTTAACATAGAAATATGTAAATCATCTCAGGAGTATCGCCGTATACTCACGATCCATGACAATTATTTTATTTGAAGAGCAGTAACACCGGTAACACCCCGGTAACACTGTGTCCTGCAAGTCTCCACACAATGGGTGCCCGAACACCGACGGCGCCGACCTAGGATGTGGCCAGGTGACTTGGACGCGTACGCACGGGGAAAAAAGTCCTGGAAAGACTTAGGGGGGTGCTTCGCCCAGCAATGAAACAGTAAGGGTTAAAAAAAGAAAAGTTCGCCCCAAAGTTCGTGACAGTATTATGACGTCTCACAGAAAAATATAGTGTTGCATGAATAGCTCCGTCTCCCTCTCACATCGGAATCATGATGACTTTGGACCTTTCGTAGTTCGACTTTAAGAAAACTGAACATAGACATAGATGTCTATAGCTATGGCGGCCGATATTTGTGGGCAACTTACATTGTGCGGGGGCGAATTTTGTTAGTCTCCTGTGATCTAGTTAATAGCGTCTCTATTCGCTCATTGCTCTATGGTAATACTCTAAAGGGCTGTCCTTAGGGTTTCCCTGTATAAGCCTGCCAAAGGCTCATTTCCAAACGATGCTATACTTTAAGCCTTACAACTGAAGGGGAATAAATAAGGGTGTTTTAAGTTCTTGTGTGTATTTAAATGCGTTTATCTGAAGGGGTAGCAAGTTTTCCAATCATGTACGGTGAATGATTTAGTTGTAAAGGTGATTGAAATGCTGTGTGATGTTTTGCTATGTAGATACAGAGAATATTGTAATTAATCATACATTTTTCGAACTGTCAAAAACGTCACTAATTGCCCTACATTTTGACATTGGTTGTCGTTGAGACGATATAATGCGACTTGAACTGACTAAGCTTAAGTATTATTTTCTTTTTTTTTTAAATTGTATCCACGGTAAATCCTAAAGGAATCGATGCTAATATTATAAATGTGACAGTTTGGATGGATGGATGTCTGTTAGTCAATCACGTCAGAACTGCTGAACAGATCTTGATGAAATTTGGCACAGAGGTATATTATAGTCTGGAATAACACCCGCCCATTTTATTCCGGAAATGTGTTCCCTTGGGATGATTTTCGACATTCACGCGGAAGGAGCCGCGGGCGGTAGCTAGTTGTCTAAATGTTTATCGCGATTGATTTCAATGTCATGTCACTTTAATATTAAATACAACCATTGTAGCTTTCTTGCTCTTTTATTTAAAGTAGTTTCGTTAATTATTACACCTACATCCTTTGAACATTTCCGCTTTAATAATAAAATCTTCGCACTCCAGTTTCTATCGATTCAAAAGCGCCATCCCAAAGTTAAATCATAACTTTAACCGACTGATCAAACTTCACAGAAACTTTCCAAACCGTAGGAAGTCCGAATAAAGCAATCTTCAACAACCCTTAAAAAGGAACGCTTTGAAAGTCCCTAAGAGGGTTGTAAGGGGTTGAAAATCTGTTGAAAGTGGAGGTCACAAATAGATAATGTTTGATATTTAAACCCTTCATGTGTCTATGTTAGGGGTGTAAATTGACGGCGGCAGTGGGTCTTGAGATAGACGAGGTGGCGATGATAGCGATAAGCTTTAGGGGTAGACGGAGAGAAGGCGGACTTGTTAATATTATTTGTAACCGTATTTAACTGGTTAATGCCCCGGTTTCTGAGGTACTTTATCGGTCGTTTATCTGTCCGTTAATTTCATTTTTATATGATTTAATAGTTAGCGTTAACGGACAGATAAATGACCGATAAAGTACCTCAGAAACCAGGCATTGGTTTGTCGAACTGTAGTTTTAATGTGTAGTATCTAAACTAAAGTTGTAAAGAGATTTTTTATATAAAAAGAAAAATAAAAATGTTTATTTCAATTACATAAGACACAACGTAAGTACGTGATTTGGAGATCACTTTTTAAGCAAGAAAATGCTTGTGTTAGGTGACTCCGCTCTTAAATAAGTGTGTAAACAGCAAACACATTTGCGTACGTAAATATCTTTAGACAACCTATAAAAAACCAAAGTTATCCAGTCTAAATTTCAACTAACATTATGTAGACTGTCTGTTATCACGCTTGAACGGCTGAGCGTATTTAGACTAAACCTGGTACACGGGTATACCATAGCCTGGATCAGCTGGTGTATTTTGTCGACATCTCACTGTGTGAACTTAGGTGGAGTGACGTGAGGTGTCAATCCATACGAACAAGATGGAATGACAGGCGGTCGATTCTGTAAACATGTCGAAGTGAAGGCTTGGGTGAAGTCAAAGAGATTTAAAGATAAATTTAATGTCTTTGGGTGAAGTGATCACGAGGTGAGCTATCATTCCATATCGATTATATGGATTGACAGCTCACCTCGTGATCACTTCACGCAAGCTTGCACTTCGACATGTTTACAGAATCGACCGGCTGTCATTCCAGCTTGTTCGTATGGATTGACACCTCACGTCACGTTCACTATACCTAATATTACACGGTGAGATGTTTACAGAATCGCACTGCAGGTTCGTATTCGACCTCGATGAAGTCACTGACAAAACTGGTGAGAAACAAATATCAAACAAAGCAAATTAATCATCCCTCTCCATATCTCTGAGGATTGTACAGAGCTAGTGAACAGCAGCCTTTATGAGAGCACTCGGCAAATTGAGATGAATTAATAACAGATTTTAATTAAAAAGTTGCTTGCAAGCTGCCGTGTTTTCTAATTTTGAAATATAACGATGACTTTCTATCGTTTTTACTTTACTGACCCAGAATGTAATGTTTTTAAGTGTATGTGGGTATGTGTACGTATATATTGTATATCTAGTCAACTGTTAAAAAGATATATCCTTTATATTCCACTACTATTACCTACATTCACGCTCACTGACTTTCCCAGGAGGCCGAAAAAAGTAACCGAACTTTTTTGACATTTAACTTTTTTGTTTAAAAACGTGTGGTTTTTTTTTCTTAATTTGGAGGCACAGGTGGAGTAACTGTCAAGTTATTTCTGAAATATCATGATTTGATATCATGTCGCCAGATATATGTTTGTATGAGTAGGTATGTGTATTTTGAAAAGGGAACAATGTGGCGGTTGCTGATTTGTAAATGAAGTCGTATTTTCTCGTGATATATTTTTTGGCCTTGAATATCTTAAGACGTGGTTCCCAGATTTTGTTGGGCTTTTGAGACAACTTTCAAGAATACCAAAATAAAGTTTTATACATACAAATTTACAGCTTATTATCTCACATTCCGAAGTGAAACCCCTCATTTGACTGGACTATTACACATCAAAGAATAGGGTATTTGACAAAAAATCAAATTAGTCCGTCAGATAGATTTCCAAAAGATTATGAACACGTATTTTTTCTTTTGTCACGTAAATAAAAAATGAAGACGATACAGTGCGTTGAAAACTCGTGTGACGTCACTTACCAGTACATTTTTTACTGGAAAGTGACGTTACAAGCCCCCACTCCATATCTTTGATGCGTTTAATCTTCGTTAGTTTTTATTGATTTGATAAAACAAAAGTTACGTATTCAATATTTTTCGATAATCTTACTGACGGACTAAATAGAATCATATTTTTATAACCCAGGCATTATCCCTATTTTTCCAAACTTCAAAACAGATCAGCCAGTCGATTCTGTAAACATGTCGAAGTGAAGGCTTGGGTGAAGTGATCACGAGGTGAGCTGTCGCTCCATACAATCAAGATGTCACGTGATCACGGAGTGAGCTGTCATTCCATCTTGATTATATGGATTGACAGCTCACCTCGTGATGCAGTACTCGTTGCCATTTGATTTTATGGTAGCGAATGGCGACGACCTACCCATCCCAAAAGTTATCCATGTTGTGGAAACACGTACTTGGTTTTAAATCGGCCCTGTGGGAACGAAATAACTTCTCCTATTAGTTACAGCCCAACTCCCGCTGTAATAGAACCTTCGTCTTCATTCCGATTTCAATTAGGGGGGCAGCAGTGGTCTGTTTACTACTGCTAAGTGACGATAACTTTTTAATTTTTCCGTATCCCTTATATCGAATGCTTGTTATCCCCGGAGCTGAGGTGTCATGGTTGCGGAGCGTCATGGGTTCGATTCCCCGGTCGGGCTAAGTGCTATTGGGTTTCTCATTAGGAATTTCTAAATGGCTACCCGGAGTTTAGAAGTTAGTAGTGTGACAACCCGTGCCTCAGAAAATACTGTAGGCCGTTGATCCTGTGCCTGCCCCCCAGGTACAGAACCAACAACTTAAAGTACTTTCTTCACTCTCTGTTCCCTTACTTTCATAGTTGGGCATCATCATATCAGCCGAAAGACGTCCACTGCTGAACATAGGCCTCACCCAAAGGGGGGCTTTTGCCATAATCGCCAAGCTTGGCAGGCGGGTTGGCGATCGCAGTGTAGCTGTTGTAATGCACAGAGAATGCTGCTGCCCAATCTTTGGTGAACTTACGACACCCACTGGAAGTGATGGGATGGTGCTATTCTTTTACGTCCGAAACCATACAGTTAGTTATTATTATAGTTGGGCATTGCCAACCCTAATATGAAAGTGAGAGAACCGAGAGGGCATCCGTGTTACATAGTTGTGCACTATAATATTTATCACCGAATATAATATCGTCACCGAAATTCGATCAGGAGGACTCTATTATCATATCTTAAAAGTTAGAACAGCTGTATCGTCAGCCAGTCGAACTTGTCGTCAATTGTTGACGGCACGGTTGGCGTAGTGGTTGAGCGATTGACTGCTGCGCTGCGTGTCGTGGGTGTGATTTCCGCACGGAACAAATATTTGTAAGGCCTACAGATAGTTGTTACGGGTCTGGCTGTATGTGCATGTCACTTTGTATGTTTGTTAACGCACCCACGATACAGTAGAAATTCCTAGTGTGGGTCAACGTTTAAACTAAAAACTATGAGTAGTTGGGGGAAAACATTAAACGCTTAAT
Organism: Mamestra configurata; assembly: GCA_002192655.3. Taxonomy (NCBI): domain Eukaryota; kingdom Metazoa; phylum Arthropoda; class Insecta; order Lepidoptera; family Noctuidae; genus Mamestra; species Mamestra configurata. The sequence continues at coordinate 930,112 of NDFZ01005485.1, forward strand.
GTTTTCAAACGTCTTTTATAACGCGCACAGCAAAGGAGTGTAACGCTCTGCCTTTTTTTTTTTTTTATGGATGGGAAATCATCAAATGACTTCTTCCGCTCTGGGTGGAGCGGAAGGGCGTGTCAGACTCTTACTGACTAAAACCCATCCGTGTTCCTTCTAAAGCCCTTTGCTTTCCAGGGCCGCGGTGACTCTTTCGAACAAATTCCGCAACCCTGGCAGGCTCTGGCCCTAGCGGGCCCCGTCCTCTTTGCTGACATCTCTTTGAGGCGCGCGTGAAACACAACGCGCCATCGACCCGGGCCTGGTGGTGATCGGACAGCGAACCACCCAACGCTCGCCGTCCGCAGGCCCGCGCCTACGGTGGCCGGGGATCGCCCTGCGACTCCCGACGCCCGGGGCGTCTTCTCCTGTTGCGGCGGTTGGGACGAAGGCCTTGCCTTTCCCTCGCGCGGTCCGCCTCCTCCTTCGCTAGCATTACTGCTTCGCAGAAGGAGGTGACCGCTTCCCAAGCCTCCTCGCTCCGGACCATGGATTCAACCAGGGCCGGACGCGAGAGGTTGCCGCCGCCGATCGCCTCGACGAGGACACGGCGGTGCTCAGCCCAAGCAGGGCAGACCTCCACCGTATGCTCCACCGTGTCCTCCGGGCGATCCTCACAGTGCTGACACCCGGGCGTGTCCTCCCGCTTAATCCGAAACAGGTACCTCCCGAAACAGCCGTGTCCGGTAAGTACCTGCGTCAGGCGGAAGGTGAGGACGCCGTGGCGCCTCTCCAGCCACTCCTCAAAGAGGGGCCTTACCGCCGCAATTGTGGCGTGCCCAGCGCTGGGCCGCGATAGTCGCAGTCTCCATACCGCCATAGTATCCTGCCGGAGCTCCGTCCGCCGCGACGCAATTTGCCGTGGCAGCGGAGTTTCGCCCCGGCGAAGCACCTCCACGCGCCACGCGTAAACGTGCGCGAGGGCTCTCGCCTCCAGATCCCATGGCGGTAATCCGGCAAGGAGGCTCGCCGCCTCGCCTGAGACCGTGCGGTATCCCCGAGCCAGCCGGATGGCCATGACTCTTTATTAGTGTGAACAGGCTTTTTCTGGGTAAGCTCGCTCCATCGTCGACTTTGTATCTGTCATGTATGACCTAGACTAGAGTCAAGAGTAAACCCATCTCAAACAAAAAAAGACTATGGATGTAAAAATGTTTCATATCTGAATAGAAAAACGCATATATAGTTTGAAAATTGATGCTAATGAAAGCATTTTTCCAGTGCGCAACTAGAACAAAATGAATTTTCTTTGTGTTGAATAAGGAGTTAGAATTTCTATTATAAAGAAACCTTTCATTGCACAAAAGATCTCCCTAAACCATATTTTTTACCCGCAATTTAGCACAAATGCTTTGTGGTATGCCTCCTACAAATCATTATGGAAACAGGTGTTCAAGCTCCCGGTATATGTAATAACGCGCGAATTTTGTGGGAGATATATTTTTAGCTAATCTTTACCAACGATGTATGCTGCTTTCTCGTTGGATTTCTATCAAAGGAAAAGCAAATAAAAAGAGTTATAAGTTGGTGTATTTTTGGCATACAATAAAATATTCTATCTAGGCAATTTTTGAGAAGAAAACAGAAATGGCACGAAAACTTTAAATCTTGATATGGCTTCCACAGAAGAACCAATAAGGTTACCGAAATATCCCGAAACTTTAATGAAAGTGGCAGGGCACATTCTACGCAGAACAGATGATCATTCAATGGGGTAAAAAGGTTCTGTAGTGGCGTCCGCGTACAGGAAGACGCAGTGTCCCACAAGGTGGAACGATGGTATTGTGAAAGCAACGGGAATCCGCTGTATGCGAGACTCACAGGTTTGCATCCAACAGTGGACGTATTTCGGCTGAAGTGATGATGATGACAAGAAGAATTTAGCGAATGAGCGATGAACAAGCATTTAGCGCTAGATCAGGAACGAGTTATATCAGTTACCGGAAAATTACAAATACTGTAAGATTGTAAAATATCGCGTGAAATTTAATAAGAGACGCATACCTGTACTGGAAACTACTGAATTTAGAAATGATTTATTGTTTACAAAACGTTTTTTTCGTAAAATATCGAGAAATTATAATCTAATAACGATTTACTACCATCTCTCTTACAAAGAAAAATTCTCGTCAAATTCGAAAATTGAATCGCCGCGCCGCCTCAGAATTTTTACTTAAAAAAATACTTTTAACAAATACCGAATTCTAACCTAAAAATCTCCTTGTATATTAGTTACAGCCTCGCCCACTTTGGAAAAGGACAGCCCTAATGAGATAGAACAGGAGTGGCCGCCATGATTGAGATCTATGGCGCACGTGAACCGAATTACGATAACCTAGAATTGATGGAGCCTTGAGTTATTTGCGAGGTTTTTCTTAATCGGGGGTATTAAGGTCGTCATAAACAAAAACCAAGTCTTTAAACATATCGAATTTTCAAAATTGAAAAGAAAATAAATAATTAAAAACTTTTAAAAATTTCCACCCTTGTTCGACTAGTGAATAATGCTTAGCCCATTAATTCCGCGTCCGTATCTGTGTGCATGAAGTCCAAATAACCAATTAATCCTCTTAAAAAAAAAACTCGACTAATGCAAAGCATTTTTCTTTGTTTTAGTTTAACTATAATATGATTAATTGGTGTATAATTTAATTGAATTTATTTATATTTTGAAATTGAATTTATTTATGGATGAAAATTAATTTTAATTTATTGGTTCTAATTTAATTTTAATATAATGTATTTGTTTGACATACATAATTATTTTTATTTTATTATTTTTGTTGTTGTCCTGATTAATGTTTATTTTAATTGTTAATGTTACTGTGCAATGGGTGTGAATTACCTGAATATATGAATTTATATTATAAAGACGGTTAAAGATACATCAAAACAAAATACCCAAAGAAATATGGAAACCTTTTAAAATAATTGAGTACATCTTTAACCTCAAACTTTCCTCACTTGCCCTAACATTAAATTCTAAAGCATGCACCACAAGCTATAAAAATAAATTATTATGACAGACGGGAAACTTTGAGAATCACTGCCTCAGACAGTCTGAAAACTTTGGCTACATCGCATCTAAAACGAATGGAAATTACAAGCGCACAAAGTTTGAGTCTATTTTATTATTAACTGGTTGAACTGCAATATGAAAGTTTGAGAACCATTTGCTTTTTAATTGTCTGAGTATGAATAATGTTTGAAAGAATTTTGTGGATCTTCTTTTACCTTCAACCAAACTTTGGATTTTAAAAACAACATCAAATTGATCATCAATAAAATATAAATTGACTGCTGCGCTGCGTGTCGCGGGTTCGATTCCCACACGGAACAAATATTTGTATGGCCTACAGATGGTTGTTCCTGGTCTGGCTGTTTGTGTATGTGAATTTATACCTATGTTTGTAAACGCACCCACGATGTAGGAGAAATTCTGAGTGAGGGGACGTTTTTAAATATATATATATATATAACGGGAAGTCAGGATTATCTTCAGGATCAGCCACAGCGGTTTTAAATGAAAATCTTGTAAGATGTCACAGAATCAATTTCTTATAATAATCTTCCAAATAATTATATCCTTATTAGAATTACGAGTAACAATTATACTATCGAACTAATCACGAAATATTAAAGGACTAGCTGTGCCCGCGACTTCGTCCGCGTGGTATAGTGTCTTTTGGTAGCATTCAACTTATAAAACATTCACATGTACCTTACATATATCCATATACAAACTTTTATCCCCTATTCCCTATTGTTATTTTACACCCTTGAGGGTAAATCTTTTAGAAACTTTGAATGTCATATTTATTTCGAATCAACAGCCTAAAAAATAAGTTAAAAGCTTCTAGCTCTAAAAATGACGATACTTCCATACAACTTTTCATCCCCTTTCAAACCCTTACAATCCTTTTTTTCCATTAAAAAGTAGCCATGTCCTTTCTTGGGCTCTACACTTTATGTGTACCAAATTTAATTTAAATCGGTTCAGTAGTTTTGGCGTGAAAGCACGACAGACAGACGGACAGAGTTACTTTCGCATTTATAATATTAAGTAAGGAAAATAATGATTACACCGAATATTAGCGATTCGTCGGATTTGTGGAGCACAATCGCCGTTGACGACCCAAATGTCCGTTTCAACATGGCCGCGTCACCAACCAACCAACGCTTCGCTAGACCGACAGCTGCCAGTCTTGTTCGGTAGTAATTCGATAGATGGCGGCAGTCCATGCGCCGTCATATATATGTCACCGGAAATTGCAGACTTCGTAAGATTTTAATAAATCTGTATTAGATTATAATTTCTCGATATGAACAAATCGTTTTGTATACAATCAATCCCATTACAATTAAATAGTTTTCAAAACATCCGTGTCTTTTTAAGAAAAAGTAGTTTACAATTTTACGAGATATTTTACAACCTTACGTTTGCGTTTTTATACATATATATATTTCGTAGTAATTGAAGTCCTATGTCTAAATACGGCAAGCGTATTACCGTCAACCGGGCACAAGTCCAGATTCCCGGCTTTTACTGAGAAATTACACGTCTAAGAGAAAACTCATTACAGTTTGCTAGAGCCGGGAATCCAGCACTGAACTCATACTCAGCAGAATAACTCGTGACCACTAAACCAACGAAGCAATACAATCAATCAAAAAACTACGTTACTTAAAAATCCTGAGTATCCATTAAAACAAGTCCAGTTAAAGACAAAAATATATTTTATTCTACACCAATCAAAAAACTGAAAATTCGTTTTTCATTGCCAGATTTTCCTTATCAATCGGTAATTCAGTTCGACAGCTCTGCAAAACAAAAATGATGCATAATTACCGATATAAAATAAAATGTAGCACACACATTTTTGTATTTCATCAATATCTCCGATATTCATCACAATGTGAAGTGCATTGAATCAAGGAGGTTCCACGAGAGGATATGCTTTTACATAATATGTAAAGGTACCTACATAAAGGATACTATTTTAGTATGAAGTGATTTCTTATTGTACGGAAATTATATGCAAAAGAGCATTTGGCTACTATCAAAAATCTACATGAATGAATATTTATTTCTAAGTTTACTAACTTAAAATAATAGATAAATAATTTGAAAAAAAAAACTTAATTATAATAATTACTATTAAAAAAAAGATCGTGAGAAATATAGGGAAGTAACACGCTTTTCAGGTTCTTAGTGACGTCACACGAAATTAGTTGTCTCTGTTTACCTATGGTAAACCCAGTTCCGGCATTTTTTTGATATTTTCTTTTATCTAGCTTTGAGAAATAATACCTAACCCAATTTTTCTATTGACTGATAAACAGACAAATAAGTTTAAGAAAGATACAAACATTCCTGGCAGGAAGGCACTTAAGTGATTTTCAAAACTGACCCGTAATTTGGTGAAGTTCTATAAGCCAACAAAATCGTGGGCATAGCTAGATTCGTGGAACACTACTCTTAGGGGTTGAAGTTTCTATTCAAACTAAGAAAGAGCAACTCCTACTGTTGTTAACGCTCCAATCTAGCAAGAAAGTAATAAAGATATTTCAACAAGAGCTCTGTAACTATAAAACTCTCTGCCACCGATATTGCGTTCAATCCAGTCAAACCAGCAGAAAATACCGCCATCTTTGAAGTGGTATCGAGTAGCGAAAGCTCTTCAAACTGTTTTTATTATCTCTTGAAACTTCCGAACAATTTAACCTGCAACATTCAACAGTTCGTTTATTTACTACTCTTTCGGATTCCGTACGGTCAACTAAAAATTTTTTGACAAAAAAATTACAAGAATTTTTTTTTTTCATTTTTAGTGGTACCCCACACATAACAACACCACTGTAAAGTCGCAGGAAAGCAAAATACGCAATTCCGTTTACCTTGGTTGACATATTTTTTCCAGCTATTTTGATTTAAAAACCAAACTACAGAACCAATTTTGATAAAATTTCTATGGGACCAATCGGAAAGTATATTCTTTCACATAATAAAATAATTTTTCAAATCGTTTCATAAATGACGGAGTTATGAGGTAACAAACATAAAAAAAGGAAATGAGAACCTCCTCCTTTTTTGAAGTCGGTTAAAAACGGAACCAGTTCTAGGATCACTCTAGTGTCTGTCTGTCCATATATCACAGACAATTATCTCCTCTACTGAACTGATTCTGTTGGAATTTGGTACGCATAATGAGCTTTTGTGACCCAAACATGGACGCGTAACGCTTTTTAACCGACTTCTAAAAAAGTAGGAAGTTCTCAATTCAACGGAAACATTTTTTTTATGTATGTTCTCCGATTACTCGAAGATGGCTGGACCGATTTGGATAATTTATTTTTGTTTGAAAGGGTGGTCCCATGATCATCAAATCAGGATCTGATGATGGGATCCTGGAGAAATAGAGAGAACTCTTCAAATTTTATAGGCACACTTGAAACCATTTGGGTAGTTTTTGGAAGAGTACTTTCTCGGAGTAATCCCATTTCAATTTGGTGAAGATCTGATGAAGAACTTCTCAATAAATGATAGCAAATGGACTGGGATTGCTGAAATCTCATGTCTGTCTATTGTTTACACCAGTTCATAACATAACATCACGCCGGTACGCTGTGAAGGGGTAAGTCGGTTGTATTATTTTTTGTAAAAAGTTTTTATCAATAAAATTTGAGCATGTGTTCACTTTTGAGGGACAAATTAAAATATTTAAAAAAGTTTTTCAAACTTGTGACACATCTGATGGTATGATTGTGAGGGTTTCAATTTCTCTTATTCAAAAAAAAAAAATTGATGTTATTTTATAAAATTAAAGTAAATTTACCATTCCTCAGGCCCTTTATTTCTGAATACTTAATTAAATTACTACACTAGAAAGTTTCTTTGGAATCACATCAATACTTCCAAAGATTTCCTTTTACAAACATATCAACAAACAAACAATCTTACCAGTTTAACAACAACATATTTATTTCGATGTTTCTTGAAAAGAAAATAAAAGTTCAACTTAACTGAGAAAGCACTCAACGGCAAACGAGAACAGGAAAAAAGAACTCTATAGAATCTTTAAGTATCGAAAAAGTTTTGTTGTTTACTTTTTTATTGAGCACCTCCAACAATAGACTTAGGGATTTTTTATTTAAGTATTTATTCAATTCATTTCAAAATCATTTATTCTCTCTTCGCATTAGTTGCCTTAAAATTAACACTGTCAGAGACTAATGTATCTAAATATTAATTAATATTGATTAATTAATAGGCCGTGTTAAGACAGATGCGAGAACAACTCCTGTAATTGTACAGGAGTTGTTTTCGCACCTGACTTAACTCGGCCTATTTCTTAAATAGGTACCAAACTTCTTGTACGAAAATTATCACAAAATTATTGTTTCAAATTGGTTGATATGACATTTCAACAGCCAATCGTATCACTTTACTTGCGTTTAACTTGTGTTATCGTCAAACAATAATATTAAATCCTGTATCTCAAATTTTCCATCTGCACTCTGCAGTGCCCCACGCAATGGATAATCCATGTTTCACCATTAGCAAAGCACTCAAAGCTCATAGCTATATTACATCTCATATAGAGTGTTTCAGAAGTGTGTGGTCATATTAAAGGGTGATGTTCTGTATTTGGTACATAGTAAAGAAACAATTGCAAAAAAAATACTTTTATCAAAAACTTAACTGAAACTTAAAAAAAATTACAAATGGGTTTTTTTATTCCATGTTTTTATTTTATTTGGCATTGTTTCTTTACTGTATATCAGGTGCAAATATATAAACGTTGAATATGACCACACACTTCAGAAACACCCTGTATGTTCTTCACTGCAACGCAATTCAATTTTGTATCTTAATTTTATTTATTGTACACCTACCACAGTATAGTCTTAATAACCCAAAGGTTGACTGGTAGAGAATGCCTTGATGCATGAAGTCCGCCCATGTACCACTATTGTACATAAAGTTTAAATAAATAAATAAATAAATTAATTAATGCGTTCGGTATGACCAAACCGTAGCCATCGGGACACACAAATGTATATGAATGTGGGTGTCACCGGAAAATAGCAAACGCAGTAAGATTGTAAAATATCGCGTGAATTGTGTTTTTTTTTTTAATAAGACACGGATATATTGGAAACAATTGAATTTGGATGGGATTTATTGTATACAAATGATTTTTTAATAATATACTTATTGAGAACAATAATCTAATCAAGATTTATTACAATCTTACGGAGTCAGCCATTTTCCGGTGACGAGTACATTGTATCCCAGATAATCCATCTACTCTGTGATTTCAGGGTGCGTTTCATAACGTATAAACTCATTTGGTCTAATTTCATTTTATTATCGTTCATAAGATATAATCAACGTAAGATATACCAACTGTTAAGATAATTGCTCTACATATAACATTTACTTCTTCTAAAACTTATTTAGTATAACATTGTTTGATATAACGTTTATGTAGTCGAAAATGGCACCTGCCGGGGATTGCGGATGTCGCATACGTTCCCGCGATCCCCGGCGTAGGTGGAAGATGGAACACCGGGGTGGTTTTAGTCAGTAAGAGTCTGACAGACCCCTCCACCCGCCCCAGGGTGGAGGATTTCCATGAGGATTTCCACCGAGATCAAAAAAAAAAGGTTAGGCGGGAGCCCGGGGATTGCGGATATCGCATTCGTTCCCGCGATCCCCGTCGTAGGTGGGAGATGGAACACCGGGGTGGTTATAGTCAGTAAGAGTCTGACAGACCCCTCCACCCACCCCAGGGTGGAGGATTTCCATGAGGATTTCCGCCAGATATCAAAAAAAAAAAAATTGGTTAGGCGGGCCCGCCTTCGTGGTTATTTTTTTTTTAAACCACCCAGAAATAGGAGCCCCGTCGAACTACCTTAGCGCAGGTGGTAATCAGTTACTAGTTATGTTTTTATGTCTTTTGAGTGGTATGTCAAACGATTTTATATTTAATGTATGTTATGCTTATTAAAAATAGTTCTTTTAAAATTATATCAATCGTTTATTATATTAACTAATCGTTATATTAAATAAAATGATAGCTTCCGTTGTTATATGTTGTAAATATTAGAGATTTTATTGTTATATCATATATTACTTACCCGTGATGTCAAGTTAGCGTTGACAGATTGCGTATTTCAATGCAATGTATTTGTATGTAAATTGTATAACTATGTTGATATTAAGGGTCGTGTTTGAATAATTGATTGGCAAACTGGCTGACGGCCTACCTCATGGAAAGAGAGAGATATTACTAGCACCAAATGTTTGAACAACTTGTGAGAAGGGTGAAATATCTAGATCTCGTGTATGGGTCTAGAACACGTCTGCAAGGATCCACCATTTTGGAGGTTTTAAATTGCGCATGATGACTATCATTATTCTTTAGTATACGTATCATTCAAGAGCTAAGGTCTTAGATGTAAGAGTCTGACACGCCCTTCCGCTCCAACCCAGAGCGGAGGAAGTCATTTGATGATTTCCCATCCTTAAAAAAAAAAAAAAAAAAAAAAAGCCTTAGATCCTACAATAATTGTCTTTCACATTGAATTTGACTTCAAATCAAAGTCAAAGCATTTATTTCGAATAAACCATTTACAGGTATTTTTAAATTGTCAAAGTCAGTCAGTCAAAAACATGAAGCTATTTGCACGTTCCAAAGCATAGATCTCTATGCAAGAAACTCCACGGACACAGTTGAAACCATTTTATGTTTTACAAAAATCCTGGTTACATGAACCTTGTTGCCTCTATATGTGATAAGAATGTAAAGAAAGAAAAAACAATTCTTAGTATCAAATATTAAAATTAGCCAGTGGCAGCTAAGAGATGACCAGTCTTCACTGATGGCACCCGTTCACGAACGTGACGCGTGCATCAGCACCATTCAGCTCAACGATTGTGAAGGGAACTGAATGATACACGCGCCACCATCAGCGAGACAGTGAGCGAGTGAGCATGACACGTCCTAAGTGCTTTAACTACAGTATTTACATAAAATATCTACATACAAACCTTTATTGACAAACACAGACATCTTTAGAAAGGGTTATCCAAATATCCAAGCTTTATCTCGTTCACCAGTCACAAAATAATTTTACGCCTCACTACATTTCGGCTGGATATTAACTAACGAAGCATATTCAGTTTATTAGATAGTAAACACGGGGATATTGAGTGGTGTGTATACTTGTGGATTAATGGCGGATGATATTGGGTTGCTTTAGTCATGAGTCAAACTATAAACCGGTAGATTAGTTGGCGGGATTCGGTGTTACTAGGTGTATGTGTTAATGTAAATATATGCCTACAATAACAATTTTTTAATGTTTATTTTCGGCATTACCAGGTAAAGAAAACAAAACTGATGAAGGACCTCTGAGCTTAGATGTGACTGATGTGAGTTTTAAGCAGCTAAGTTAATTTCAATCTTTCAAAATAAAAATCCAGGTTGAAATAATTTAAAATAAGTGTCACAACAAAACCATTTTATATGTTACACGGTACAGTTGGACTTTTTTTAACCCCCAAAAGTTACCCCATAGGTTTTCAAAACGTATTGCTAAACGTGGTGATTATGGCAACCCGCTCCCCCTTGGGGGAGGCTTATGTCAAACAGTGGTCGTCTTTCGGCTGGTATGATGATGATGATGATGAATAGGTCTAGTAGATTCAGTGCAAATTGTCTGTGACAATCAGACAGACAGAAACACGGGAGATCCTATTACAGTTCCATTTTTGCCTTCGAACGTACGAAACCCTAAAAACTACCCACCCTTGCCATATCAGTCATGCCCCAAGGATTCAACAAATTATTCCCTCCACATACTCCAGCATACATCATAACGAAACTTCAAACTTACTCGCGTCGATAACTACTCGAGGAAGTACCTACACTCGCAAGTTTGACGGCGGTAAAGTTTAAGACAAAGTGGTCATCATAGCCTGTCTGCTGCAGGCTTTTCTAACTCCTATTTGCTGTATTAATCCTACTCTACTATACATATGTTTATACTTTGATTCTTAAGGTATATTAGTAGGTTTATACTTATGTTCCCACCATTGCAGATTGAAAGCTTCAGACAAAGAGGGAACGAGCAATGAAACACGTGATAAATTTCAGAAGCTAGGAGGTGAAATAAATCACAGTATACCTTCCAACGCTTCGTCATATTTTTCAGTAATACTCAATCCAATAATTATAAACAAAATTCTGTTCAAAATTCAATGGCGGGAGAACAATTGCGAATGCCACAGATTAAATATGACCGCCACATAAAACTAAAGCTTATTCATTTTAAGTACTTTACAACTAAATTACAATTGGAACATCCGAAATTACTTATTAATTTCACGTGTTTTTTTAAAATTCAGATTAAAAAATAGAATATCATCATAAAAGGTAACACACGGATGCTCCGTGCATGTAAGCGACTTCTGATATAAATCTCAAGATCTGTTCTTTCGCTATTATGGTCACTATGGTCAGTGGTGTTGTTTCTGATAAGAAATTTTACCAAATAATGTCATGTCAATGGGAGGGGCAATTCTCATATCTTTAAGGAGTAGTCGCATTCGTATCGCTGTTGCAAACTATCACCTCTAATTTCTCTACATGTTGACAAGTTTTTGACATTGCGACTTGATTCTGAATGCTTTTTAAGTACGATACTGTATTGTAAAATATTGTGTTTACCTACATACATCCGGTTAGACACCAACAGTAAGAAATGGCTATTTGATAAAGGCTAGGCAGATAATGATGAATCAATTTTCTGCACACAAAACAGTATGAAAATACCTAATACAGGTGGTTTACATCACCAAAAAAAAACATTTTACCTCAAAACATTCGGGCTCGTTATACCTTACTAAACTACACTCATTAATATTTCATGATACGCAACAGTTTTTCCAGTACTCCTAGGACATTACATCAACCACGTTTCGTAAAAATGATTATAGGAAAACATGAAGCATAGAACAATAATTATCTTTTTTATCCAACAAACGACACTCCTAAATAAGGTCAGTATTACTCAGGGGAAAAGTAACATAATTACATTAACAATACTTAAAGCAGACATTAATTATTCCACATGACCGCATGCAAATTCGATAAACAATAGGTTAAAAAGTGTTTAAACCATAGGGAAAGAGTTCTGGGAATGGCAACACTAAGCAATATTTTGTGTCATGCTCCGCAGCAGAACCACTTTGACTACATTATGTAAAGATTACAGGATAAAATGTAGATAATGTCTATATTTTTGTAGCATAATATCAAAAATTGTATATTGTTAGTTTCTTGGAATATATCAATTCACACCAGTGAAACGTCCAGGGAACAAATAAAAAAACTTTCTAAGGATTATACGAGATGCAGTGTATTAAATTCCACGTCTTTTGATAGGTAGCAGTCTGTGTGCAAGTATAGAGATAAACGAAATTAAAAATTAATTAATAATTATAAATTAATTGTAGATGTTGTTATCTTGATATAAAATTTATTTATTTATTTATCGTCAAGAAATATATATATTAATCTTGTTATTTGCTAAGAAATTCATGCCAGGCGCATTCCGATAAAACATTTACATGATACTAAAAATCAGTAAGTATTTATCTAAAATTGTAGATGTTATCTTGATGTAAAATAAATATACATTTGTTTATATTGTTGCCTGTGCATAATCAGCGTGAAATAATCATTATTTTAAAGTGGTTCTGCTGGAGAGTATGCTCTGTAGCATGACCACTTTGAATTGATATTTTCCAAGAAACTAACAATATACATTTTTGATAGTAAGCTACTAAAATATAGAAATTATCTACGTTTAATCATGTAATTTTTACATAATGTAGTCAAAGTGGTTCTGCTGCGGAGCATGACACAATATTTTAGCACTATCAACACCGAACTGTCAGATATCTGCCAAATTGTGAGCTGTCAAGTGTCAGCTGACCATCCAAAAGGAAACTTGCAGAAAATCACATAATCTAGAAGGCCAATTCCCTTGATTTAAGAAACGTACACATTCGTATCGTAGTTGCAATTACCTACTTAAAATGCAGAAAGATAGAGGTGTTTTTGATAGATTGCAACTGAGATACGAATGTTCCATGAAAAGTACGACAATTGCCCTCTGTTATACGCTGTCAAAGACGGACCACCCAGAAGTAGTCCCACAGATGTCGCGATTCGCGCAAAATGGCCGCCACAGATGTTCGGATAATCTTTCACACAAACATTGGGCTAATCAGAAACTATAGAACGTCACACACATCATCCTAAATCTATATCTATATCTAAACTAACTTCATAAAACTTTCCTCATAAAAAGTAAAAACTTAGTCCCGTTTCAAAAGATCAACAGCACTGAAATTCGACTCGTATTCCCAAAGTAAAATAAACCATGAAAAAGCATATTTCGCTTAAAAAGAAAGGGTGGTCGTACAGTTACGCATATTTTATTTATAGATTTTCCCCTCGCTTTTGCGAAACCCTCGCTCTGAACGAAACTCAAGGGGTACTCCATAGTAATTTTGTTAGGACTATCTAGCTTGGTTAGTCACGTTATCGTGTGGTTTCAGAATAGGGAATCTTCTCTCTTGAGCGCTGCATAGTTAGAACTATACTGGTACTTACTTAAAAAGCATTTAAATTCAAGTCTCAAATCTCAATATCATCTCAACGTCAATCAATGTGAAAGTGACAAAATACTTCAGCCGCATCCATTTAGATTGGAAGCCGACACCAAAAAGTTAGGAAGCGTTAGGCAGATGGATATTATGATGAGCTAAAATTTATTAGGCGGGCCACATTTATAGGATGCACATGGACAGATGGGGCAAAATAGTCACGCGGTGGGTCCCTAAAAAACCCTGGCGGGACGATTTGGACTCCTGCGGTGGGCTTTGCCTTCACACACAAACTTGTGTGTCTATGTTATCCCACTGCTGAGGAAAGCCTCAGCAATGGGATAACACAGACACTACACCACTGACGCGAAAATATTATGAAGTTCGCGCGCCAGAGGCTGAAGTCGCATCGCAACATCAACTTTAAGGCGTTTGTGTTACGCATACCAACGTGCTACCTGCATCAGGTGAACGAACAAGTGCCACCGGAACGCAGAAAGACTTAGTGCAACTAAGTGATACTAACATAGTTTTAAGTTTTATTTTCTTACACAGTTGTTATAATATGTACACTTCTATTAGGTTAAGGTTTTTTTTTTGTCTAAAGTTCGTAACCGAAACGAAAATAAATGTTTTATATATGTTTTTTTTACGTAATTCCTACAAATTTTATCAAATACGCTAAATAAGCCTCCTCTTAGTTGATACCTAACAGTACTCGCATTTTTATCATAGAACTCCGAACCCACATAGCCAAACACTCAAAACTAATTACATACAACAAAAAAGATACGAAGAAAAACAAAAGACTGCGTGTTCCTAAGCTGAAACTTCTTGCCAACAAACCCAGTAGTATCTCGTTCATCATCAAGGGACTAATCAGCAGTAATAGTTCCAGTGTCCTCCCATTTCAATCCTGTGTCTTATGCGCTGCTATCTAGCATCTACTTTCATTAATTATGTAGGGAACACACAATGGAGGCGGTACCATTGGTTTTAGAGATATATTGTTCTGGATTATGGTCATTATTAAGCTCACTAAGTTCTTGAAGAAAGTCCTAATTGATATTTTGCTATTGATTCAACCAAGCTAGTTATTGAGATGACTATTCAGATGTCTTTCGTCGCCTATCCTATAGGAATCTATTTATATGTATGTTATTTTCATATCAGAGAAATAACATACATATAAGTGTGAAGAATATGAATAGATGATGTCATTCAAAGAAATTCGATGAAAACTATCGTGAATGTCAGGGTATTACTACTGGCTGACTGCTGGCGTCGCCGTCGGCCGAAGGTGCAGTGTGCTTTGCTTGTGGGTCACTGATGAGGCTGAGGATGCTGAACAGGAATGCGCGTTCGCCGCATGCTGGTGGTCAGGATATCCGTAGAAGCCGAGGGTACTGGCTGGCTGTATGACTCACTACTCGAGAGCTTAAGGTCATGATTAGGAGAACTGGTCATGATGGAATAGCTGCACGAAGGCTGCACTGACGTTCAATATCGAGGGTCACCAGTTTAGAGGGATGCGAACAGGGCAGTCGCCCAACAGACACAACAACAGTCTGGTCGGAAATCCTTCCTTTTTCAATGGAGGCTTGCGGGACTTTACACCCCGTTTCGGATCCCTCGATGGATCGCCAAACGTAAGGCCTCTATCAATGTATAAAAATATGAAATAGGTACGCATTTATCTACAATAATTTTCGGTCGTCACATCGACCTTTAGTTCAAAATTCGCAAACAAACCGTTACATAATACTCGCAGTAAAAATAGTTTGGCACTGACAACTGACACGTTGCATACAACAGCTCGTTTTAAAATAACTTTGTTTTTGTTACACTGACAACAATGTTAGGAATAAATTCTGCGTCATCACACTTCAATCTGCCTTGCCTTTTCCCAAAAATGTTGGGATTGTCTTCCAGTATCTTACATGGAGCGACTCGGTACTGGGTACCCCTACGCCAGGTTGGGGCCAGATTGCCTAGCTTCTGACTACCCATAGCGACTGTCAAAGATCTTCAAATGACAGCCGAGACTAACAGCTTCCAGAAGAAACTATTCATCTGTCTTTGACCACCTAACGAAAAATTATAGTGCGAGAGGAAGAAAAACTTATTCACATGTTAGAGCGAACTAGTGACTCATCACTAGTTCGCCCTAACATGTGAATAAGTTCAGTGAACAAGACATTCGTTCAGTGAAAGATAATTGTGGGAACTACTACAAATGTAGTTCAAGGTGTGAAGAATGTATTCAGGTTTATTGCATGCTCTATTTTAATTTTATTGTCAATTCTCTATGGTCTCGCGTTTCTCTACTATAACACCTGATGGTAAGAGATGAGTGTGTGTCGTGATGTGGTCGCCAATAGCAGGATTGCTTAGAAGTAATCTATTCACTCTTGACTTAAAGACCCCATGTTGTAGCTATCAGAAAACACAGACTGCGGCAATTCTACTTTAGCCGTACGAACAATATTTTAAGTGGCCTACCGCACGTCGTCTCGAACACCACACGTCTTAAACTGTCATCAAATCAGATAATGAGAAAATATTACATTATTTGATTAAACATTCTCGGATCCACAACGTTTTTTAAAACAAATTAATCAGAATTCAAGACAATTTAAAACAACGTACGTCGCAAAATGGAATTGTTGATTTTTAATGTCACAGACATTAAAAATCAACGATTCCATTTTCAAATAAAACTCAATTCCCCCGCATCCAAAGACCAAACTTTGTAATTTAAAATCGAATAAATTACGTTTGAAACCCCACGTCCGACGCCATCT
This sequence comes from Mamestra configurata, assembly GCA_002192655.3. NCBI lineage: Eukaryota > Metazoa > Arthropoda > Insecta > Lepidoptera > Noctuidae > Mamestra > Mamestra configurata. Next base: position 946,642 of record NDFZ01005485.1, read on the forward strand.
TGATAAAAATTCACGTCTCGATTCGATTTAATGTCGAATCGAGATTATCTGTGGTAGGAGCCACAGGACATAAAGTACTGTTGCCAAAAACGTGTCGAGATGAAATGTTTATTTCTAGTGTACGGTCAGCATAGCCAACTGAGTTTATTTTTCTGTGAAATTTTGCTGTGCACTGTACGAACGTAAATCATGGTTTTAATGCTGTTCTTGTCAAGGGGGGATTGTACTCAGATTGGATTGGTTTAGGCTAGACTTACACACACAACTATTTTTTGTTTTAAATTAGGTAGGGCTGTTTTTGTGAGTGATTTTTGCAGTCTGTGAATGGTATTCTGGTTCAAAATTGTAGAGGGAAATTAAATAACTTATCTTTAGGGGTACCATGAATGAGCCAAACTTCTCTAGATAATAAGACACAGGCATCATCTATTCTATAAACATCTCACTGTTGAATAAAAAATCTAATTAGCCCGTCAGATAGATTTCCAAAAAATATTGAACACGTATTTTTTCTTACTAATACATTTTTTACTGGAAAGTGACGATACAAGCTCCCACTCCTTATCTTTGATGCGTTTTATCTTTTTTTTTTGTTATCAATATTTTTCGATAATCTTACAGACGGACTAAATACAATCATATTTTTTGAACTCAAGAAACATCTAGGGATGTTTCTTGAGTTCGAGTTTGGAGTGAGCTTGAGGTGAACTGTCGTTTCTGCTTGATTGAATTAATTGACAGCTCACTTCATGTCCCCTTCACCAAGTTTTCAATATAAGATTATTAGAGAATCGTAAAACAGTCTGTTGTCGTTCAAATTAACTGACAGACTCAATAGGGAACATGCAAATATTATCTAAAAATAAAACAAAAATTTCATACTAACAGTGAAACAAAAAGAATCAAAATTGATCGAAAAACAAACGAGGTACAACTATTTTTTAAAAATATATCTGTCCCTTCGCGACGACGTCGTTTTCTATGGCAACTGTATAGGCGTCATAGTATTTGACGTCAGAGTTCGTATCGGACTTCTCTTTCTAATTGTCATCTTTGAAGATTTATGATTTCATCGCTGATGAAGAATTTTAAAAATTAATTCATTATTGTTTACTAGAGCAAATAAGAGCTAAAAATTGCATGCATATTCCCTATTACAAACAAAATGCTCTCTGGACATCTTTAAATAAAGTTGATCAATCAAGACATTCCATCCCATCAAGCTGTAGGAGGTAGGTACATTAACGCATCCCCAGAAAGCTTCATTGTCAGGACACGATAAGCCCCTAAATCCAGGACCCGTCAGTATTTATTGTTAAACAAAGTCCCTCCGCCGCGTCTGTCTGTCTTCACGCGATGAACTCAAAAAATAACGAAGAGATTTTGATACGACTTTCACCAATGGTCAGAGTCATTCATAGGGAAGGTTTAAGTGTATTCATTAAAGTTTTGTATATTGGCTAAAATATGACGAAGGTTGTGAAAGATGTCGCAAAAAATCATGCTGAGAGGGAGCTTATATGTAAATGTATGCTCTGCTAACCCGTGCGAAGCCGGGGCAACTTGCTAGTAGTTACTAATTTTATGCTTTGCCCTCGGACAATATTGACTACTTTATGATTGCCATATAACGTTATCGGCAAGGGATTAATTAGGATTCTAGATGAAACCTTTTCAAACAAAAGCGTAGACGCTCATATTGGAATCATGAAAGTAATCACGAGTTCCAATAATGTTTTTCTATTGCTTAGAGAAGTTACTGTTTCGTGTAACAATAGGTATGTACTTTGGTAAATATTATTAGTATAGATAATATACCTAGTATTTTAATTAAAGACGAGATAACTATCACATTTTGAAAGAACAAACTCTGTATCACACAAAACAAAGTTTAAATTGTAATGCAACTCAATCCATAATGGTATGGATTGAGTTGCATTACAATTTAGGGCTTTTTTTTTAAACTGTTAGTTCAAAATCAACTTAAAATAACAGTTGCATTAAGTTGAGTTACAAATTGAATTTGTGGCGATAACCTTTTTTTTTAAACGAGATCATTTGTACCTAACAAATAGTCTCGTTTATTAAAAAGAGCGAACGAGAGCTAGATAATCATTAAAATATTTAGAAACATTAAAAATCTACCAGTGGCATAGGAGATCATTCAGATTGTAGGCAACTTGAAAGTTACTTCCAACTGAAAGATCGTCCTTGTACACCAAACTATCGATGCCATCGATCGATGGTAGAAAGGATTAGTTGAAGCCGATCGATAAATTTTTTCTTCGATCAGCCAAGGCTAGGTACCACACCAATCGATTAACATCGATCGACGGCATGGATCGGCGGTTGATCAATTGTTTATCGCCCGGTATCCGTCGATCAGCCAAAGCTACCACACTAATCGAGCAACGTCGATCAATCTCGATCAATGGCATCGATCGACGGTCGATCGATTGGCATAGTAACACCATTATAGGGCAAAGCCATTACTAAATAGTTGCAATACTATGTCGATACTTGTATGACTTCATTGTATATGAGTAGGTAGGTTTCAAATTAATTATTTAAAGTATTGTATTGAAATCTTGTTCGGCCTGTGATTACGATTGTCTACGAAGCAATTCGCATGAAACCGTTCTATAAATGAATTTAACAATAGACACTTCGACATTCAAATTGTTGCCGATTCTAACAATAAATTCGTGATAAGAGCCTTTAGACTAAGAAACATTCTATCAGAGATAACGGTTGTGGAAATGTCAAAAATGCATTATGGTTACAGCTCCTTAGCTGTAACCATAATGCATTTTTTTTTGAGTAGCCCCCCAGACTCGGGCAGGGAATTCCACTAAGGAGTGGAATTCCCTGCCCGAGTCTGGGGGGCTACTCTCTAAGCCCGAAGTCCGTATATGCGGGCTTAGGTTGCGGGCGTATTCTAGTCCGTAGCACCTAACCACTAAGAATTAATGACAACTAATGAATGAATGATTTGACAGTTACAGTCAAATCGTGTTGTCATTCATTCTTAGTTCGGGTTCGGAACTAATCATAAGTCGGTAGGTGATACGGAGTAGAATACGCCCGAAATATATGCGTGCTATGTCCATTACTAGCAAACTTAATTTTACCTCTGCTGGTATCGCTTTGTTGTACCTATTAGTATATTAGTGTGTTGTACATATATTCGTGTTATTTTGGGTACATATATTAGTATGGGTGCAATATAAACAATTGATTAATGTATGTACACAAAAATTTAAAACTTATGTTTGAAAAGAGTAACTAAGGAGTTTCTTATCCGTTCTTCTCCTTAAGAATTTACTTTTTGCGAATGGACAACTAGAGTCACTATAATATTTTAATTTCAAACTGTAAATTTGATATTCAAAAGTGCCTTTTAACGGTCTAGTTGAAATAAATGAATTGACTTTGACTTTGACTTAAAAAAATGAGACAGACAGTTACATTAATATGTACAGGTTAGAATTTTTGGAGGGCACCAGTTCTAAAAAGTGTGAATTTAACTTTGTCTAAAGCCCAAGATAAAGTCCCAGTAAAGTGACCTTTATTTGCGTATATTTTATTTGTAGACCCTCACATTCGCCTAAGGCTTGTTCGGCAGGATAAATCAATTTCTTTTTATAGAATAACGGTTCAAATATGTTATTTATGGTAATAAGTTAGGAAGTAAAAGGCACAATAGTTTTGTACTGTCATGGTAGTTATTGAATTTCCCCATTTTTTTTCTACCGAAATATGTTGCAGAAATGTAATGTTATTCTTCCTCCCCAAAAAAAGCGATGACTTGAAATGAAACAGTTTTTACCTTTTTTTTTTAAGGATAGTAAATCATCAAATGACTTCTTCCGCTCTGGGTGGAGCGGAAGGGAGTGTCAGACTCTTACTGACTAAAACCCATCCGTGTTCCTTCTTGCGTTCCAGGGCCGCAGTGACTCTTTCGAACAAATTCCGCAACCCTGCCAGGCTCTGGCCCTAGCGGGCCCCGTCTCCTATGCTGACATCTCTTTGAGGCGCGCGTGGAACACAACGCGCCATCGACCCGGGCCTCGTGGTGATCGGACAGCAAGCCACCAACGCTCGCCGTCCGCAGGCCTGCGCCTATGGTGGCCGGGGATCGCCCTGCGACTCCCAACGCCCAGGGCGTCTTCTTCTGTAGCGGTGGTTGGGGCGAAGGCCTTGTCTTTCCCTCGCGCGGCCCTCCTCCTCCTTCGCAAGCATTACTGCTTCGCAGAAGGAGGTGACCGCTTCCCAAGCCTCCTCGCTCTGGACCATGGATTTAACCAGGGCCGGACGCGAGAGGTCGCTGCCTCCTATCGCCTCGACGTCGACACGGCGGTGCTCCGCCCAAGCAGGGCAGACCTCCACCGTATGCTCCACCGTGTCCTCCAGGCGATCCTCACAGTGTTGACACTTGGGCGTGTCCTCCTCCCGAAACATCCGTGTCCGGTGAGCACCTGTGTCAGGCGGAAGGTGAGGACGCCGTGGCACCTCTCCAGCCACTCCCCAAAGAGGGGCCTTACCGCCGCAATTGTGGCGTGCCCAAAAACAGTTTCTACCTGCAATACCTTTTTTTTGTTGTCGGGGTACCTTCCAACTATTCAAGGGTTGGAGGGAAACCTTCAAATCGCGCTTGGACTTTTGGGGAAAAGACCAGAGTGTGTGGGATTTTTACTTCACTAAAACCACCCCGGCTGCTGATAGGAAGGGTCCCGTGACCTCTTAAATCACCACCCTAGAACCCCCTGGCTAAGGATTAAATTACGGTTAGCCCCATAATTCTCATAATTCCAACTAAATTGATAATTTGAATCATCTCTAGATCTGCAACCTTTTTTTTTTTCTATATACCCACTTGCCCCGCTATAACTATCTACACGAAAAAAAAACAAAAGCTCTTAAGTAACTAAGTAAATTTCAAAGGATGGCGTAAACATATTCCTTCTCATCGCTGTCGACTGCAAGTGTGCTCAAAAGACTGACGACATTGCCACGTTGTATGGCAATGTCCAAGGTAAAAGCCAGCCTTGGGTCACGCGAAGTGTAAGGCGTTTTTATAGATCTCTAAATAGTGAATGAGCTATCGGACCGCATGGTCCAAGAATATTAACAAAATTAACAAAATTATTACGGTATGATGTCAAAGTTTCAATTAATTTTTATTTGAGCACACTCAATTCGATCTTGAGAGAAGGCTTTTATTCTAAATGTCAATAGCAAGATTGAAAAATGAGGGGTTACATTGGTACACCAGAGATAGGTCATCGACCCTCGCCATCTCGTCTAGACAAACAGACCGTGTATCTGATTGTGTCACCCCCAGATAAACGGGATAATGTAATTTTCTTCAACAAAAACCCTACAGGACTTACGTATAAGAAAACTCGTAAAAAAGTTTAGAAATGAATCTCCACGTGATTACAACTGAAATATTAAGTGTAGGTAAAATGCATTTAATTTACAAATATCAGCAAGTAAGGAAAATAAAATGAGGAAATAAATCAGTCAGGTTTAAACGCCAGGAAACCATTTATGATTTCAATTTGCCGTACGGAAACCCGCACGGTTTCCAAATTCAGACATCGAATATTAGGTTCCTCAATCAATATTCTAATACTTAGATATTAAAATGTTAGATTCATAAATGCCAGCCCAAAATATTCAGGTCCAAAAATAGTGCTAAAGTCGAAAATAGAAACGGCTCATAACTTACCCAGCCCAACCTAATTCTATGAAACATTCTGATTACTTACCAAAAATAGGCTTACCCACCTCCTGAAATTAGCAAATGAAATGGACCTGTCGTGATAAAGCCTCATCATTTATACATAAAGGTCGTGACATCCATTTGTTTCACAATTGTTGCAAAAATAACTGCAAACAATTTTGAATGATTCAAAACCGACAGAATTCTGCAAATGAATATAACTGTAACGTCTCAATAATCGAAATATTTACGTCTCAATGAAGAGATGGAGCTTTTCATAAAAAAAAAAACACGAAAAACGAATTTTCCGAACTCAACTTTCAGGACATCAAAGTCCTAACAATCGATAAATAAAGACAGACACAAAAAGAAAACAAAAAAAAGTAAAAAAATCTACTTACAAGCTAGGCTGTATACTGGAACACTCGTGCGTAGAAAAAATCCAAACGTCACACACAACACACGCACAAAACGATTCCAAATTCGAAATACACTAGCACAGATAGTGAATAAAAGCGCGGGATTATTGACGGAGAAGAAACACGACTGTACCGAACAAGGGTGCGGGACCGACTGGCCCCCTGTTTTTGAGTCGACCAGCGTCTGACAAAATTCGGTGAGTAATATTTATTAAACATCATTTTTATGGGCGATTAAACGAAAAATAGGGATAAGAAAGGTAATTTTGTTTGTATAATGGGTAAAAGACTGAAGAATTCGTGTTTCTGCGTGTTTTATTCGCCATTGTTGGCGAATTTTGTGCTAACAAAGGATACTAAGGCTGTCATGAGAAAATTTTCAATGTTTTTCCTGGCCATGTGGTATCTTTCATCCCGTTTCCTTTTCTAGCATTCGAAATAAGGGATTATAATCAAAAAGATAAGCAGTCGCCTGAATTTCTGATGACGTAAAGTTATTGCGAGGCGGAGGGTGAAAATTAAAAATAATTAAGTTGAGATTACTTTACTTGATAGAGATGAATGTAAAAGGACATGCTGTGCCGAATACAAATAAATAAAAATAAGGGCAGCAAGTTCATGTGGAAATAAAGACTTTTTGAAATAAAGACATCTTGCGTTCCTTAATAACTGATGTGTGATAATTATAGTTGGTTTTTACATGGGTAATTACCAGTTTTTTTTCCAGTGGCTCGCCGTCTAAAATATTTTTTTTTCCAATACAAGCAAACTAACATACAAAACATCTTTTCGATTATGTTTGTAAAATCAATTAAATAACTAATTTTATATCGAGTACCTTTTCAACCACAGCGCTTGAAAGAACAATATTTTTTAAAGGCCAATATTACTGATAATAACCCAAAGTGTAACTTTCGTGAAAAACATTCTAATACATAGTTGCGATAGTTTTAACACGAGTTACTAAATAGAATAATTATGAGCACTAAACTAAATTAAAATAGCATTCTGGCTTTGTCATCTACACAGGATTCATTGCCAGAAATAGAATGGTTAATTATGACTAATTGATTAAGCGTGCTTTAGTCTTAGTAGCAGTTACCTAAAACAAACATCATCATTAAATCCAAACACTTACTTTTTTAGGGTTCCGTAGTCAACAAGGAACCCTTATAGTTTCACCATGTCCGACTGTTTATCTGTCTTTCCGCGGTTTATCTCAGAGACGCTTAGCACTACAAAGTTGGAATTTGGCATTAATCACGTGGACAAAGTAGTAAAATTAAATATTAAAAACTTTTTTTTTTATTTAACTTTAAGTTTATTTTAGGAATTATACCTGCCTGTTTTATTCTGATGTACAAACTATACTCGTAATATTGTTAGGTTTATGCTAGCGAAGGAGGAGGCGGGCCGCGCGAGGGAAAGGCAAGGCCTTCGCCCCAACCGCCGCTACAGGAGAAGACGCCCCGGGCGTCGGGAGTCGCAGGGCGATCCCCGGCCACCGTAGGCGCGGGCCTGCGGACGGCGAGCATTGGGTGGCTCGCCGTCCGATCACCACCAGGCCCGGGTCGATGGCGCGTTGTGTTTCACGCGCGCCTCAAAGAGATGTCAGCATAAAAGACGGGGCCCGCTAGGGCCAGAGCCTGCCAGGGTTGCGGAATTTGTTCGAAAGAGTCACCGCGGCCCTGGAACGCAAAGGGCTTTAGAAGGAACACGGATGGGTTTTAGTCAGTAAGAGTCTGACACGCCCTTCCGCTCCGCCCAGAGCGGAAGAAGTCATTTGATGATTTCCCATCCATAAAAAAAAAAAAAAAATATTGTTAGGTTTCAGCAAAATACTTTCAGTCGTTTGTGCGTGACAGAGTAACAAACACCTATTCATCTATTAACATCCATTCTACTACACTTTGGCATTAAATCAGGGTTTGACGCATTCTGTACAATAAATATCAACTCCAAAATCGGCCTTATGATTACAGTTGTAGACAACAAAACAATATCGTATTGCCTTACATTTTTCTTTCATTAGATAAAAAAAACAAGTGACTATATCACCTCATTCGTGTCTCTCTGCCAAGCCACTGTTGTAATGTTACCCCTTAATAAAATATGTACCACCATAGACAACGAGAATGAACTGAGCCTGACCTTTCCAGGTATAATGTGAATACGGTCAGAAAAGTAAGAGAGAATATTTGGCCAAGTGCGAGTCAGACTCACACACGAAGGTTTCCGGTACGATTAACCGAAAAAAAAACTTTTCTTGTCTGGAGACGGTGAGTGAGTGACCCCCTTCAAATTTTGACCGTGAAAATTTTGTTGAAGTGAGTGTGAGGTGAACTGTCATTTCACTTAAAGCAAGACTAACACCTCAAGCTGACATATCCTACGTTTTTGACGTTGAGATGATTACAGAATAACACTGCCAGTATTTACCGTACAGTCGCCTTGTCCCTTTCTATGGAGTATTCAATTTTGTAAGGGAATCGCTCAGTCCATTCTCAAAGTCTATGTACGACAATGGCAGCCATTTTGGACCATAATTCTGAGATGGACAGGGCGAATCGCTCCGAGTACTTATTTATTCAGGACCGACTGAATGCAACGTGATACCATGATCTATCTTAGTTTGGCTTGATCCCTTCAAACATGGGATGGAACATCTACTGATTGTGGGAAATCTTTTTTTTCTATTCAATTTCTTTTACTTATTTATTTATTTAGATCTCCAGTAAAGCATACAAAGTTATAACATAAATCACAGCAATACAAGTGGTTGATTTAGTAAGCTCCTTCTGTTATGAGAGACCACAGCATGTTTACTGCGTTCTTAATAAATAGACATATAATATTTTCTCTGCAATCTATCTATAACTAGTTCCTAACAGGGTGACTTTTATCATACTTTGAGGGGGTAAAAGTATCCACAGTATCTGCATTGCTTTTTTATAACGTATTGTCAATGTGAGGACTATGTAGGTCGTTTTATTACAGGGCATATTCATGATTGACCGTTTTAGTAGTTTTTGCAGTCCCCTAATTTCCTCGGTTTCATCTCTCAACGGACGGTCGAGCTCCTTAGAGCTCTCAGTTGAGCTAAACAGCTCGCCCCCATATCTATACTTAAACATTGTACTCATAATATGAACATGAAAAATGGCTGTTACAGACATCTATCTTATTTTTAAACACAATGTGTAACAGAATAAAATCAATTCCTGAAAATTGTGAACTTTTACTATGGGACTAATCCCGAAACCGCGAAAAAATATGCAGCTGTACATTTTGTCGAGTTCAGCGAGTTATAAATGTATTTGGGCTGTTGATTATTTTCGCGATTTCAGTGTTGGCCCGTTACTGTGGGACCAATACCGAAATCATTGTTGTTGTTCATAATGATAAGTACAATGACTCCTTTTCAGTTATTGCGTTTATTCTCTTACACGTTGTATTATTTTGAATTGGTGCCCTAATATGACGCGCTAATGGCATCCAATTCCGATGATGTAAAAGGGATAGTGCTAGCGCTCCGTCTCTCTCTTAGAGCGTAATCATGATCGTTTTAAGACTTCATAGTAGAGTCTTTGTACCCAAATGTTGACTTTTATGTGTCTTTTAATGGTCTAATTGAAATAAACGTTTTGACTTTGTCTTTGACTTTGCTACGATTTTATCTTCTCTTTTCTCTCGCCTCGAAAAAAAATCTACGCATCAAAATAATGTTCTATTTTCTGTCTTCATTTATTTTTAATTAAGGTTAGGGCCTAAAATTACTAGTTGAAGGTAACCTTATTCTGAAGTGAATGACCGGTCGTATCGGGCCGTCCTGCTGTTGGAATATTGATGAAAGAGATATCATTTCGAAAATAAACTTCGAATATTTTGTGTGAAGAAGTGAAGGTCATAAGTTTTTTTTAAGCTTTGTAGGTACTGTAACATCTTTAAACCCGTTGTTTAAGTTTATTTTTAGTATCTTGTCGTGTATGAGGAGCACGTGGCTAAATTACCGGACAGGTCGAACTTCAAGGTTTTGCAAGACTGGTATAAGATTTTCTGACTTCTGACTGCCAGTAACAACTGTTAATAAATTAGCATGGCGAGTTACAATTTGATACAATTATGAATTCATACTGTAGGTACGTGTCCCTTGCAAAGTTAGTACTCACTTCAAGTTAGCTTTGAAAACTTGAAGTGAGTGATTGATGTGAAAACTCCTCCTCGTACCAAATTCGTTTGAGAAAAAAAACATGTAAGGAAATAGGTACAGTTAACAAAGCTATTAGGTATGCAGGCAGCTAAGTTGCAACTACTTTTAAACAATTTTGTGAGTGTGCTGAGTAGATAATTATTATACGCCACACTCGTAAGTAGGTATGTCATAAGCTTAAAAAACTTATTAGAAATAAATACTAATATTTTTGCCTGTGTACCAAATAGCTTTGTTGACTGTACATATATAACATACGATTACAGTATTCCAAGATTATTTTGGGCTGGGCACGCCACTATTGTGGCGATATTGCCCCTCTTTAAGGAGTGGTTAGAGAGGCACCTCGGCCTCCTCACCTTCCGCCTGACACAGGTACTTGCCGAACACGGTGGTTTCAGGAGCTATCTGTTTAGGGCACGCCCGGATGTCGCCACCATGTGGATCGCCCGGAGGACTCGGTGGAGCATACGGTGGAGGTCTGCCCTGCTTGGGTGGAGCTCCGCCGTGTCCTCGTCGAGGCGATCGGCTGCGCGACCGACTTCAAAAAAAGGCGGAGACGGAATGTTTTTTTTTATTTGTTTTGAAATCCTTTTTCCGTTTCTACATACAGAGAGCAACATTCACCCAGTTCTCATTATTCTTGGACTTGACTGCTAGAAATAAATCTTCTTAGAATAAGACTAGGTTGAAGCTAATATAATTTGTAAAGCCACGGGGAAGTAAAGTGCTTTCCCGTGTTGCTAAGCTCATCCCAGAAAAAATACAACAGAAAATGTATGTGAGGTTTTTCCTTAGCTGCTAGGTTTAGTTTTCTTTATCTTATATGTTACAATATAGATACGTCTCACCTTTTTCTAACTAGCACAACAACACACTACAACAACACAACAGAACAACAACAACAGCAACCGTCTATCGGACTTGCACAACCGGTAACACGATACCCCTTTGGAAGACTCGTGCCAGATTGTCTGTCGTGTGTCTGGCTTGAGTATCCGTAACGACTATCAAAGATCTTCAAGGACCATCGGCTGAACGTGCCATTTATTTAATAAAACCCTGAAAGTATACTGACTTCGCCCATTGCTGCGCATAGCACCTCGTTTCCGGTGCCGATCCTAGTATATAAAATTCTTCCATTACTGAGTGACTGAGTGACTGACAGACAACGCACAGCCGAAACTACTGGTCGGTCAAAGCTGAAATTTTGAAGAAAGCTTCCTCGGGGAGCACTAAGTGAGTATTTGCGCGGGATATGCGCGTACAAAGTCGCGGGCAAAAGTTAGTACAATATACTGTATGACTTAAGGTCCTATGTCCCGTAGCTGGGGCAGAGAGCGCCACAGTAGTCCTTCATCGCGAGCGATCTAAAACTCTGTATATTTACTACAAATCAATATTTTCAGTTTGTATAAAAGGGCCTACCTACCATAAGCCAGATTACAGTTCCGATCTTTTTTTTAAGTTTATTCAATGTGAATATATAAAATCGGATTTAAAATAGACCACACACAAATGCAATCCCATTGTTAATGTGATTTATTTTTAAACGAAACGGATTAAATGGGTTTATTTATTTATTATCAGCTTTTACGCACGGCTTGGCTTATCAAAATAGGGTTGAACTGTACGCCAATTGAATCGTTATTTTATAATCTACAGATACTTTAATAGTATAAATGCGAAAGATCTCTACCTGTCTCTTTGTGGAAACAACTTCACGGCCTAACGGCTGAAACGATTTTGATTTGCTGAGAGGATTTTTTGACGTTACTATTAGATCTTTTTTCAAATGACTGTTTAAAGACTTATCAATCTTTAATTAAATCCTGAAATAACATTTAAAAAAACTGGGAGACCAGGGTCGATAATATTTGAAACCAAAAAAATAATAGTAGGATGAAACGCATTGGAAAAGGAGGAGAATATTGTAAAAATTAAAGGAAAAATAATTAACGTGCGATCTGAGGTCGGAAAGGGGAAGGGGGTGAGTTTTAAGGGTAAAAAACGGTTTATTCCGATTTCCGGCAAAACTAAAAGTCCTATGCAAAAAAGTCAAATGGCAAATTTGTAGGTAATAGAAAGATCTAAAACGTTTGTATTTACACTTTTTTCACATAACCTCAAAATTTATGTGAAAAAGTCAGAAAAATAAGTTTTTGGTTTGTTATTTTTATCATTTACAAACAATTTTTTTTCACGAAGTTTGGTGAGAACTTACCTTTTTTATGTCCCAAATAAGCTGTAATTTTTTAGATTAGAAATATTTATGTTTTCACCTTATTTTGAATGAATATCTAAAAAAGCACCTTTTTCAATGGATTTTATCCTACTATTATTTTTTTTCACTTTTCATTATTTTTAAAGGCTTCTACCCTGGTCTATAATGCCTACCAACCTTTCTAAATTTAAATGGTTTAAGCATTGTCTGTTCGATTGTTTTTTATTAACATGTTATGTTTGATAAATTCAACAAAAGACCTTGGTCACCCTTGTACAAGTCTGAAACTACATACATGTCAATCGTGAATTAGAAAATTATTGACTAGCTTTTGTTAATACCGACTTCAAGACCTTCGTTACGAACGGACAGTCTTCTCTCTATGCACATCATGCATGAAGGAGGAAATGGTATCGTATGTGCTCCTTGAGTGCACAGGCGTCGCCATAACACGGAGGCAAACAACAGGGACACCGAATTCACTCACAGATATCCTGAACACACTGTTCCCAGTGTGTATCTCAGAAACAGAGAGAGGACTTTTTGGAAAGTGGTTGGCTGGTTGGAGTGACAGCCGCCAAGGCTCACGCACTATGCTCCAACATCAGGACTAAGTGCGGAAACCAAACCCCAATAGATAGACGACCTCCGTTATCATGAATAAGTTTTATGTCAGCCATTTGCTCTATGTCAAATATCCATATGCATCCGTCTTAGACTGGAATTCGAAAGAGGCAGTCATGTTTTAAATGTTTTTTTTTCTTTTTGTTGTTGCTAGGCTCGCGTTTGACCACAATCTCAGACTCCCAGGTTGTTGCTATCAGGAAACACAGACTTATTTATAGATAACTAGATGCGCCCCGCGGTGTTACTCGCGGATTAAAAGTATCCTATGTGTTATTCCAGACTATAATCTACCTCTGTGCCAAATTTCATCTAAATCGGTCCAGCCGTTTGCGCGTGAAGAAGTAACAAACATACACACACACTCACAAACTTTTGCCGTTATTATATTAGTATGATGAATTGATTTTGACTTTGTAGGCCAAATAATATGAGTATTTTCATTTCCGTGAAAGACATCAATAGTACTTTTACATCATATACAACACAGCTCAATATTCAAGTGCCGTGGTCCTCTAACAGTAACGTAATGACATTTGCTCCTACCCTCTTATGGGTAAGTGTTTGCTCGACCGGGCCGCCATGTCAACTGCCTACCCGTGTAGTTAAACTGGAATCAGAAGCGGTTTTCGGTAATAAATCGGGTGAATGTCAAAAGATTGTTCAGGTTTTTCAGGAAAATGTTGAGGTTTTATTGGTCTTAACAATTTTTTTTCTCCTTAAACTAAAATTGTGAAAAAATGTTTTATTTTCATCTATTTTCTTTAATAACTTCGGAATGGAATATTTTACAATTATATGAACCCTTTGATTTGATGACATATGGTAAAGTTGTAAAAACTTTTATTAGGTATTTAAAAGTGACCCCATTTTCAAATATTCTTTATTTTCGGTAGGTACGCGTTCAGACAGACGGGTAGACAGACAACCGAGGGTCCCGTTTTTCCAAACAGAGGTTCGGAACCCAAAAAGAGAGAAAGAAAAATCTAAATCATTTAGTTTTTACTAAAAAACAGTTAGCCCTAGTATAAACCCTATCAATGTTATTTTTAGTGTGTATCTTTTATAACGGGCATAATTCCACTGCGGTTACTGAGAGTTTTCTACCAAAAAAAAAAAAAACCAAACCTGACCTTTAAAAAAAAGTATTTTTATTTAAATTATTACTATTTTTATTTAAATTAAATCGTTTTCCTATGATCAACAGTATCCATTTTAATAAACCAGACGTACTTACGTCAAACACAGCTTAAAAACCTTTTGTCATAGATAAATGCACGGGACATGCAAATATTCGTAAATGTTCCGTAGATAACTTTTACCGGCTTTCATAATAATGAAACAAAACTCCAGTCATGTTTACATGAATGTGTTCAACAAACATGCACTTTACAGCTCTGAGGGTGGTTTTGAATGTTACACGATTTTCCATCGTAATATAAGGACAAATTTCATCAGGAGAGATTGTGTTGACCACAATCTACCCCACCTACTAAATCAAAATCAATTTCTTTTGCTCTTATCACATCATAAAATGGCACTTTTGAACGTTAAAATTTACAGTTAAAAATAAATTACAATAATGATGTTACTCTAGTTGTCCATTCGCAATTCTTCTGGAGAAGAACGGACAGGAAACTCAAGTTACTCTTTTCAAATAAAAGTTTAACAATATTTGATGTACATTAATTTATTATAGTTTAGGATGATGTTTCTAGATAACATTACTATCAGATGTAAAATAATTAATTTGCTAACTAGAGACAACAACTACAATAGGTTATTATACTGAAAAAATTAATTAGTCCGTCAGATAGATTTCCAAATCGTATTGGACACGTATTTTTCTTTTTTGTGTTGACCAAAATCTCACCTGATGAAAAGGGATGATGGACGCAGTACGAGCCCATCAGTTAAAAATAAATACATAGGTACCTATATATTTTCTGTCTATACGCTATAAAGAAGAAGCAATATCTGCACCATCATATCAGCTGAAAGACGTCCACTGCTGGACATAGGTCTCCCCCAAAGGATAGGGGGTTTGCCACAATAAAAAAAAAAAAAAAAAAAAAAAAAAAAAAAAAAAAAAAAAAAAAAAAAAAAAAAAAAAAAAAAAAAAAAAAAAAAAAAAAAAAAAAAAAAAAAAAAAAAAAAAAAAAAAAAAAAAAAAAAAAAAAAAAAAAAAAAAAAAAAAAAAAAAAAAAAAAAAAAAAAAAAAAAAAAAAAAAAAAAAAAAAAAAAAAAAAAAAAAAAAAAAAAAAAAAACAAAAAAATATCGCCACGCTTGGCAGGCGGGTTGGCGATCGCAGTGTCGCTGCAGTAATATACAGAGAATACTGCTGCCCATCCTCTGGTGAGTCCCTTAGTCGCCTCTTACGACACCTACGGGAAGTGATCGGATGGTGCTATTCTTTATCGTCCAATAATTACCACCACATAGCACCTTCTTTATTCTTAAAAGTAACGTTCTAAACAAATCCAAAAAGCTCGGCCCTAAAACATTTTTCCAAACATCTAATTTCAGCCCAAAGTAGCGTCCTCAAACCTACAAAAAACAGCTCCCCAAGGTATTACTAAAATCTAAAGATGACAAATGACATTTGAGAAAAATCCCGCGACGAGTGAAGACGTGGACACCGCAGCTTTGACAAGTAATTGATGAAGGTACCCTCGAGCTATTTACCAATGAGGTTTTAGGGTCCCTTTCCGTTTTACAGATGAGAAACATGACTGTGACTTTCTTTGTGGAGCGGAGGACAGTTGGCGAATATCATAGAGTTTAGTGTGAGTCACCATTTGTTAATTTACTTTATTTGTTGATTACTTAAAAATCGGATTCTGTCTTGTACCTTGCATTACCTGTTATCTCGCATTGCTGAGATCTTTTTATTCTTGTGTGTAGACCGCAAGCTTTGTTAACTGCCGTGAAAGCAGAAGAAAATATACTCAGCCATGCAAGAGTATTTTAGGTCTGCAATAGGACGAGATTTTCGTAAAAAAAAAAATATCTTGAATTTTTGCAGTGGCAGCAGGTCCAAGTTTGAATCCAAAACATCTTGGAACCCGTTCAAACACACAAACATCAAAATTTGTCCAACCGTTTATGAGTTTAGTAATACACAAGTACAGCCAAATTATAGAGACAAAACGCTTTTGACCCTTAAAAATTAAATCCTAGTTATTTAAAACTTGACTTTCGACAAAGACAGCAAAAAAAATTACCTCCAACTTTGCGCCAACATAAATAGCAGCCGGTATTAACAACATAATCCTATTCCGAGCCAGACTACAGCAAAAATAAAAATAAAAGGGGCCGGCAACAGACAATTTTAGTCTCATCCTACTAATATTATAAATATGTAAGTCTGTATATTTGGATGTATGTTATCAACGACTAAACAGTTTATTTACCCGACTGACCCAAAATAAGGGTAATGTTTTTCGAGAGAATGTACCCCATGTCTGTATGTCTATTTCTTTGCGTTTTTAAACAGTCTGATGCAGTCTGTGATTGAAGCAAAATAAATGCAACCAACTGCTTCAGGCTGCTTAAAGTGTGATTTTTTTGGAACTTTGTAGTCGGTTTTTCTGATGATCGTACTTTTGACCTCCATCTTGCCTGAAGGTAAGCTATGGATGAGTCATACGTTGAAACGAGTGAGTCCAGCCGGTCAATTCTGTAAACATGTCGAAGTGAAAGTTTGGGTGAAGTGATCACGAGGTGAGCTGTCAATCCAAGCAATCAAGATATCACGTGATCACGGAGTAAGCTGTCAATCGACCGGCAGAGCAGTGCGATTTTGTAAACATGTCGAAGTGAAGACTTGGTTAAAGTGTTCACGAAGTGAGCTTTCAATCCATGTAATCAATGGTGCGATTCTGTAATCATCTCACCGTGAAACGTTAGGTGAAGTGAACATAAAGTCAGATGTCAATCCATACAAACATAATAGAATGACAGTTCACTTTACGCTTACTCCACCTAAGTTTACACTATGAGACATTGTCAGAATAGACCGGCACGATGGAATGATAGCTCACTTCGTCGTCACTTCACCCAAGCCTTCACTTCGACATGTTTACAGAATCGACCGGCTTCACTCTCGTTAAGGATCTGGATAGCAGCATGGGTAGAATATGGGTAGATTAGGATGTAACATATTTTTTATCCTTGTAAAAAGTATATAGTAAATAAATAAAGTCCTTGGAGGATAATCCGAAAGATTCCTAAAAAAATCTATTGAATCATTCAGTTAGATTACCAAAAAATATTGGAAACGTATTTTTCTTTTGTCCCTTAAACAAATATTCAAGACGATCCCGAACGTTGAAACTGAACACTTTTAACCTAAAAGTGACGTCACAAGCCCCCACTCCTGAAGCTTCATGGATTTCATATTACCTAGTCAAATTTTTATTGATTTGTTAACGCAAAACATTCGTGTCCAATATTTTTTGATCATCTAACTTTTTAATGTAACATTTTTTTTTATCCAGCGAACATTCCTATTGTCACTTTCTACCTAGAAGCGACGTTACAAGCCCCCACCCACTCCATAAGTTACATGCGTTTCATATTAGTCATTTTTTTTAATGATTTTTTGGTAAAGCAAAACATTCGTGTCCAATATTTTTTGAACATCTAACTTTTTAATCTAACACTTTTTCATCCAGAGAACATTCCTATTTCCAATTTTCACGCGAGAAAAGTCGCTGGCTTCCACTATTGCGAAAGTAAAAATAGAAGGAGCGAGCAACAGTCAATTGTAGTCTCATTTGCAAATAAATAAAACATTTATTAGATTCTGGAGCTTATGACTCGTTCGTGAGAAGGCGAGCAGATGGTTCATGCATAGTATCCTTCGGAATCTAGAATTTATTGTGTTGTAGTAAAGCTCTATCTTTTATTATATGTGCAGTATTTTCTCTTTATTTATAGCTAGATCACATACTACTTAGTTCAAGGAGAATTTGCATTAAGAATATATCTACAAAAAAAAAACATGTTTAACATCTGCCATTGGCTTTGCAGGCATATAAAGTTCTGACCATTCTGAGCACGACTTCAGAGGCACAGCGATCCTGGCTTCGTTCGCTTCGCGGCTTTGGGTTTCAGGACAAAGGGTCAAATAAAACCCTTATTTAAGACAGTAGACTGGTCAAGATTCAGGTATTCAGGCAGTCGCTTCATGTATAATACTGATACTCCGCTGCATCCGCATCGAGCAAGCATCGAGGGTATTTTTTTATTATTATTATTTTTCTTTTTTTTCCTACTCTTTCGCTTTCCTTTTCTGATTAATTTCGTTGCGGGATCCAAGACAGTTAAATCGTTTCTCCGGGACGCGTGAAGCTTCATTGACTCGGCGTTTTTTTCTGGTGGTAGCCACTGTTGATTCTGGCTTTCAGGAGTTGCAGTGGTTGGGAATGTGTCGATCGATAGTAGAATGCAGTAGTGGACATCGATCGATAGTTTCTACTACACCAATCGAACGATCGTTGATCGACGCCATCGATCGATGGTTGAAAGAATTAGTAGACGTCGATCGATAGTTTCTACTTCTTTCTTCAATCAGCCAAAGCTATCACACCAATTGATCAACGTCGTTCGATTGGTGTAGTAACACTCTTAGACAGGAAGCCAAACCCATCAGAGTTTGGACAAGTTTAGACAGATAGTGAGTTGTCCAGATATTCTACTTTATGACTATTGACTTCTGCCATAACATGCGGTATAGTATCTAGACTAGAGTGTGAACACCTGTATCTACCTCTTAATTTATCTGTATTTATAAAAGGGAAAGTGTCTGACTGACTGACTGAATAGCATATCAATGCACAGCTGAAACTATGGGGGCCTAAGAACATGAGATTTTGCACAAGGATTCCTTTTCTCATGTAGTTGAGCACTAAGAAGGGTTTTCTGGGAAGGGATAATTGCCAAAAAAGGGGAAAATTGTTTGTGCTAGATCTGCGCAAAGTCGCGGGCGAAATGCTAGTAAAAAATCAACAGCACGCTTCCCAACATACCAGCCAAGTTGTCTGACAACCTAACTAATATTTCACATTTTTTTATGCTCTGCTGGAATATGATTTGCTCAGTTCACCGGGTGTTCTGTATGGTGTCAGACGTAAATGAATAGCACCATCCCATCACTTCTAGTGGGTGTCGTAAGAGACGACTAAGGTACTCACCAGAGAATGGGCAGCAGCATTCTTCGTGTACAGGCATTGCAACAGCTACACTGCGATCACCAACCCGCATGCCAAGCACGGTGATTATGGCACCCCCCCCCTCCCCCTTGGGGGATGCCTATGCTCAGTAGTGGTCGTCTTTCGGCTGATATGATGTAGTTACTCATAACTAATTAATGTAATATTATCATAAAAAAAAACCTAATAGGTAAATCAAAAACCACCATTAGGTATACTAATAACCTAATAAATCAAAAACTCATTGAAAAAAACCTCCAACATGCTACACACCCAAACACCAGTCTCAAAAAGCAGTAAACCACGTTTTTCCTCTAAGCCAGCAGTACTCGTAACGTAATACATACATACATACAATTTGCCCGACTCTTACAATAAAGTCTAGGTTCCCGCCGTGAGAACGCAGTCTGATGCCAAGTTATTGTTATAGCCTGTTATGGCCCGTTCCAGCCTGCAAGCTGCAAATGACGCCGTATGTAATGCAGCCGCCTTCTAAAGTTATAGCTTGAAGAGCTGCTCACTGTTTGTGCTTTCTAGCTCATTATTACGTTGTCGCCTTTAATTTGGTGTTTTCTTAATTGCGTTAGAATACTTTATCGGTTTAGAGGTCGCGAATGAGCGATGGCCGTTTTGTGCAGAGGTGACGCATATTTTGCCAACATAAATAAATCACTTTTTTTTTAATGAGTGGCTTCTCGCAGTTTACGGCTTTTTTTTTTGTCTACGGCTTAACCGGACTTGCCTGTGGTAGCCCCAATAGAATAATTAAAGCCCCCAGCCAGGGCTTATTAAAAACTTACAAACTAAGCGACCACATGCTAAGGTCCTCGGCTTAGGACGTCGCTGGGGAAAGACAGCTAGGGACGGGCTGGATCGAACAAGAATAATGCAGTTATCTTGCTTCTATTTTATGGCATACGTCATATTTTTTTATTTAATATGGGTTTGCTCTTGACTCTAGTCTAGGTCATAGATGACAGAGACAAAGTCGACGATAGAGCGAGCTTACCTAGAAGAAGCCTGTTCACTCTAATTTTGAAGATATTAGGGTTGTATGCGTTCGCAAACACAGACGCAGGCAGAGAGTTCCACTCCTTTGCTGTGCGCATTATAAAAGACGTTTGGAAACGTTTAGTGCGAATTGGTGGAACAACAACAAGGCAGGGATGGTAACTTGCAGTGCGTCTAGATGACCGATGGTAGAAGGGGGCAGGTGGGATGAGGTCGTGGAGTTCCTGGACACTCCCCGAAGTACAATCTGTAGAAGACTGACAAGCAGGCAACGTTACGGCGATGAGCCAAGCTGTTAGGCGCAAATAAACAGTTTGCCTTTCTTTCCTCAAATGAGACAGTTTATTACCAGTTATTTATTTAAATCGGGTATTCCATTAGGTCAGTAGCAACCTGCATGCCAATTCTACTAATTCTTAAGCAACGTTCGAATTCGTATCTCAAGAATTGGCCCTCTGGTGTCAGACTTGTGGCCGACTTAGTTTCGCTCCCTATTGCTTAGAACTTATACATCTATGACATTGAAATCATGTAATGTTAAAATCATGAAACCAGCACTATACTAAAAATACTGTATATTAAGTGCTTTCATGCGCCACGTACTATATGAGAATACATTTTGCCGTCTATATTTTCGCACCAGTTGCAACTGCAAGTAATGCACATTTCTTAGTTATCTATTTCTAGTTAGTCCAGAAAGCGCCATCTGGAGTTAAATAATATGGATAAAAATATGGGAACTGCTTAAGTATGTTATAAAAATATTATTTTAAAATCAATTCAAATTCGAAAATGAAAAAGTGAGAATTCGTAATTATCGATTTTTCATTTCGAATGAACTTTGTGTGCCGTCCTTCAACTTTTCCCTATCGCAAACAACCCGAAAATACAACGATGAAAAAAAAACTCCCAAAATCAAACCTCCATCTCCAGAAATCAACTTAAAAACTACCAACGCAGCAAGTTATCTTCGCAAAGCAAAACCAAATCTTATTTACCAAGCGAAGTACTGCAAAGCTAAGCTTAACTTAAGTTCATATCATAACCGTAAACCCGAGGGGTTAAGACACAGAATAACACAGAAGTACACCTCTATACAGAGCGGGTGAAAACAGGCGCGCACACATAGACGCGAACGTGCGGCGATCTCAAAACAAAAGCCGGTCGCGAGTGCGCTTGCACTCGCTGTACGTGAATCGTGTCTATGTGTGCGTGGTGCGTTGTATGGAACTGACCTTCTGTACCTATCTATTCTGTGGTAAAGAGACTTGACTTCAAAGTCGTTTGCTAACACAACCGTGGCCAGTTAAAACCGTTGAAAGAGGGTAGAGCGAGTTATTATGAATGCTTGCTTTGCTCATTTAGTGCTTCGCTTTATGGGTAGGAATAAGATTCGTCATGTTTATTAATATCCCTGCCAGGGATATTAATAAACTTACGTAGAAATAAGTAAGTGTAGTGAAATTTACAAAAGTATGGTTTCGTAATATGCAGAATTCTGTAGAAAGTAATTAAGATTATTTTCAAATCCTTGAGAGTTAAGCCCGACGCTTGTTTACAGCAAGTTGCTTGTAGATTTTTAGTAAGACTTTCCTACAGATATTTTCCTACGCTGCCTGTAACTCGAAACTAAAAAAATATGTAGATAAGTATCATTCGGTCAGTTTTAAAGATCTGTGCCCGGTGCCAAACGTATCTTAGTTTTTATTTATGGCTCGCGTTTGGCTACAATCTCACCCGATGGTAGGCGATGATGTGGTCGACTATGGATCACGCTTGCCTAGAAGTAACCTATGGACTCTTCACTTAAAGAACCCCAGATTGTAGCTATCAGGTAAAAGAAAAGTTCGTCCCAAAAAATCATTTAATCTAAATGTACACAAAAAAAAACACAGACATCAAAGATAGAAACACATTCTCAAAACATAATACAAGAACCATTTTGTATCTGTAACTGTCGTCAATTTACTTTCACATTTGATGTCAGTAATTGCGGTACAAGAATCGACCCCTTTTCCTGTGACAAACATCTATGCGATGTATCACTTCCTACCCTACCACAGAGCATATAGATACAGAAGGTCAACTCCAAACAACGAGCGTGAACGCACGCACACATAGACATGTTTCACGTACAGTGAGTGCAAGCGCACTCGCGACCGGCATTTGTTTGTTTGAGATCGCCGTACGTACTCGTCTATGTGCATGCGCTTGTTTTCGCCTGCTCCACAGAGTCGGCCTTCTTCGGAGGAGCTCGTGGCCAGTCATAACAGCCGCTCGGGTCCATATGTTCAAAGTACAGCAGTACTTATCGAGGTCGGGGTGACCGTCCATTACATACCAAAGCTCTTCCGTGCATAAGAAAGCACGTTATACCGCTGGTCAGATATTTGCTGGAAGATCTTTTTTAGCAATATAGAAGCAATTAAATCTGACACAAGTCATGCCAAAGAGTATTATGTTACCCAGTTACTGACTTGTGGAGTGCGATTCTGTAAACATGTCGAAGTGAAAGCTCAGGTGAAGTGATCACGAAGTGAGCTGCCGGTCAATTCTGTAAATATGTCGAAGTGAAGGCTTGGATGAAGTGATTACGAGGTGAGCTGTCAAACCATATAATCAAGATAGAATGACAGCTCACTTCGTGATCACGTGACATCCTGATTTTATGGATTGACAGTTCACCTCGTGATCACTTCACCCAAGCCTTCACTTCGAAATGTTTACAGAATCGACCGTCTGGTGCTCAACTGCATCCGGTTAGGCTGAAAGCCGAACCCAACATGGTAGAAGGCTAAGCAGATTCATTTTACGTAGCTGGCCTTCTGTATATGTCTACTCTGTGGTTTCTACCCTCGCATAGCTCAAATTCGGTAAGCCGGAAAACGTCTGGGATTCGTCCCCCCGTATTCCAGGGGACTTTACTACACTTTAAAAGCGTGTGGGTGATCGTTGTATTATATGTTATTCGTTTACTTACTTTTCTGCGCTCATTTCGGAGGAATATTGTTTCCTTTAGTGTCTGTTAACAATTTTCTTTGAAGGGGTAGAATTTAAATAAGAGATAACAGCTTCTTCCGTTGCATTTCTTTGTGTAATAACTGAGATTCAAAGGCCCCATAATTGTAAATTAATTACAAGACATTTTCTGAAAAGGGACTTCTATATTTAGATAAGGGACTTCTATATATATATTGATACTTTCATAGTGCGGAGACTGATGGAGCGGAGTTCCCTGCCATACTCTGTGTTCCCTGATCACTACAACCAGATTGTCTTTAAGTCAAATACTGAATAGGCTACTTCTAGGCAAGCGTGCCCCATCGTCGAATCATCGCTTTCCATCAGATGAGAAAACGCGAGTGTGGCCAAACGCAAGTATATCAATAATAAAAAACCGGTCAAGTGCGAGTCGGACTCTCACACGAAGAGTTATGTACCATAAACCGAAATAAAGACGTTTCTTGTATGGGACCCCTTTAATATTAAATTAAATTTTATTATTTGTTGTTATAGCGACAATAGAAATACACACTCTGTGAAAATTTCAACTGTCTAACTATTACGGTTCGTGAGATACAGCCCGCTGACAGACGGACGGACGGACAGACTGCGGAGGCTTAGTAATAGGGTTCCCTTGGTAACCCTTCGAGCACGGAACCCAAAAAAGTAACCCTGTCTCCCACTTGAAATAGAAGGAAATCGTGATCTTCGTTCTTTTTTATTCATATTGTTGCGGGATCCATTACAGTTTCTCTGGAACTCGTCCAGCTTAATGGCCTCGGCGCTTTTCTGCTGGTCGCAACTATTAGTACAGGCTTTCAAAAGATGCTGGGAAAAAGTTTGTATGGATGTGTCCCATACAAACGTTGTCATAAGAAACAGAGCAATCTTACAACTAATTGGTATTTCCCGATTCAAAAACAGGATTCCCGATTCACATTACTATTTATTTTAACAGCTAACCAGGCAAAAACCATCTATAGTTAACTAACACCGCCACGTCACAACATACTCCTCTACATCACACAAAGTTTAAAAATCGATTAGACACGTTATCGAAAAGTTTCGATTCGATAATCACAAAGTACTCGGGATCAAAGTGACGTATTATGTAAATGCTGCTCACCCATCCGAAATAACGCCCTAATCAGGCAAATGGCACGCATGGCTGGCCTGCTGGTCTACCCACGGGATTAGTGACAGGAAACTATGCGGTTTTAGGTCCTAGCTGTGTTAGTGTTTATGTGAAAAACTAAAGTAACAATATACAGGGCAGATTGTTTGTATTAAACCAAACATCGTACATAATGTAAATATACGTATATACAAAAACAAAATACACTTAAGCGTCGAAGTAGTCTCAGCAATAGTGCTGGGGCTACTTTGACGCATAAGTGATGTCACGCATATCTTCCTAACTTGCATTACTTAGTTTGTTTTTATGCGTTTTTTGTGTTATGCGTAATACTTGGCGCAAATAAACTCTTTTTCTTTCTAAACACTCCTCCACATCGTCGCCCGGAAACATGCCCAGTAGACTGGCAGCATTGCCACGTTGTATAAATTCTTTGAATTATGGTCCAACACAAAAGTGCATGCCCATTTTGAAAATTATTTTTGAAATACACAAGTACCCAAGTTCTTTACTGAGATGTTAAGTTATTCCACCAACATTCAACAGTTGGCAAGCAATATTGATGATATGATTTAAGTTACTTTTGTTTCTTGAGTAGGATATTTTCAGAAATGTACTCGTGACAAACATACATTTTCCGCTGCATAAAACTAAAAATATTCGGAAAAAAATAAATAAACAAGCCTTTTGAGTGGTTTCAGTTGATCTGTTATCTTTTAATTTTGCTCGATAGCTGTTTTGTTTTAAATATACATAGTGAAATCGAGCTGTTAGGGAAAAATTATTCAGGAAAATGACGTATATATCATTTCGAGTGTTCAAACATTCGAAATGATAACATTGAATCATTTCAACAGTCTTTGCTGAATTTTTAAAATCGATCATATTAAAAAACAAACAAAAAATATTAATAAAAACAATCCTACGTTTATTAAAACGCGCTAATCTCTCGAACTGCCAGTTGGATTTGGAAAATTATTTTTGTATATGATAGCCACATTCATGAGGAATCCTTAAGGCTATACGGGAACGTGAAATTCTTACAGGATCGGAAAAAAAGGGGATATGCGCGTTCGAAGTCGCGGGCAAAGCTAGTATTATTATAAATACGAAAGTTAGTTTGTTACGCCTTCACGGCTGAATCGATGAACCTTTGATGAATTTTGGTACAGAGATAGATGGTACCCTGAAGAGGGAAGGAACAGGCATCACCTAGTTAACTTCAACTATTAAATATAGATAAATAGATGCTTCCCATAGTAACAAATCAACGATATTAAAGTATTATATAAAACTTAATACTCCCCATAGTCTTGCATCACAAAATTATACTAATTCATGAAAATCACTCTACAGTTTCCACAATAAGTTTGGGTCTTGGCCACAACATCTATAAAACCTTACACCCCATATCTCCCCTTCCGTAAACCATAAACGGTCGCCTTCTGGCTGATAGACAGCGTTGTGTACCTTCATCTCAGTAATCGAAAGCTCTTGATGTTGATGAGATCGGGATGCTGATAGAGACACTTGAATTAAGGCCCTGTACTCATTATACATTTGTGTTGTCCGTTCGTGCACGATCAACCAACCTGCCTAGCTTTTAATAAGGTTGATTAATATGTATAGTTTATTATTGTTTATGATTTTTTGAGTATTTTATCTGTGGACCTCAGTTGTCTGCTAATAAAATGATTATTATTATTTTTATGTATTTTACCATCTCGGGATCCTGGGGTCCCGGTCCTTTGGTAGGCGTACGAGTTTATAATTATTATTTTTCCTAACTATTATATACAACGTGTAATAGAATAAACGCAATACCTCTTAAGGGGTCATTGTACTCATCATTATGAACAACTTTTACTACGGGACCAACACTGGTCTCGCGAAAAAAAAATCGACTCCCCCATACATTTCTGTGCGCCTTACCCCTGTTACCCCTTAAGAGGTGTTGCGATTATTCTGTTACAGGTTTTATATGGGTCGGCTTCCAGTCTAATTGGATGCTGCTGAATACCAGTATTCCACTTTAAGCGACTGCCTATGTGACCCCACAATCCATAAAAAATAGAGAATGCCTTGTTGCATTAAGTCTGCCCATAATAATAAGCTGGGTAACACGATATACTCCTTGGCAAGACTGGTATTAGAATTTCTGACTTCTGACTACCCGTAACGACTATCTTCTATCTTCATGAATGACAGCTGGGTCGAGCACCATGGAGTCTGGATATGTAATAGAAGGTTACCCATCTACGGGCCAACTTCGGCAAGCGTCGCTGTACCCTTAAAACCGAACCGTGTGGAAAAAAAGAAAAATAATAATAATTTTCACTGCCACATCATCATGCAACATCAATTTAATAATATCGACCTTTCCGTAAACTATAAACGGTCTCCTTCCGGCTTGGGCGGAGCGGCAGGGAGTGTCAGACTCTAACTGGCTAAAACCCATCCGTGTTCCTCCTAATGCCCTTTGCGATCCAGGGCCGCGATTACTCTTTCGAACAAATTCTACAACCATGCCAGGATCGTTCTGACTGATAGACAGTGTTGTGTACCTTCCTGAATGAAACACTTGGGTAAAGGCCCTGTACTCATTATACATTTGTCCCCGTGCAAGTCTTATCTACCCGCGATGGCAAACATTTTACACCACCTATCATCACCGCACCTTGCCAGGAAAGGTATTTTCTCAATCACCAGTAGTGACAAATAATATTGTGATTACCGAACGACAAAAGAGATAATGTGAAGACAGCTTTACACTGGAATTACTGTGTTGTACGATTTAGATATCTCAATTACGCACATCGTCGCGTCGTCGCCGACAAATACGAGGATAACCCACTTCTCTTTATTACTTAATCGAGTTTCACGCTGTATAGGGTATGAGGGATATTATCATGTGTGTCGCGAGTTCTACTGTGAATTTAAATGCTGTCCTATTCATTTGAATGCGTGATTCATGTCGAAGATGCTATTTTTATTTTATTAAAGTATAATTTTATTGTTGGTCGTATTCTTTAATACTTCTCTATTATTCGTCATCTCAGTTGTTGCCTATATTATCGTCGTATACTATCATTTACTTACGTATATCATGTTTTTATCTATTATGAAACTTAAATGACAAAAAATCTGCTCATCTGTACATTTTTTGGAGTTATTCGCACATAAATATATGGGAGCAGTCGTTTTTTTTTCGCGATTTTAGTGTTGGTCCCAAAGTAAAAGTTGTTCATAATGATGAGTTCAATGACCCTTTTTCAGGTATTGCGTTTATTCTGTTTTGCGTTGTATAATAAAGATTATTCTATTCTATTCCACTTTTATCAATAGAACTTTCCTAACTAAGCATGTCTGAAACATGTGCCTATAAAACTTTGACTATCAAAAATAACTAACAAGTAGGTATCTCATAAAAATACATTCCTAGTTTTCAGTTTTTCATTGATAATATCATGCATTATTCTATAGATTTTTCAGCCTTAAAAAGTTTGATCTTTAGTAATTTTATAACAAGGCTTATGTAAAAAATTGCTAAATCACGAACTGCAGACAACAAAATAACCACCATCGATTTTTATCACCCCATAAGCTTATACGCCATTTTCTTTCACATTACTAACAAGAAAATACGATATGAAACGATACGCAATTACGCCTTTTATCTTCTAAAAATAAAATTCGATAACCCCTTGAACATAGTTAATATAGTTCATAGGCCATAACGCATCGTACACAGAGCATTAAAAAGTCAGAGAACGCATTCCATGGAGCGAGCATTACGGGAAAATTCACATCTACGGCCAACGCTGGCAAATAAAATTATAATAGTACTGTCTGCAGGTACCATGAGATCGATGCGATTCATATGAAAGTTTACGTCCCCTTTTTTATACAGGATGTTTCTGGTTTAAAATCGCCAATATTTGAAGGAACTCTAATAAAAAATTAAAGTTAACAATCAAAAATATTGGTATTCATCATATTAACAGCGCCAAATGAGCGTGGGCAGGCACGCATCAGCAAAATAAATCCATTTGACCATTGTTTGGAAATAGTTAGCGAGAAATTATGTACATACCACGTGTAACAGAATAAACGCAATACCTGAAAACGGGTCATTGTTCTAATCATTAGGAACAACTTTTACTATGAGAAACATCGCGAAATCACAAAAACAAAAGCAGTTGTTCAGTAACAGAAAAAACGCAATACCTTAAAAGGGGTTATTGTTCTCCTTATTATGAACAACTTAAGAAAAAAAAATCGGCTGCCCCAAACAGTTCTGTGCACATTACTCGATAAAATTACCGAGTTATGATCGTGTTCGCCCCATAGTAAAATCCTTTCACAATGACCCCTTTTAAGGTATTGCGTTTTTTCTGTTACACGCTGTATATGATTGCAGTAGGGACACACTCAGGGAAAAGTCGATTGTTTGCATAAAATTCGTTATCATCTGCCTAGCCTTTTCCCAACCATATTGGGGTCGGCTTCCAGCCAAGCTAGATTCGCTGTAAAAAACAGTATTTTACGTGGATCGACTGCCTATCTGAACTCCACCACCCAGTGTTTTTTTCACGTTTATCATATACATAACAAATCAATAAAGCAATACAACTTACATTAAAAAAATATATTTATAGAAAATTCAAGTGAAATTCTTTCGTCCATATTATCATTACCACGGTAACATGATTAATTTATAGCAATACATAATGACACTGCGTTTCTATACGTACCGTGGTAACATTTCAATTAATTTTCCAAAAAATATTTGTAGAAATTTTAAGTGAAAATCTTTCGTCCATGTTCGCAGTAGGTACCACGGTAACATAATGAATTTATAGCGATACAAAACGATACTACGTTTCAATACGTACCGTGGTACAGGGCCGGAGGGGGGAATTCGCACGCAACTCGCGGGCGACGTGATGTCTGCCTCAAATACAGAGTAATGAAAACAGACAGAGGGATTTATTACTTTTTGTGGCTGAAAAATTGTTTTTTGCTTTTATTTCGCAGTTAGTTTCTCTTTGGTTTGGGTAGATTTTTTTGGTTGACGGTAATAGAGCTTTTGGGCCTCAGATGCTCTTAGCACTAGAATTCTCAGATAAGCGGCCAGTATTTAATACTCAATGAGAAACTATTCTTTTTCCAAAAATATTTGATATATGCCTAACGCCAGCATATCAAGCTACTATATACAATGTGACAAATTTACTACTGGTAATTTCCGTACTGGGCACGCACTTGCTTGTCATGTATCGGGCTTTACAGTCGCTCTTACTTAATGTATACCTAAGTATAAGAAAGCCAACATAATATTTCACGATCCCACTATCTTATTAGTATTTTACAATTGAAATTCATCAACATTCACAACGGCTGATCGGATTTGGACGCAACAATCATGACGTTACCAGTGGAAAAAGCTTATCATACTTTAAATCGTACCCAAATTAGACTCAGATAATCCCAGTTAATCAAAAAAATATCGAAATTATTCAGTAACATAAGCGACACTTTAGCATTTTGCGTGAATGACCCTAACGAAAACTGTCATAAGGAACATTATGGCATTTTACGTAAATGGAAACTATAACTATAAACTATAATTGATACGAAAAGCTGCACTATCATTATTGCAGCTGTAAGGTCGGCGGCCATTGCAGCGCGGTCCGAACTCGACCAATTAGGACACATCAATCAATTAGTACGTACTAGATGCGTCACGGCTTGTGGTCTGTGGGTGGTATGTAAAGGTGAGTATTTATTGGTGCCAAAGCCCTTTACCTCGTTTACGTCAAATCAAAGCATTTTTTCAAATAAACCCTTTACAAGCACTTTTCATGAGATTCATGTAAGTTAATATCTGAGGTGGACTTTTGAGGAAAGCTCCAAATGGATTTGAGTGGAAGTGTCCAGCGAGTGCAAGCATTATTCAGTTGTCATGTAGCTCAACTTTAATATCTCAACGATCCGACCAACCATGCCATAGTATGGATTGAGAAGGCCACATGAAAACTCAAACTGTAAGACAATCATGAAATCTACCCATAAAACTACAACTTGCATAGTCCTCACATTCACATATTTTTACAACCCAGTTACTGGGTAAGAAGATACCTCTTGGAAATATCAAGAAAACGTGAAATGCGAATCCTCTTTGCTAATGTATTTTCTGGTGTACAATAAAGTGCACATAAAAATAATCCTCGATTCCTGAATTTATCATCTGCGGATGAGCTCTTGTCGAACTCTAATTCAGCCTAAAAACTATTGATATTAAAGAAAACTTTTACACGTTCCTAACTCCAAATTTTCAATACAGAAACAAAATAATTAATTCATTTGAAGAAGATAAAATTTTCTCTTTTCCCACAACGTTATCAGAGTCTATTTCCCCGATAAGTCTATGGCGATCGCCCGGAGACGGTTGCTAGGCAACCGGGGATCGTTCCCCCGACGCGAGGTACGCTACGATTTCGTTGCGTAGCTACCTATTTTGAATTTTTCAATGTTCGCTCTGGCACTTGTTTTGAAATATGACGTTCCATAATTAAAATTGACGTTAGCTGTCAATGCGGCCATTTTGAACGGAGATTTGAAAATGGAATAAATTAATTTTTATTGGAGCTGAAAGCTAATTTGATATTTTTCGGATATGGATGTTTTATGGTAATGAGAATTAATAATGTTTGAATTGAAATTTAATTTTATATTGAATAAAATTAAATTTCAATTCAAACATTATCAAGGGTCTTTTTCAGGAGTACGCCTACCTTTTGGTATACCCACGTAACTTCAACGTTGCAGTCTTTGTATAATTATTTCACTTTTGCTACTGATATTGTGTTTTTAAAAGAGAGTATGGTGGTATTTGCTCTGTCGTAAATTATTATTATCTACATATCTACTTATATTTT
This sequence comes from Mamestra configurata, assembly GCA_002192655.3. NCBI lineage: Eukaryota > Metazoa > Arthropoda > Insecta > Lepidoptera > Noctuidae > Mamestra > Mamestra configurata. The sequence continues at coordinate 978,153 of NDFZ01005485.1, forward strand.
TACACCGACACACTTTTTACAACATGCTCAAATACAAAGGCTGCCGGCTTGTTTTGTAAACTTGTGTGACATTTCAAGTTTCCAAAAAAATCCTTGAATCCTTGTAAATGAGTGTAATTAAGTTTTCTCTGTTTAAGGTTGTTTTAATTTTAATAGTTTTTTTTGTTTTCTTTGTAGATCGAGATTTATCAAGATTCACAGGATCTTCGGAAACTACTTTCACAATTCATTCAATCAATTGCATTAGGCTTTTCCCTACTATATGGGGGTCGTCTTCCAGTATAACCGATTTTATTATTCATGTTAATATCACCGGAAAATGGCAAACTCCGGAAGATTATAAAATAACCTGAGAGATTATAAACTCTCGATAAATTGTCAACTGAGCATTTGGAATACTTACTTTTCACGCATCAAAATATAATCTCTCGAAGTCATTTCTAGAAATTGACTGACACAAAATATTGATTTAAAATGGCGACCAATCAGAGCACAAGTCTACAATTTATCCGTTTTCGTGTGACAGTAAACCTGGAAACAAGGCTCTCATTGGTCTCATTCTCAGTCTCATTGGTCAACAAGACCAATGAGGGGTCAATTTTCCAATTTAACTATCACGCCAAAACAGATAAATTGTAGACCAGAGTGCTGATGATTAGTTGCCAGTTTATGTCAGTCCAGATATTTAAGAATACAAGATTTTAATTTGTATAATTGTAGAACAAATGTTCATTTCACTCCTGTTCAATCAACAGGAAAGACACGAAAGTCGTAATCGACTTTTCCTTCACCGACTTTCCCCCTTATTAATTCGTCGCCCGTAGTAAGACATTAAGCGTTTTCCTGAAGAAAATACGGTGTCACTGAGACATGTTGTAGGACGTCCGGCCTTATATTAGTCATTCGGAATGGATCGGTTTATTTCTTGATATACATATATGTTTTTTGGTACTTTGACTGATTTAAACCTTGATTCAATTGAACTTGTAACTGTTGCAAAGGTTCTCCATTACTAAGCTGTCATCATCATCATCATTTCAGACGAAAGACGTCCATTGCTGAACTCTGAGGGTCGAAAGGTTAGAATCGCGCCACAAAATCAACTTTACTTCGTTCGTGGTACGAGTTCAACCCACGATCCTACAGACCTTCTTAAAAGAGGACTTTTGGTCGAAAGGTGTCGTATTTCGACGTTTCCGAGGACGGTTACGCGACACCACGCAGCGAAACATGAAGCCGACAACTTTACATGTTTAGTTATAGATTTAATAAGGTTTATTAACATGTATTAGTTTATTTTTGTTTAAGATAATTTTGTGTATTTTAATGGGCCTTAGTTGCTTGATAGTAAAATTATTGTTATTCTTTTTATTAATTTTAGGTAAATACAAAATTACATGTTAAAATAATTATTAAAAAAACACATGAAACAAAAAAAAACATTTAAAAATATAAAAAATAGTAGTCCGCCGGTGTCGGGAGCAGGGTCCAAGCTACCGGTGGTTAGGGCTCCAGAGAAAGGAACCTCCTCACTATACGAGTCGTATCGAGGAGTACTGCCTTCTGTATCAGGCTCTTTACCCAACCGCGCAACGACAGCTTCGAAAGATGGTCGTCGAAGCTTTTGGCCACCAGGCCATTGGCCGTAACGACAATCGGCACAATGATAGCCGAGTCCACATTTCACATGTCGACAACCTCATGTCGACGTACTTGATTTGTTTCTCTTTCTCAGCTTTCACGAAGTTCCCGTCATGCGGGATGGTAACATCGATAATTATCATTGTGCGGTGCGGTAATCGGTCTATCACCACGATATCCGGCTTATTGGCAACAATAGTCTTATCAGTGATAATAGACCGATCCCAGTACAATGTGACATGGTCATTTTCGAGATCTGGGTCGGGCACACGTCAACCGTCCCATCCTTCATAATATACCTCCGGTAGTTATTCGTCAGGATAACTTCGTCCGTAATCGCACAGATCAAACCTTCAGTTTCCCCAAAGAGGTCGCCGAAACGTAGCCAGGATACGGACGGAAGTCTACATCGGGCTCGTGAAGAGCCCTGTAGGTTCGCCCGTGAAGCTCCTTGCCTTTCCATACCTCCTTGCGATCATCTGCAGTAATTATTCCAGGTTTGCGACAGTTGTCTTTAGCCATGGACAACGGGGTGAGTCCCTTGTCCACTGTGACCACATCTTGGTGCATTATACCCGCATTAACTTTGAGAAAAAAAATCTGAGATTGCACACCTCGCGGTTATGGAGAGTATTGGCATTTAAAAAGCCTCGACATCCACACTACCGCGGCATGCACAATCTCATGAACGATGATCGTGGGTGGTGCATCCGATTTGCGGTCAGCAGTGTATGGACCCTCCTATTCCGGGCGCCGAGTTCGGTTTGAGTCCATTTGAGTATGCCGTAAGAGTACATCAGTACCGGCATGACCCAACCGTTGAAGGGGCGCACCTTATTTCCGCCTGACAAAAGAATTTAAAAAACCTTTTTCAGGCGGCCAAAGAATCGCTCCTTCAGCGATTGTTTCATGTCCAGCACCTTTAATGCCTAACGCTTCCGACGTACCCAAATACTTGTAGGTTTCGATCGAGTTGAGGGGTCTAAGCTGTATGGAATCCGAAAGTTGAATTATTATTAATATGATGATTATTTTTATGTGTTTGACAATCTCGGGACCCTGAGGTCCCGGTCCTTAGGTAGCGTACGAGGGGCCGAAGGCAACTGGGGCACCAACCGTCGATTATCCCTGTATGCACTATGAAAGTATACCCAAGGACAATCCCCGGTTGGTGCAGTTCTATTGCAGAATATGGAAACAAAAGATGAAACGCGCCCGGGTTTGGGTGATTTAGTGGACTGGTAATCGTAAACTATGTAAGAACTATTGGCCCCTGCCTGACCACTGACAATTAACAAGTCTTTAAATGGCAGAGGGTGACTTACACACTCAATAAATGGACCCCCGAAAAACGTGGCTAGCACAGTGACGTAGCGCCAAGGGGGCAACATATCCTGAGGTGCTAGAGGAGTGGAAAGGTATACCACGGCTATCAGGACAATACCGGGCATGTTTGCCCTTGCGAATCTCCACGCAGACCGGCCGATTAAGGCAAGAAAGAGGTGGGGGAGCTCTTTTCCTCGTCAGTGTTCACCCCGGCCAGTCAATAAAGGCAAGCTGGAGATAAGGAACAAGACTTCTCCCGGGAGATCAGGTCCGTGGGGTCGCTACTGCCCAACAGTTCGCCACAAAACTGCCTTGCGGATTGTATCTCTCTTTGTCTGGCCCCTCACCTTAGGTATGATCTAAGGTTGATTGGGGCACGCTAGCCCCACCACGACGTCAACGTAGAGATACGGCGGTGGGGTGATTATTATTGTTATTATCACAGGCCTTCCTAAAGAGTCGCCCCGTAAGCTACGCTAGATCTTCTATTCCAATATCGATAAAAATAAGACGGGACAAGCCAACCAAAACAAAGGTCGGATCATCATCTGCCTAGCCTTTTCTCAACAATATTAGGGTCGGCTACCGGCCAAACCGGATACGACTACACGATACGACGCGACTGCCCATCTGACCTCCACAACCATTAACTGTGTAATACGGTACTTCTTGGTAAGACTGGTGTCATATTTATACGAGAAACATAACATCCCTTACAAAACACAACTGTTAAACATTATTATTACATCAGCTGCTCGTACATTTTGATAATTGAATCCCCAATAATTGCTGTAATTATAACAAAATTAATGAGAACGGCACAATATGGTAGAATGCTGATAATTCGACGAACAAATACGGAATACGGAATTGAAAATATTTCATTTCAGGCTGGTTTCCACGAGGCTAGTTTCTCGCTCAGCGAGAGGCTACATTTTGTTTTTTTTGTCTCGTAGGCTAAACTTGTAAAGCGATTATTGGATTCTTGTGTTATCACGATTCAAGTGAAAAACTAAAACTTGCCATCGGTTATCCGCCGGACGTTTTATTTGGGAGTTACAGTTCAAACTTTTGAAACAGGGGTAAACAAGTCCATTTTTGAACGGAACTGCAACAGTTGTTTCTTCAAAAATCGATTTATTTACTCTGCCCGTGCACCTTAACAATTATAACAACAAGTAAATGTTCTTTGAAAACTGTCCTTCATTTAGGTGTTTTTTTTTAACCATCACGATCAGATTTTGAAAAAAAATACAATTGGTCTTGCTGGACTTTCTCCTACTGCCCCGTCAATAGAATAGAAACGTAAAAATAGCATGGATATTAAAATCCTGCTACCGGTATTGCAAATGAATATTGTATTACCGTGTACTTGGAATGTAAAGGTCTGCTAGTCAGTCACTCCATATAGCGATAGTATCTGTTATGAACTGCCGAACATACTTCGGTTAGACTGTTAGCCGACCCTCACATATTAGAAACAGCCGGTTGATTTTGTAAAGATGTCGAAGTGAAGGCTTGGATGAAGTGATCACGAAGTGAGCTGTCATTCCATCTAGATTACATGGATTGCCAGCAAATCGTACCGCAGGATAGACTGATAGATTAATATCGTTTCGCAAATAGCCTAAGTATTCGAAGCGAAAATCTCTCTCCGTGTAAACCAGCTGATCGGATAGCGAATCCATCGGTTTACGAATAAACAGTCGAACAGAAATAACGAGGTTAAACCTGTAATTATTTTCATGGCGGTCTGAGTTTGTTGTAATCAATGTCGAAGGGATGAGTGTGAACGTGATGATTGTAGGGACATCAAATGTTTATTTGGGGCGAAAATAAAATTGGTACGATTGAAGATACAGATATTATAAACGATAATCTGCACCCTTTCTCGGGTTCCGTATGTCCGAATTAAAATGGAACCCTGATAGGATCACTCGTTTGTCTGTCCGTCTGTCACAGCCAATGTGCGCCGGATTTACTAGGCCGATCCAGTTGAAAGGAGCATACAAATTTTGGTCTCACTCTCCAATAGCCACATGCAATACATAGTTTGATAAGTATTTGGCTATTGTTGATAGTTTAATAAAAAGTAACTCTGAATGATCAACATTTACACAATAAACATTTACTTCACGCCATAGTTTCAGCTCAACAATGACTATCCAACGATGCACGTAGCTATTGGAGGGTGGGATCAGAGTTCATACAAATCCCGGCATCGTCCAAATTACACGTGTGAATAATAAATAATGGGGTATTTTACTGAAATAATCTAATCAGTCTGTCAGATAGATTTCCAAAAAATATTGGACACTATTTTTTATTTTTTTCATCTAAACAAAAAATTAAGACGATACAAAACACGCGTGACGTCACTAGGACGGTTCAATTTTTATCAGCGACGTGACGTCACGCGTGTTTTCAACGCATTGTATCGTCTTCATTTTTTGTTAACATGGAAAAAGAAAAAATAAGTGCCCAATATTTTTTGGAAATCTATCAGACGGACTAATTATGTTTTTACAGTAAAATACCTTATTAAAGCGTATTTGACTATGCATCGGATTACATGCGTCTTGAATATTTAATATGAAACAGTGAAGAAACCCTTTAACCAGTAAATCGTGTTTCAACTGTCAACAAGTTTCATAAAATAGTAAGAAAGTTGTGCAACTTCTAATGGAAAAATATAGTTTATTTCCCTCAACCAACCAGTCTGAGAAAACTGAGATTTTTATATCACAACTGACTACAAGTGAAGCCGTGTTTCTTTGAAGTTTACCCTACCGTTTTGAAATAAACTTACATGTAATATAACTTTACAAAGAAGCAGAAAACAACATTCACAACTGCAATTGACTCTTTTGCAAGCTGTTTGAAGAACATTTTCTATTTTTTTTAGGATGGGACGTTTTTATGGTGACGAGTCGCCGCTAGAGGCGCTAGTGTAGCGTGAGGTCTTCGAAATGTCAAATTTCACTGCTGGTTGGCTTTTGACGCGAGTTCATTCCCTTTTTCCAGTCTTACCAAATGCCGCTGAATACCAGTGTTTTACCCTAATTATGTAGATAACACACACTATATATGTCACCCGAAAATGGCAGACGCCGTAAGATTGTAAAATATCGCGTGGAATTGTAAACATTTTTTTTCTAAATAAGACATGGATATACTAATATATCCATAAATAAGTAATAATAATAAGTAGAATAAGTCGTTTTGTATACAATCAATCCCATCCAAATTCAATAGTTTCTAAAAACTATTGAATTTGGATGGGATTGATTGTATACAAAACGACTTATTCATAATATATCGAGAAATTATAATCTAATCAAGATTTGTTACAATTTTACGGAGTCTGCAATTTTCCGGTGACATATAAACTAGTATACCTAAAGTCTTCTTATTCATAAAAAATCTCAACCTGCTAAGCAGATCTTTAATTCTCATTCTAAAAAAATAAAAATCACGGAACTGGTTTTTTTGTTTCATTTTTAATAAGACCATCTATGCTATGTGCAGAACCCAAAAAACTTTCCACTACGCAATTCCAAAAACAAATTAAAACAATTTATTTCAAACACGCCTTCAGAAACGATTCCTTGTTCTTTTAATTGAATACAAATTAATTAATTATAACATGGTCGCGCTTGGCTTTATAGCCGTCATATTAAAATACAGTAATTTTAATTTCATTCTCATTTGTTCAGTAATTAACAATATATGTTGCTGATAAGGAAAACGGGACTTTTACGTCACAATGTTGAAATGGCATTAAAACTGTTTTATCAGTATCAAACAGTTTGAATGCCATTTCAGCATTTACATCAGTATGTAACACACTTATCCCTAGTACAAAATATTTAGATTTTGTTAGTCGATGGAGTCAATGGGTCGGGGGTAGAGAGACGCAGCGTTGGAAGGCCTCCCTCACGTTGGACCGATGACCTGGTGAAGGCCACGGGAATCCGCTGGATGCGAGTCGCACAGAGCCGGTCGATGTGGCGACACTTGGAGGAGCCCTATGTCCAACAGTGGACGTCTTTCGGCGTCATAATTGACACGTTTCTTTTTATGATAGATACCAGTTAAATGTGCAGTAACGGTCATTGACCCACATATATTTATTTACTTTCTGAATATAAAAACAGAAATAAAGTCATGAAGCTGTCCGGAATCGACTTCTATCGTAATCCTTTCCGTTCTCTAGTAATGAAAAACGTTTCATAATTTCTTGTTCGGTGATCGATCGATCGAAGGGATATTAGGGAATGGTCAATGTACTTTATTGCACGTTTATCTAGCGCCTACCATCTACATTTTTTCTCTAATTATTATGCAAATGCGACCCCCTTAGCTGCAAGTAGGTTTTCTTTGTTTTTGAGAAAATAAAATGTTACTTCATGATTTATTTAATTTTATCACGAACCATTTACATTTTGTTTGATACATTACATACATCATTACCAATAATATTATATAGCTTCTAAAAATATACATGCACAATGAAATAAAAATAAATAATTGCTATTATATGGCAATTTTATTAAAAAATAACTACCCGTTACACCTTGGCTGGGAAACCTGATGAGAGCAGAAGGATTCCGCTGGTTGACAAGATGCGAGACTCACAAGACCTTTCGATGAGATGTGGCGACGATTATGGGAGACCACAGTTCAACAGTGGGCGTCTGCGGCTGAAATGATTACGACAACCCCACACGTTGTCTTTTAAATATAGGTAATAAAAGACGGGACGCATGTTTGTTACTCAGTCACGCCGGAACGTCTGAATTAATCTGGATGAAATTTGGCACAGAGATAGATTATAATCTGGACTAGCGCATAAGCTCATTTTCGCTAGTGCAATAATAAATGGTGAATCACCATGTACTCCTCAACGTAGACAGCATCCAATGAATCAGCCTCTCCTCTCCCCTATGTTAGTCGTAAAACGTGATCCAAAAATATGAAGTTTAGGGTTCCGTAGTTGCACTACGTCACTGTTGCCGACTTAGAATGGTACTTTTTGTTTGATTCTTTGAATTTATATTCACTACCTTTTTAAGTAACTAACAACTTTATCTAACTAATTTTCTATGGAATTTGTACGAAATTTTCCACCTCCAAGTACATTTTATTGGTTGGTCGACTGTAAACTTTAAATTTGTTACATTGTATATACTACTACCATGATTTTTTTCACGTCTCACGGAGGAACACTTGACTCTAACAAAAATTAATATGTATACCCATACCAAATTCCAACTTTCTAGTGTTAAGAGTCTCTGAGCTAAACCGCGGATAGACAAACGAACATGCTGTTAATGGCGCCACGTGCGCCATGTTGAAAATTAGAATTACATCTTTCATCTCATTTTCTCTTTAGTATTAAAGTGAGACAAACGTATTGAGCAAAACAATAATTATCAAAATCAGAACGAACGAAACGAACTGTTAAACTAATGCGTACATACAAAAAAAATATACGTGTCGACTTGAGAACCTCCTCCGTTTCTTCATCGGTCAAAAAACGCTTCCAAGGAGGTTCGATTATTCAGCTTGTTTATTCTAGTAATGGGAAACTCCCTGGTGGAATTCTTTTTTTTATGGAACATAAAAAAAATCCGTAAAGGATACGCATGGCGCTATACAACGCGCTGTGCGGTAAAATAGGTGGGTACTCAGATGAGAGTACCTATTTTACCGCACGTTCCATTGTATGGTGCGTAATTTTTAACTTTCGAACAATGTAGGTACAGGCTTCATAAATGCATTTTTTAAGCAAATGTGTTGAGAATGACTTTACTGCATTCGATTTTAAAACAATTGCAATTTAAAGGACCTTAGAGCTGCTCCAGTAAAAATGTTTATAAAAAATGGACTTATAAAGTGACAAGAAAATAATTTCATTTAAGATTTTATTAAAATGCCTGTCACTGTTATGCGCTTTATAAAATTTCTCATAAGTCTGAAGAGGAAGCTGTAGTCGCGAACAATATTATGAAAGCATAATTTATAAGGAAACACTTTTTACTGCTGGAAAATGTATTTTCTTGCGGAAGTTTTAGTTGGATACGTGTCTTGGTAACGAGAACAAAATATTGTGTAGATGATACTGATAGACATGTTTGGATACTCCGTGCCTCATCGCTATATTGAGCTAGTGGAGTCCTAGTTCTGATATCTGCCTAAAACAAAGTGTTTTTGGTCATATAACTGAAACGATATAAGATTTTTTTATATAAATTGCATGTACCGTAGTAGAACATACGCGGACTTAAGGCAACAAGGCATTCGCTACCAGTCAACCTTCTTTTTTTTAATTTGAAATGGGTTTGCTCTTGGCTCTAGTCTAGGTCATAGATGACAGAGGCAAAGTCGACGATGGAGCGAGCTTACCCGGAAGAAGCCTGTTCACTCTAATTTTGAAGTGATTAGGATTTTATTCGTTCGGAAACATAGACGCAGGCAGAGAATTACACTGCCTTGCCTTGCGCACTATAAAAAACGTTTGAAAACGTTAAGTTCGAATTGGTAGAAAAGCAACAAGGCCCTTGGGTCAAAAAGACTCACACCACAGTGTAGCCTTCTCTGCAAATACGTTATATTTAAAATATACATAAGTTTCTTGAAGATTATTAATTGTAACAAATACGTATATGTATGCAAAAACAATAAATTATAAATAAAACACATTCTTCCTCTAATTAAGAGAACTTTACGCTTAAAGAACTTGAAGCTAAATTTATTCTTAGCCTTTTTTATCATTGGGACTGACTTTTACAAAATAACGGACGCTCTATGCAACGCCACTTTCCTTCGTCGGACGAACACAGGTGACTCCTGCATATACATAGATGCGTTTATAACCACAAACCACACACACACACACACAACACTCTAAACCGTTCCTACGAATAATACGTAAAAGCGTTTTCCCCTTAAAGGATTCGAACCGACCCGTAGCACAAATGCCAATCGTTCAGAATCAACTTCCGAACCCCAATCTCGAGAAAATTACATGCCCGATTTGTATTCGATAAGTGGCTCAACTCAGCTCGTAATTGGCAAACTATGTGCGACATTTCAACTTCGACTAATTTTTCGGCAATCAATCTCGATTATGATTGGGTCAGATCTCAAGTGCTCTCAGAATAGGGACGAGAGCGCTGAAATTGGGCTTTTATTACGTAACACTTCGCAGGATTTAATATCTCTAGATCTTTGCTAGAATTTCCTTTTTTTGTAATGGTCGAATAAATACAATTTTTATATTTATTGATAGGGTCGCTTTTGATAATAATCTCAACTTGATGGAAAGCGATGATGTGGTCGAAGACGGAGCACGCTTGCCTAGAAGTAACCTATTCACTCTTGACTTAAAGACAGGTTGTAGCTATCAGGAAACACTCCTTTCTTTTTTAAGGATTGGTGATAATCAAATGACTTCTTCCGCTCTGGGTGGAGCGGAAGGGGGTGTCAGACTCTTATTGACTGAAACCCATCCGTGTTTCTTCTACAGCCCTTTGCGTTCCAGGGCCGCGGTGACTCTTTCGAACAAATTCCGCAACCCTGGCAGGAGGAATTCCACTCCTTAGTTACGTGATTTTGCTTTACCGCCTATCAGTAATAGTAGCGTGGGATGTCAAGTCCCTTAGCAATATCTATAGCATTATCAGTCTTTAACATTCCTAGGGCCTACCGCGTTATTAAAATACCACGCTACAACCAACAGAAGCGGAGCATTAATGAAAAATGTGACGCAGACGAAGTTGCGCGGGTCAGTTAGTCTACCTATACATATATAATATATCACAGGAAAATTGGAAATAAAATTTCGCGTGAAATTGTAAACTATTTTTACCCGACTGCGCGACTAAAAGAAGGGTAATGTGTTTAACAGCCTATGTATGTATGTATGTATGTGGGTTTGTACCTTTGTGGCACTATTTAGACCAAATGCGTGGGCCGGTTTTGATAAATGACACGTTGTTTGATTCGTGATGACGGCGCAAATGTCATAAAAATTTAAAAAAATCGAAATGGCCGATTTTGCACGCCATAATTTGAAAAAGAAAAAAATGAAAATCGACGAACTATGCCAAATGGGGGGGTATCGTTGAATAGGTATTTAAAAATCATTTAGGTTTCTCATGTCGTTTTTCAACCAGAATTACCGTTTAGGATCTATAACGATTTAAAGTTGGTTAGTAGCGATTCTCACTTATAGGCTTTTAGGCAGAACTGATATTGATACGGTACTGCTGACTGTAGATGGTCTTGAGGTAAAAAAATAAATAAAATTTAAATAAACCCCCGTCAAAACAACTTTAAAAAGTAAAAAATAAAATGTATTGATCCTTTTAGTTTAACATAGGTACGATTCTTTGGGCCAAGCGTCATCTTGTCGGAGGACCGCTACTATATTAAGAGTGTAAAATAAAAAATAAAATATTAAAGAAAAACAAAAAACCCGATTGTTAAAATCGTTATGTTCCCTAATAGAATGTTTTCTTTTTGAGTGTATCGATCACGAAACTACCTATTTAAATGGTGAATAAAGTTATTCAATAATATTCAATAACAAAAGTCTCGACTACTGGACTTAGGTACCTACTCGTTTTTTTTTCTTTTTACGCAGACGGGTTTATTGATATTTTTTTCTTAATATAACACGGATAAATTGGAAACTATTGAATTTGGATGGAATTTATTGTGTACAAACGATATTTTAATCTTACGGAGTCTGCAACTTTCCGGTGACATAATAATATATAAAACAAAGTCGGGTTAGTTACACCATATATAAGTCAAGAACCGCTGGACAGATTTAGAATTTCTTTAGTTTGTTGGATTTGTCTCAGCCCTGAATGGCAGAATAACTATCAAAACATCGGATAGGTAGCTGGTTGGTAGATGATACGTCATATCTTCGAATGTTTGGTCCTTATAAATGCCAGTTTACTCAAGATGTTTTACATCACGTTTTTGAGAGCGGTGGTCATCAAATACATTGCACAAAGTGAAGTGCCTGCTTGGGTTCGACCGTAAGACATATGTACATATACCTCGTTAGTTGTCGGTGCTACAATTGCACCACCACTGCTCCCAACAAGATGTATAACGTCGCCCATAAAAAAAAACTATTGGACGAAAAGACTGGGTATAAAAGGTGGAGAATCGGTTCTTGTGTTACTTGGACGGTTGGACCCAATTTACAGCAGTGGACTGTCATTGTTTAATTAACGTGAATTTGCTAACTTAAGGACCTTTTAGTTAACAAATAAGGAAAGGTATATTTTTGCAAAATCTGAACTGAAGTAGGTCTACTATGAAACAATGGTGTAGCTCGACAAATGCTTATTTAAAATATGTGATTTACCTCATTTATCCCCCTGCCCGATACTATCATCAATAAGCGACCGAGATTACAGACACAACGTGACACTTGCGCTCGGATTATCGGATTTTTAACGTCCAAACGAGCAAGCGACATATTTTTTTTTTAATTGTTCGTTTCTTGGTATGATTGAGGAGCTCGTGGCTAAATAATACCAGCCGCACAGGTCGATCATTAAGGTCACCATCTTAACATACCGAGACTCCTCCGTGCCTCGGAAAGCATGTTAAGCCGTTGGTCCCGGCTGTCATTTGTAGATCTTTGGCAGTCGTTACGGATAGTCAGAAGCCAGATAATCTGACACCAGTCTTGCCAAGGAGTACCGTGTTACCCAGTTAATGGGTTGTGGAGGTCTGGTAGGCAGCTGCTCCACGTAAAATACTGGTATTCAGCTGAATCCGGTTTGACTGGAAGCCGACCCCAATATAATTGGGAAAAGGCTAGGCAGATGTTGTTTCTTGGTATGATTGTATAGGCACGTAGTAACAATCTCGGGAAAAACTGAACCGATTATGAAAATGATGTCCCTGATAGAGAGCTACACTATCGCTGAGTGACATAAGTAAGCTGCTTTTCGTCTTTGAACAATACACAGCTCCTGTGAAACAATTCACATGAGCCGCAACAAATTGCTAGTAATTTACTTGTGTAACAAAACGGACCACAAAAAAAATAAAAACTTCGTAACAATTCGTCACTATTCAAACAGCCTGCTGCAGTTGTTGGCATTTCTTCTAGTTTAATCACAGATTTGATGCTGGCCCAACTACATCAGACTGCTTGAAAAGTGACTTTTTAGGCTTTCGTACCCGAAGGGTAAACAACGGAACCCTATTACTCCGCTGTCCGTCCGTCCGTTCGTCTGTCTGTCAGCGGGCTGTATCTCAAGAACCGTAGTTAAATAGGTAGACAGTTGAAATGTTGACAGAGTGTGTATTTCTATGGCCGCTATAACAACAAATAATAAAATTAAAAAAATTAGGGGCTTCCATACAAGAAACGTGTTTTTTTTACTTTTTGCTACGGAACCCTTCGTGTGATAGTCCGACTCGCACTTGCCGGATTTTTGGAACTTTATACTTATTCGTACTCTCGAAAACATAATTATCCTGTCTGCTGGGGCGGGCATTCGGGTACAAAACTACTGCTTAACAATCTATTAAAGAAAACAGTATATTAGGCTTAATTAGGTAACGTTATTGATAGCTGTTCTAAAATTATAATGTTTTTCAACTTTTCTTTCATCATCATAATCATCATATCAGCCGAGAGACGTCCACTGCTGGACATCGGCCTAAACCAAAGCGGGTTTGCGATCGCCGTGTAGCTGTTGCAATGTACAGAGAATGCTGCTGCCCATTCTCTGGTGAGCCCCTTAGTCGCCCCTTACGACATCCTTTTTTTACGTCCGACACCATACAGAACTTTTATTTAAAGCTCCTTAAAAATAGATGGCACTGACTTTAGTTTGTAAGCAAACCTAGTTCCTAAATTAAAATTCCTAAGACATAGGACCTAGCCTTTTATAAAAAAACTAGCGAGTCTTACAGTAGTCGCATAGGATGTGTATCAACTGACACCCAAACTCGACCACTCCGCGCGCTCATTGGTCAAATCTAATAAGGCGCGCTCATTCGTCAAAATAATAGCGCGCGCTTCCTCGGCTTCCTGTTACACACTTCCGTCCCATTTCGTCCCCAAAGCGAGAGGAAAGATGTTACACATCATAAAAAAGTAAAACCTTCCGTCTATGCTTCACTGTAGGTAAATAAATGAAACAAACACAAACTCATTTGTTGAGCGTTGCAAGTATCCGCTGAGTTAATCCCTTGAAACTTTTTATTTAAAACTAACTTCTGTTAAGCTTTTAACAGAATTAGCTTTGTGAGTTACAATTTGTAACAGGGATGGAAAGACAGCTTACTGTATACAATTAGAGTTAAAATATTTAACTTTAAAGCGTCAGCGTATTTATGTCAATCGTTCAACGTTGATAGAATAAATGGCCTAGCCGTAAAATTCTAGTTCTTGACATAGGCCATCCAAAGTCTTCACTAACATCTGAGGGACTAGACAAAGTGACATTTTATCAGCTGTAACGACTGCCAAAAGTCCAAAATGTTTGCGATTAGGTACCCATTATCTAAATCGCTATCTCTCTCTGATAAAATTTCACTTTGTCCGGTCCTTGATGTAATCCATACCCAAGAAATGTCAAATCGATTTGACTTGCGCTCCCCGCATCCAACGAATTCAAGTTAATATCACTAGATATTCGATCCTACTTATGAGGCTTACAGTAGGACTCTCATAAAGTCCCATCAGGCTGTACGTGATCGCGACTGAAGTTTGATTGGACCAACCTTTATCTGACTTAAGCTACGCTCAACAAAGAACAGTGTTAAGTAGTTTGTGTTACTAGGTTTTCAAGAATCGATTAAGATTCGAATAAGAATGGCCTTTGTCACATTGTACACTATTCCAATACGGCCAACTAACTACGACGACGAGCTACGTCTCCTGTATCCTAAATAATATGAAGAAGAGGGGAAATTATAGTTTTTCACTCGTACGCTACTCTATTCAGAAATATTTCAGTTCCGGATCCAAGTCAGTGGAATAGTTTCACCGGGTCTCGTAGAGCTTCACTGCCTTGGCGCTTTCTGATTTTTGACACTGTTGATTCTGGTATTCAGGAGTACTTAACAGTGATTTGGGATAATTTTCGGACTAACTACCTAAGTTTTAACTCTAAGTAAGTGGTTATAAGTTCTGAATCTTAACAAGAAACAATGTGATAAAGCGTTTCAAATTACATATTACTTCAATAATAATTTTATGGACACAATTATGTACATGTCATATTAGGAAGTTATGTCCATGTAAATTACTTATACCTAAGTACACAGTCAGGAATATTCGATTAAGTCATGAAAGTAGTTACTTAAATGTTTGGTACCTACTCGATAAGTTTAGGTTTTGGCGAAAAGACGTGCAGATCGCTAAATGATGTTCTTGATATCACTTAAATTTGTACTAACTATTGTGTGTACCTTGAATTAAGCTAAATAGTGTCTCTGCCTTTAAGTGACACGCTTAAAAGACATAGCAACGGCTGTTCTATCGCCCAGTGTCACTAATCTGGAATTATTTAAAAATCTAATTTCCTTTACACAAAAATAATCAAAAAAATAATAATTGAATTAATAATAACACAATAATTAATTAAATATTGAAAAAATAAAAAAAACTTTACTTTTTCACAATCGCGCTAAGATTTCATGCCCGATTAGTGAGGAGCGTGCAATCATTAATATCAATTATTTACGGTATTCACTGGTTTTTTATAAATACTGAGTGAGGAGGTTTCTTCCATAGCGTTTCGTTGGGCTCATAGCAAAGATGAGGTGGATAATCCTCTTTTCCCTTTGCCTCGCTGTTGTGCTAGCCGCACCTGCTTCGGTAAGTTTAAAAAAACATTTTATTTCCGCGCTTTTTTGTTGTGAAAATGTATGACAAAATTATAACCTCTTTTATGCAAAAATGAAGTTGTTTATTCTAGTTTTCACCTAGATTAGTGTATTTATTATTTTTTGAAGTTATGTTTGGTGTTGTGAGTTACAACACTTAACTATAAATTATTAATAATATAATTAGTTTTTTGCTGTTTCAAACTTAGAGATAGGTACTTAGAGATAGGTACCTACTATGAATGACGATGAGTTATGATTTTTTGTGAAGTAATAAGATGATATCTCATTAAAATTTGTTGGATATCTACCACAATATTATTCTAAAACGGACTATGTCTGTGTATACCTACTTCAATGATATGTGAATCATATATCAATCAAAGGTTGACTGGTAGAGAATGCCTATGGCATTAAGTCCGCCACTGTACATTTGTGTGCGTAAAGTGTTAATAAAAATAATAGGTAATAAAAAATATTCATATGTGCTGTTATAGTTGTCAATGACTTCATGGATGATAACAATTTCTGCAACAAGCATCATCATTTTATAAGCGCTAGGTACTAATGCTGAACGTTATAAACTGTGTTCTGAATTATATCTTAGTACGCAGGCAGCACATTGCCAACTTGATTGATATGAACTTTTTGTAATAACAGCCAGTATTTTACACACTTTAACTACCCATTTAATCAAGATGGAATGACAGCTCACTTCGTGATCACGTGTCATCTTGATTATATGAATTGACAGCTCACTTCGTGATCACCCAAGCCTTCACTTCGACATGTTTACAGAATCGACCGGCTGTGATTGAAGTGGCCACAAACCAACTGGCTCCGTCATAAACTTTATTTTTATCAGCCTGAACTATCTCCTGGCAACTCCTGGGCAAGGGCTTCCCCTATTTCAACTACTTATCTGCGTTGTGCTTCTCTTTCCCGCTGATGACAGTACTAGTAAACGTTTCATTCAAAATAATTAATTTCAAAAATTCTTATTATTTTAGCAGAGCCAGTCAAATGCCGAAGAACAGGTACCTAATATTTCTAATAAATATTGTAAATCATAAATTATATATGTAGGTCTCATTTAACAATTGCAATTTACCAATCAAGATCTAACTTACTATTCTGCATTTGAGAAAAGAATCCTAGGGATACCTAGTTAATTAAATAGAAAATTATGGAAACTAGCAAAAGTTACTTATACTTGATTACCTTAACCGGTTCAGAGACCATGTGGTCTGAACAGTGAACCTGGTAAATTTGGTTGGCATACGTTTTAAGTGTCATACCAAACAAGTTTCTAAACATTTCCAACGGTATTGGGAGTCGTAAGCCTATCTGCTTAGCCCTATTGCAGTGGCTGTACCAACATAATTTAGTCTTCTTGAATTTGACGTAATACCTTTTTTTGGATGGAAAATCATCAAATGACTCATCCCGCTATGGGCGGAGCAGGTGAGACTGACCATCTCTTACTGACTAAAACGCACCCGTGTTCCTTACGTTATCCTTCAGTGTGTTATAGTGTTGATAATAAAAATAAAACATTCGTTTCACTTAAAGTTTACTCATAAACCGCATAATGCATTGCTCCTAAATTCTATATCATTGCATCAATTTTATTTACAGCAACAAGAATCGCGGCGACGACTACACAGGCTTAGTTTAAATGTAAAGGCGTATTCTAATCAATTAATTAAACATTATATCTTCACTCACTTCTAAATTACCAGATTTATGTCCTGGATAATTTGTTTTAGCAACTTCATAATTTATTTTCTCATTTTATGATCGAGCTCTCCATAATTTTTCATAGATACCTCTTGAAAGACTTAGAAAATAATTATTTTCTTCATCCGTTGCCTCTTCAATAAGTGAAGATTGGCAATCACTACGAATATTTCATCTTGTCCTTTCTTTTTAGCATTATGTTGTTATTTAGGTATTTTCAATTTTGGAAAGCCAGGTTATGCAAAACCATGGTCAATAAATTCACTTTTAAAGCCTACATTTGGATTGATTTCTTCAGCCTTGCCTTCTATGTATATCTACCTTTTTCATTGTCATAGGCAAATGTATCAATAAGATATAGCTACTGTCTACATGTCTTTACCACTAGCATCTGCCATCTTTTAATTCTTCGTATGCAATAATTAACCAATTTTACTATTAATCACTAAAATAACGGTTGATTTTTTTCTTCAGCTGGTTGAAGATCGAGAAGATGATGATGTAAGTTTCATTATTTGTTTTATTTTTGTAGCAGATTTGCTTAACAGGTAACTGTTAGCCTGCATCAGCCCACCGCTGGAAAAGGCCTCTCTCCTTTCTTATTTAGGGCTTATTTTGCCCTATTGTCGTTTGTACTGTCTAGCTCATCCTTCCATCTTCTCCACAAATAAACAATCTTGTCTTTTTCTCATCAGAAATGGTAATGAAAAAACTATAACCATTCATTTTTCACAGGACCAACGCGATAGAGACGACGATGACGATGACGACAATGACGACGATATGGTATAATATTATTAGAATACTATCGATTACTTTGATAAACCTTAACACGTCAGTGGTCTATCGAAGACTGTTTTTGAATTACACACGAAGCTGAATGAGCTGACTCTATACGACCTGTCGGTTTTTTTTGTTAAAGTTTCACCTAGAAAACTAGTGAGCTGATAATTCTAACATCAGTTTGAATGACAGCATACCTCAGGCTCATTTCACTAAACTTTCAAACATTTAATCCCACACTCGACACTAACAAAGTTATTAATGTATTCACATTCACTAGTACAATATATTTGTCAATCTTATTTAGTGATAGGATATAGAATGCCCCTTGGATGTTACTGATAGACTGAACCATATTACTAAGTATATGAGAGTCCATGTGTGATATCCGGTTTTGCTCTCAAGTTACCAGCCCGCGATGTTCCCGGCAAAGAACCGAGCCTGTGCCGGACAGGAAGAGAGGTAATCTGAGTATTTTACCTCCTTTTATACTCTTGTGCTCTATATAAGACCTCATATTGTTACTATGTTACTATGTTACTAGTGTACTATTGACACTAGTAACATACTACGGTAGGCTACCTTTGTTTCGAAAATTCAAAATAATTTTATGAAATGGTCTCTAATTAAAATTGGTCTTTTAACAATCTCTCGCTTAGCCAAAATTAAAATTGGATCCGGAATGTAAAATGTAGGTATACGATAATGCCGCTGACTTGCAATTTATGAACTGCAAATAAAAATGGACTATCACTTTCATATAAATAACATAAAAGGACTGAATTATCATCTGGTACAATAAAAAATAACAATTCATTAAAAATAAATTTGATTATTTGAATCCGCAGAGACGTAACCGAAATGACAACGACAATGACAGAAGGGATCGTCGTGACAGGAGAGAAAATCGGAACGACCGTGACCGTAGGTCCAACGATCGGTCATCCAACTCATTACAAAATGGATATGACAGCGATCGAAACGACAACAACTACCGTGAAAGACCGGGTGCCAGGTGCGGCAAGTGTAACAGAGGAGGAACCCGAAGCAGATCTGATAACGATAGAAATGACGACGACAGAAGGAATAATGACAGGAGGGCCAACAACAGAAGGGAGGACAATAGAAGGAACGACGACAGAACGGACGACAACAGAAGAAATGACAACAGAAGGGACGAAGACAGAAGAGAAGATGACAGAAGGGACGACGACCGAAGAGATTCACAGAGCTATTCAGACGATAGACAAGATAATGACAGCAATCGGCGATATAGAGACAGTGCACGTAGCAGACCTAACAACGACAGAAGAGTAAAACGCTCAAGCCGAAATAGATACAATAACGATCGACGGGATAATGACCGAAACGATAGTGACAGAAGAAATAGAAATGTCAACGATAGGAACGATGACGACCGCAGAGACAATGATAGAAGCAACTCTCGTAACAGATACAACACTGACCGATATGACAATGACAGAAGGGACAATGACAGAATCAACAATGATAACGATCGGTACGACAATGACAGGGTTGATAACGACCGAAGGGATAGAAGCAACTCTCGCAACAGATACAATAATGACCGATATGATAACAACAGAAATGACAACGACCGGTATGATAACAACCGATATGACAACGATCGATATGACAACAACAGAAATGACAACGACCGATATGACAACAACAGAAATGACAACGACCGATATGACAACAACAGAAATGACAACGACCGGCGAAACAGTGACCGAAGCAACGATAACGATAGAAACGATGACAATGATGACAACAACGACAGACGAGACAATGACAAGAGCAACTCAAACAGATACGACAATGACAGGCGAAATGATGACCGAGCAGATGATGACAGAAATGATAATGATAGAACCGAGGATGACAGACGCGAAGGTGACCGAAATGATGACGATCGAACAGATAATGACAGAGCAGATGAGGATCGGAATGAAAACGACAGAGAAGATGACGACAGACAAGATGATAACCGAAGGGAAAACAACAGGAGAGCGCGAAGGATACAACAAGCTAGGCGAGAGAGACAAGCGAGACGACTTAGACCGGTTCAGAGAGAAGGGCAAGAACAGGACAGGAGAGAGGTGCAAGAGCAGGATAGAAACAATAGGCGCGACGATAACAGGAGGGAGGAACGTAACTCATATAATAATGACAGGAGGAACGATAATAGACAAGATGTAAGTCTCAATTGTAGCTTTGAACTGCTTCAGTGTTTTGTCGCGCTAATCTGAACAAAAGATGTAGTATGTTGAACTGTTAAAGGTAAATCAAGGAAAATACATGACTTGACTTGCCTTATATCCTAAGCTGGGTAAGTCCTCCAATCCGAGCGGTCTTGAACTTCACGCTTCACCTCGCTCCACGTCAATCCAATGCTCGTCGCTTCGGCTAACACAGGTTTAACGTGGACGGCCACCCTTCCTTTTTCCTTGAAGAATTCCAGTCCATGGTTTATTTTGGAATGTGTTCGGAATCCATCCGAAGCGTGTGACCCCTGTTACTGACCCGGAAATGAAAAAAAATCGATATCTTTAATATTCAAATCAAAATTTTAAGGACTGCATTCATAGTGTTCGATTCTCTCACCGTATTTCGTTACGGGATCGAAGACAGTTGAATAATTTCTGCGTGACTTTTTCTAGAAGTCACCACTGTTGATTCTGGATTCCTGGAGTTGTTGGAAATAGTGTGGCGGACTTGTACCTTTTGTCTCGACTAACATTTTTGAAACAGTTCATCATTTGTTCAGAATAGTGCGTCGGAGCAAAAACATTATTATAGGATTTGATAGTAGTCTTTGTTATGTAAGTAAATTAAATTTAACGTAGTAACTACATTATTTAAAATATACACATAATAACGTATTTCCCATGACTGCATTTTATTCCCCATGACTGATTTTGACCCTTTTGTTCTGAGCTTTTAACGATCGGCTTCCTAAAATCTTCAGCAAACATTGTATTTAATAAATGACAGGATAATTAATCTTGTGTGTAACGAAACAATTTTTTTTCGATTCTCTAATATTTTTATCAATTTAGGAAAGGAACAAAATCTTTAGGCCAACATCTGGTGGTATTATTTGTATTTTCGTATTTTACGAATACTATAGAGTTATGGGTTGTTCATGTTCCTAAAATCTTTACTTGTGTATCTTTATTATTATAAACATTCTAAATATCTGTGTCTAACATGAAAATGTTTTTTTCAAGGAAATGGAAAATAATCAACAAATTACTTAAATATTTGCAGGACGACAGGCGCGAGAGGTCTGACAGCTACGTAAGTTTTATCTATCTTAAAAAAAAAACTTTATATATTATTTTTTTGTAAAAGTTACTTTTAAAAAAACATACACTTTTTTTTCAGAGGAATTACGATCGCGAGGACAATGCAGAAGATAATTATGAAAATGCATTGAGGGTAAATATCATGAAGCCACCCTCGAATGCTCCTTCATTCTCTATTTACGTTCCTATTTGGAAATAAGTAAAATATTTAACTATTCAGAATGCCCAGTATATTTCTCTTGACACGCGACTCATTTTATTATGAACCTTCATAGAATGTCAGTTCAAAGTTTACCATACAAAAGCTACCATGAAAATATCCTGTGCACACTGTTATCTCTGGCCCACCATGGTCCATAAAAGACATTTCACTGTCCATTGCTCCATTCGTATACAAGACGTCTTTAAATATACAAAGCAAATCATCAATGTATTTTGAAAATGTACCAACATGGGCCATTGTGTAGCCTTAAATCGACCAGTAAGCTGTAGTGTATGCCGAAAAACCGTAACTTTATTTTAAAAAACCGCTTTTATTAAAATGGAACACAGACTTTTGGATTACAGAGTTCACAGTTGGACATCCTCGCCCAGAACGTGGATGAACTGCAATCAGTTAGTAGTTATATTATTCTTTAAACATGTCTTATTTTCTTTCTCTGATATTCAACTTTCCCTATTATGCATGGCAAATAAAATAAATACTACCTCTTTCTGTTCTTTATTTATATTCTTTTTTTAAGATCGTTATATTTGCACGTATGTAATGATATTATATAAAAGAGGAAGATGTCGTACTAGCGCGCGCAAATTGTTGCAGACAAATTCAGAAAATTGTTGTAATTTGCCATATAACTATCTCTTTCTGTATCATACGTTCCGTATTATCTATCGCAGTCGTACAGTTACTACATTTGAAATAAGAACCCAACGATATCTGAATGTAGCGTATCTTTCGTTTATAATATCATTGCACGTATGTCACAACTTTTCATATCTATCCATATATCTACTGCATAATTGCCGTAGGATTCACTTCAGACAGTTCATCAATTTTCCATAAAGCCTTGCTCTTTCTTAAAACTGTCTATCTGTTTCACATTTTTTAATCATGAATTAATATTTTTTTGGTAAAAACTTGGAAAATATACCTTAATTTTTGTTTGGTTTAGAAATATGGAGGACAAGGTGTAAGTAAAAATTAAATTGAAGCATTTCCAACATTCAGCTTTTCTTTAAGACATTGCAAACTGTGCTTTTTGTCAAATAATACCACCAGATGCATTTTTCTAGTTATTAAATCTATTTTATTTTTGCAGACTCTTAAAGTTTCTTATGTAAGCATAAATTATTTTATCAAACCGCTTTTTAACTATCTGCTAATGAATTTGAATGTTGTATATTTTTAAAGAGTTTAATTTAAAACGTACGATTTCTGTTTTATTTTTTTTCTAGAACCCACCAAGTGTCTTAAGCGTACGTGAACTTTTTATTTAAGTACATCTTTTAAAATTTTAAATATTTTGACGGAGACTTCTTACTTTTTAACCAAAATATTTTTAAATTTTCAGCGCACTACAGGAGTTCACGATTTGGGCGTAAGTTTACACAAAAATAATAATCGGAAAAGCATTAACACTATAGTTATACAACTTAATATAAAACAACATTAATAAAAATAGCTAACCATTGTGCTTTTCCTGCTTATCCTGAATAAATACTACACCAGTGTTAACAAAATTTTAATAGAAAATATTTTAATTCCAGGATCTTAACTTCAAATATGTAAGTAATAGAAAAAGGACCAAACTTCGACAAAACTATCCAATAGAACCGCCTATTTACAATGGAAACCGTTTATACCAGAATACGAAAAAAACTCAAAACTCTAACTATCAAATGAATGAGCTACAGCATAGCAACAAACCGTAAAACATTTTTCTGTATATTATTAAAATATTTTATTTGTATTTAGATTGCGCCATATCTGAAATCACTGCAGAGATACAGCGAGGTAACACGAATCAATAATTATCGTTTGAAATGGCTATAAGTTTGCAGACCAACAAAACAGCTGTTTGTAAGTAGAAGACCTAGCTGGGACATAGGATCTACTCTCTACTGGGTCTCTGGACGAGCTAAATTATCGTTGCCTGCCACCTGGACTCCTCTGTGTTATTTTTAGCCGATGATCTTCCGATATGCCACAGAGGCGACCAAGCCAGTTCCAATTTTCATATTGGTTTAGTCTGCACAACTATTTATTTGTGACTGTCAGATAAGCAGTCACGGGTAGTCAGAAGTTAAGAAATGTGACACTTGTCTTGCCATAGAGTATTGTGTTACCCAGTCATTGGGCTGTGGTAGTCAGAAATACAATCCTTCTATATAAAATACTGGTGCCCACTGCATCCGTTAAGTAATGTACAATACGTCTGCATTCGGTAACACTCGACCACAACATATTGGGAAAAGTGGTGATGATAGAAGATCAACTCTTCAGTCTCGTCGTTGTTTTAATGCCAAAGCAAAGTCTTTGATACCTGTTGGTACTACCAATGGTTTTGTCTTAACAGCAGGAAGTAATCGCAGCGATTCTATTGGAAAAAGTGGAAACGTCTTCTGTTTTCTAGCGATTTATTCTTTTTTTTTCAGTAAAAGTAATTGTTTTCTGGCTGTACTGAACTAATTTTCGCCTTCTCGTCTAGTCGTTTTAGTCCTTCTAGGCATGTGAGGCTCCAAGTCTTTATTTGGTAAGGTACATTGAATATTAAGATTTTTTAATTTACCGGTGTCCTTTTCGCTAGCTGGGCTTGCTTGGCAGTAAACCAAACAGCGACTACAGTGTGAGTAAAAGTTTAATAAAGTATCTTATTTACTTCCGTAATTGAATCTATCTTAGGTATCTGCACTCAGTAATCAATGTTAACGTTTTTTCGATGTTTATTGATAGAGAGTGAATTTAAAATATGACGTCTTGTACACGAATGGAGCAATGAATATCGAAACGACGCTCATTTCCTCACTTTTTCGCAGAAACTCGACGATATTTAAGCTAACAATTATAATAGTAATGTTAGCTTTTTTATTTGAAATGTACAGTCAAAAAGTACAAAGCTATTTGGTATGCAAGCAGCTAACTTGCAACTCCTTTTAGACAATTATTGCACACCACACTCGTAAGTACCTATACCAAAAGCTAAAAAAATTACTGTGCACACATTAGAAATAAATATTGGCAGTGCAGTAGAAAAAATATTATTTTTTCCTGCATACCAAATAGCTTTGTTGACTGTACTGTACGTATACCTAGATATAGATTAAAGTATATTTTTTCCTTATTTAGAGTGACCGATCGTCAGCATATAGACAAAACTCAGCAAACAATGTAAGTTGAGCTTAATATTTATTTAAAGACAGTCCACCACGAATCATTAAGGAGAAATCTCTACGTCCCTCCTATCTGATGTTATGAACTATTATGTAGTTTGCACAGCGTAGCTGTACTTCTGTGCGTCGCGATACACAAAAGTTTATCAAGTGGTGCTGCTCATGGTGTACTTGCTAACTTCGTAGGTAATGCCTTTTCTAAGGTTTCATGTCCTGTTCAGGGTAACGCAGCTTTTATTACGCTGTAGTAAATCTTCAAGATCTCGAAGAAAGGTTTACTTACGGTTATCAATTACCTAGTGTTGCTTACTGCAACACGCAGCATTCAATTGCCCTGCTAAAGAAAGCCACTCAATAGAAGTTAATTTGAGCAACTTGTGCTCTGGAAGAAAACTAAACTCACCGAGTACCAGCCTAAACACTCAATTTTATATTAAATTGTTATGTTTCTTTTTAGTATTTACCCCTCAGTTACAATAGCTTAGACCAAAATAGGAATGTGAGTATCCTAAAACATTTTAACCGAACTTGCATGGTGCTCCTATGAATCTTTATTGGGGTTGTATTATTCAAACTCTTCTTCATTTTAAATTTTATTTTTCACTTTTATGCTTACAAAGCTTTTCTCGTCTCTCTGATAATGTATCCTTCAACTTCCATGACCGAGTTGTTTTTCCTACTCTTTCCTATTTGCATACTTTTATAATAATGTTTACATACAAGCTAATAATATTTTTATCAGCAAACGTATCTAATTACTTTCCTACTTCATCATCAAGAGCAGCCATTGAATATGTTGGCGCGAATATTTAAATAAATTTATTTTATTTTTCAGAGACAAACGCGCTATCTCCGTGAAAGTGACGATGATAAAAAGAAATAAAACCCTCGAAAATCTCAATAAATGTGATATATACGACAAATTGCTACTCTCAGATGGACATGATTTGGAAATTTGCTTATTTTTGTTAAAGCATTGAATCAATTTATTAATAAAGAGCATAGCTGCAGCAAAACTATGTTTTTATTTATTTTTGACTTGAATATTTTGTACCTTTCATAATTTATTAATCACTAGCTTTTAAACAAATATAAAATAATAATAGTTATTAAACATGCTGTGTTTGAGCAGAGACGGCTCAAACCATTTCATATTTTAAAAATTAATGGTTATTTAACCATTAGAGAGGATAGATCGGATGGGTATGGTGGTGTAGCTATGCTTATTAAGAATTATATCCCTTTCTCTTATATTGCTTTATTACTTACCTCATAGTGAAAAAAAAACGATTGTAGCTATTAAAGTGTATCATACTTGTCTTGTTTCTATTTACATTCCTCTCCCTTCTTCTTCTGTTCTTCATGAGGTGAATAATCTCTTTTCTTTGCTACCAAAGCCGTTCTTGGTATTGGGGGACTTAAACTGCCATCACCAATCATGGGGCTGTTCAACATCTACAACAGTTATGGGGATGAATTACTAGATATTATTGACTTATATAACCTATGTATCTTGAACCCAGAAGAAGCCACACAATGGTGTGCTCCCAATCCAAACGAAAAACCTTTCCATCTGTTCTCCAAGCTTAGCATCATCATAAACTTAACATACTCTAGCCACTACTTATGGTAGTGACCATTTTCCCATAGTTATTACATTAATTTATTGGTTTGATTTTATGAGTGTGGGTTGCATCATGAATTCATGAACGTCATTTAGATTTTTCCATATTCATAAATTCAACAACTCTTTTGAAAACTGATGTAATGGGATTTTGCATGAACACCATTTTTCGCCTTTTCACCCTCATGGGAGTTTAATTACAAAGAAAGAAGAAGAGAAATCCAAAGTATGATGAAGTTGAAAGTCGGCAAAAAAATTACGTTTATTTTTTTCCGAGTTTCAACTTCATCGAACCTAGCGTTAACCCTCTGTCACTCATGAACTTTATTTTTTTGATGTTTCAATTCGACATTATAATAACAAATAAAATACTTACACGTACTTTTTGATATTTTTATGTTTTCTATGTGTATTATAAAAATTAAAAAAATAAGAAGAGTTGCCTACATGCAAAACTAAGGTACCTATGGGGTTAAAATTTACAGTACTGCAGGCTATGTTACGAAAGATCAAAATCTCTCGAAGCAATCCTTGAATTTCGTGTTGCATACAGCCACAGACTACAATCTCATAATAGCTACCTCGCTTAATAATAAAAGGATCAGCACTTTTCTAAATACCGACCAAAATAAAACAAATTGCTTTTTGCGACAGGTGGCGCCATCTTGTTATTTTTAGGGTTCCGAACATCCGTAAGAAACGGAACCCGTATAGGATCACTTGGGTGTCTGTCTGTCTGTCCGTCTACCACAACCAATTTTCTTCAATTCTCCGGTTCTACTGGAACGATTCTATTGAAATTTGGTACACATATGCACTTTTGTATTATTTACGTATCGCGTCCGTGTTTATCCAAACATAATTATACTTACAGTTTTAAAATAAGTTTATTTGAATTTATTCAAGAAATAAGACGTAAAATGAGTATTCCCTATCTCCGAAAGAACTTAGCCTAAAATTTTGAATATAATGGTGATAATAATAGGTCTTTACCTAAAGATAATAGGAAAACATAAGAAGTCTGTTAAAATGAACAAAAATGAAATTCGTTCGGAACCCTTTGCACGCGAGTCCGACTCGCACTTGACTATTTATTGTTTTGTACCTATTCCATAGGACTGTAGACCGCAGGCTCAATGATGAATTAGTTAGGATTGAAACGTACGTTAGCTACAGCCTATACTATTCTATAAAATAGAGGGTTAAGATTCTTCCATACAAACTTTAACAACCCCTAAACCCCCATCAGGGGTAGTTTTTAAAAACTCGTTATGACATTATTTATTTCGTTCATTTAAGTACGTCCTATCCCAAATTCAATTTAAATAAAATAGTAGGTACTTACTATATTTTATTTCCCTACCTTTATTTTCCTAAACCAAACGTGACATTGGCTAAACGCACATATCGTGCAAAGCCAAAAAAAAAACTTGAAAATACTTGACATTGACACTTCTGTGCTGCCACCTACACTCCCTGCATTCCGTTTAGGGGAACATGCACGAAGTAGACTGTGCCATCGAGCGTTGCAATTAAAATATTCTTGATTTTGACATTTCTGTGCTGTGCTGCCACGGTCATTGACCTTGAGGTCAAGGGCAAAATTTCAAAAGTCAAGATCCGCGATTCTCAGGAGCAGTTACACTTACTGGTCAATATTAATAGTTAGTGATACTTTGAGGTCAAGGGTCAGGTATTTAGGTGTTTTGAACGATATAATCTAAAAGTACCGTTTCGTGAAAAACAAATAAAACAAAAAACAACAATTTTCCAAGTCCCTGACGTGATGCCTTTATAAAAGGACCCCTTCGAAATCGTTTTTACGACAAACGGCTGGTCGGAGACAAAAACCACCAAGACGCTTTTAGCCGTCCGTCGTGAAAATAAACGATATGACATTTTTGTTGTACTGATAAAAAAAAACCGTACTTTTCCAACTAACGCCTACTAGTCACCACCTAGTCCTCACTAGTGCGCACAAGTGTCAAAAATAAAAAAAAGAGAGAACAGACAGAGCATGGCTAGCCGTCTCGTTTTACTGCAAATTAGTGCAAATGACAGAAACAGACAACGAAACACACCGGCTGCTGTGCAGCCTATATATAAAAATTACTCTGTGTGTGCAGCTATGCTAATCAGTAGGATTCGCCGTCCTCGGCATACCCGACGACGCCATCACTCAGATTCAAGAGAGCCGTAGGGAAACCAGTACTCTTAGAAAACACAGAAACAGGCCGCGTTCCGTTTTCCGGCCCCGCCGCCGGGGCCCATCGCGACGTCCCAGTAATAACTCTCTCCGACCTTTGATTACCGAGCCAGCCCGCGTCGCTGAGCCAGTAGTTTTAAATCCCCTAATAACGATATGACCCAGCCTGTCCCTTGCTGTCCTCCCGAAATGACGCTGCTAAGCCGAGGTCCGTATCCCGCAGGGGATGCCCTAGCGAGCGGTCATTTATGATAGGTAATTAGCTAGTTAGTAAGCCCTGGCTGGGGACCTTTGAGGCCACCACAGGATAGTCCGGTTAAGCAGTAACCAGCCTTAGTGTGCTGAACTGCGAGTGGTCATCGCCAAAAAAAAAAAAAGAAAGCAGCTATGCTAAAGATTCTGCTGCGTCGTTCAATATTTTTTGAGTAAGTAAATGTCAAAAACAGAGTTAGGTTTTGCCGTTTATATTGTTACAACTGAATAAAATATTATTAGATCTAAACATAAATACATGTAAAATGTCAACCAGCATAAATCAGAAAGCATATTTACAAAAATATCTTGGTGGATCGTCAGTAGACAAAAAGAAGAAGAAGAAAAAGGCCGTCAAAGGCTCGGGGTATGTCGAACTAATTTAAGATATAGATTGTCAGCCAAAACCTTAAGCTATTCATTGTTAAGTTATAGTTTTAGTGGCTGAGACGAGATAAAAATATCGTTTAATAACATAACCTAACAATATCGATTTTTGTTTACTGCCATTTGACTTGCTGTAACGTTTCCCTCCTATACTATGTTTTTGCACACATAGGTTAGTTTGAATGTAAAACTGGCTGCATTATAGTCATTCACACTAAAAAGAGGACATTAAACACGGCTTTATTTATCCTTATCATCCTCCGATCCATATCCCAGTTTATTTAGAATTGGCGTCGCATGACTTTTCTTCTATCATCATCTTCCTACACAACACTTTAACACACAAACGCCACACATTTTTTCCTCCATTTTGTCCTCTCAACTGTCACTCTCTCACTGACTCCCTTTTCTCCATTCATCCACATTACTTACATGTACTAATATGTATAGTTTCATTTAATTAGGCATTTTGATTTATTTTAAACTTGTCAAACTTGATGTACCTACCTAGAATGATGTAGTCGCCTACAATTTGAAGCACACACTTGTATTTGTCGCTGTTTGTGTTAACATGCATGTGATTGTGTAGCCTGTTGGTGATCCAAAAAAAAAAAATTGTAACTCTACGTAAAACAATCATCAATATTGATATATAATTATAATTGTGTAAACCAGTGTACCTGCCTTGTTACCTAACTCCACCACCATTGGTTGACTGGTAGACAATGCCCTTAGGAAGATAGGCTTTAAGTACGCCATTGTATGAAGTTTGCAATAAATAAATATCCCTTCCCGTGTTGAGGATCCTTACCCAGCACATGCACTTGCAACCATTGTGCCAATGAAAAACATGCATTTACTTAATTTTCTAAAACAATCCCTTCGAGCATTTCCTCTAAGAAAGAAAGGTTTACCTACAACAACCAGTTAAAATTAACTCGGAACATTACTTTAATTCTAGATTAAAAATAATAGATGATGACATTGACCTATCAAAGCTTCGTACCCTGGACGGTGATGAGTTGGATGTATTCGACCAGGGTGAGGATGCGCCGCAGATTGCTGGTATCATTGATGACAGACCTGAGGAAGTGAGGAAAGCGGAACAGTTCAGTTCTAGCTCAAAGTGGAAGATTATTAGTCAGGTTAGTTGTCGACAGCATTACAGTATGTAGTTACATTTTACCTAGTTACTTTTGTTATTAAAACATAAGGGATGTTATTATGATCAGTTGAAAAAGTAAATGGGCAGTTATTTTGTTTTCTGGTGGTTGGTAAACTAATACAATAGTACAACATGATATAAAGAAAAGAAGTTATTTAATTCTACATTTCAGGTTCAAAAATTATCCATCAGTCTAATAAATGAATGGCCAGTAAAATGATGGAATGGGCAATTTAATTACTTGCCTAGCCAAGTAGCGGAACATAGGGCACAGGGAGCTTAGGGCATCCTGATACGGATAGGCTAGGTTCGCTCGCTCACTAGCTCACGTCATGCTATTCATGTTAGGTTCCTTTATGCCCAGCAGACAAGTAATAGGACT
The DNA here is from genome assembly GCA_002192655.3 of Mamestra configurata. NCBI lineage: Eukaryota > Metazoa > Arthropoda > Insecta > Lepidoptera > Noctuidae > Mamestra > Mamestra configurata. The sequence goes on from NDFZ01005485.1 coordinate 1,009,260, forward strand.
GTTGTCGAGGTTATAATGTTGAAATTGATTGTTATTTGAATTTAGATTTCGTAGCAACTAATTCCCATTTGTTAAATGACCACTAATAACTGCCCTTTCAGTCATTTTACTGCCCATTTAAATATTTAACGAATCATTTCTATTTAGTTTACTGCTCAGTTTCCACTGCTGAACTTGTTAATAAACATGCATTTTGTAATTTTTAACTACCAGCCTCATCTAGTTTTATATGACCAAAAAAGATTTATGTGTAAAAGTGTTATGTTTAACCTACTTACAAAACGTGACGACACGATTGGCGCAGTGATTGAGCGATCGACTGCCGCCCTGCGTGTCGTGGGTTCGATTCCCGAACGGAACAAATATTTGTACTACGGATGTTTGTTCCGGGTCTGGCTTTTTGTGTTTGTGAGTTTATATGATTGTAAACGCACCCACGTTACAACATACAACTGCCTCTTTAAATCGGTGCTGTTACTTTTTATTTATGGAATACAGTTAGGTATGTTATAGTTTATTTTAGGCATCAGTAAGTTATATGACAAAGGGTAAATTAGGTAGATCTGTAATACAGGTTTTATTTGCAACAGACATCATGCTCTACATAGTGTTGCTTTGAGTCTCAAGAGCTCAAAGTAATAATAAAAATAAAGAATAATAATTAATTATTATTATATATATAATTAATAGATATCTTCTCTCTCTCTAGTAGAAAATTTAAATATTTAGCTATAAAAACTTTATCACAATAATCAAATAATCGAAGCACGAGTAACGCGATGAACAATCTCGTCAACTCTTCCGTTTCCTATTTTTAATATATTAATCCGTGGACATTGGTGTGGGTTATATGTTTACCAATTCATTATTTTACTCATAGTTTTTTGTTTTTTTTAAACCTTAACATGTAACTGTTTTCTTGTCCCTTAAATAAATAAATAAATAAATAGTTTACTACGTTTGTAACAATGAGATAATTAAATTATAATTATACTGCAGTATTGGGTCATTGGAGTTAAACTGCAACACTGAGAAAGTTTTCTTATCTTTGCAATTTTATTTCCTATCTTCAAAAGCATGAGTCAGTCAGTTACTTAAAAAACTGACTTTAGCATACAAGTATTGATTGTAAAAGAATGTTGTTACATTCACATCAACGTGTTATAAGACATTTCTTTGTCAATAATGCAAATTATGCCCAAACTATTTTCCATATTATCTTAAGAGCAGCCAACTGTTTGTATGATTAAAAACAACACCAACATATGTCAACATATGTTAACGTATGTCATAATTATAAACTTAATTATAAGAACACTGATTTCACCTTTCAGGGAACTGAATTAAATGCTGTTCACTAGAACAAAAGAAGTAGAGAAAATAACCAAAATTGTATTCACAGGATGATGGCTTCAACAGTAAATTAGAAGTCGAAGAAATAAAGAGAGATATTAAACAGGCTGAGAAAGAAAATGAACTTATCTTTGGCAAAATGTATAGTGATTCAGAAGATGAGAAGAAGAATGATTCAGATCTCTCTCCTCCAAGAAAACAGGATACTGAAAACACTACAAAGGCTTCCAAATCTTCCAAAAAACATGACAGTGATAGTGACTTTAGCCCTCCTCGAAAAAGGGATGCTAGGTCACCTAAAAAAAATAATGATGATAGGTCCCCTAGAAGAAAAGACGACCGTACTAAAAGAAATAATGATAGATCACAAAATGAAAGACATGAGAATTCTGCTAAAAGAAGGGACGAAAGATCTCCGAAAAGAAGAAGTGATAATAGAAGGAAAAGTTATGATAGGTCTCCTAAAAGAAGGGATGATAGGTCTCCTGAGGAAAGACAAAACAAATCTACTAAAAAGAGAGATGAAAAATCACCCAAAAGGAGAAATGATGATAAACGAAAGAATGATGATAAGTCACCTAAGAGAAAAAGTCGTGACAGATCACCTAAAAGGAAAATTGACGACAAATCTCCAAGAAGGAATAATGGTGACAAATCCCCAAAAAAGAGGAATGATGTCAGATCTCCGATAAAAGACAAAAGCAACAGAAATAACAGTAATGAACCTGCAACGTCAGAAAAACCGAGGGAAAGGAGGCGCAAACCTAGCCGATGGGGAGATTTCCCACCCGAGGATCCGGCTACATTGCAGCCTTCTAATTCAGAACATTCCCCTAGAACAGTGGATCCATCACCTCCCAGAAAGTCGAAAACAGTCTCATCGCCACGAAAGAACATAAATGACGAGTCAGATGCATCTCCACCAAGAAAATCCAATAAGAATAATGATTCAGACCAATCGCCTCCTAGGAAATCGAAGAAAACTCATGATTCTCCTCCAAGGAAAACGAAAAAGAATCAAGATTCAGATGTGTCGCCTCCAAGGAGACCTAAAGGAGATAGCAGAAGGCGTGGAGAATCACCTGAATTCTTGTCTCCGTCTAAAAAGCAGAGGTATTCTCCACAAAGGCAGGGTCACAAAGACAGATACGAAAGATATCAAAGTAATCCAAGGCAAGACAAGACTCGCAAGCACAGGCAGTCCTCAGAGTCTGATCTGTCTCCACCAAGAAAAAGTAGGAGAGACAAATCAGTCTCTCCACCAAAAAAAAACAAAAATCCTCCAGAAAACAGTAAGAGAAAATTCAACAGTGACTCTGACCAATCTCCTCCTAGGAGGGAAAGAGAGAGGAACACTTCAGAAAGGGATAGGAGTAAGAGAGCCAATGACAGTCCGCCACCATCAAACAAAAAAATGGCAAAAACGCTAGAAGGCAAGTTAGCGGGATTGCAGGACGCAAGACAGTTGAGAGAGGAAAATGAAAGTTTTAGGCAAAGGGAAGAAGAGGTTTTCAATAAAATGACTGATGAAGTTTCGGGGAGGAACGCTCAGGTTGTTTCAAGGAAAAGTGAGTAAATATCTTCCAAAGCTTAAGATTGTTTTTTAAGTTCTTGTGGTCATAATATTCAATTTTTCCAGGCAAAAGAGAAACATCAGAAGAAAAGCAAAAGCTAAAAGAAAAGGCGGAGCGACAGAAGGAATTAGATGATAAATACAAGAAATGGTCTAAAGGGTGAGTCACATACCAATTTCGTCAATAAAAACTTTAGATGTCACTTGAACATCTTTTACAGTTGTCCTGGGTGGTTGGAAGCTTGAAAGTCAGACAACCAATCTTCCTTAGGGACATCGTACAGACTGCTGCCATAGTCACTCCATGTTTTCAGGTATTCAGTATCCGATTACAGTAGAATCCGGGACCAAGTACAATTGAGGAAAAGCAGGTTTAGACAAATTTGACTTCCTAATCAAAATCCTGTATTAATTTCAGCGTAAAACAGATTGAAGACCAAGAGGCTCGCGTTCAAGACTTCCTGCACGAGTCTTCGAAGCCATTGGCTCGTCTTAGAGATGATCGTGACCTGGAAGATAGTCTGAAACAGGTGGAGAGAGCAGGAGATCCGATGCTGAAGTATATGAGAGATAGGAAGCGGGAGCGAGGGGAGTTAGGGCCAGGTTAGTATAAGATTATAATTTTACTTACCATAAGGGAAAGTGCACGGCGTATATTATGCCATATAGTGATCCTGATTCTAAACTTCACCTTAGAAATAATTGATTTTGACACTTCTGTGCTGACATCTATAGTTACTGTATGTTCCCTGACTTTAGGTACACCAATTTTATTCGTCGGTGAACTAGTGATCGCAAGCGCTATTGCTAAGCTAGCGGGCTAAGCGTTATTGGGTTTTTCTATCTCGACTATCGCAGTAGCAGCACGCAGGTGGTGGCAATCGCCCTCTATTACATAGGATTTGAAACAAAACATAGATAACTCATGAAATTTAGGTGCACTTTTGCCTAAACCTTTGGGGAATACAGGCGTGGTGTTATGTAAATAGGTTCGCCAAAATTAGTACTTAGAAAAATCTTGGTGGTGAAACCACTACTATAGAAAAATGGTTTAGGTCTATCGTGGTCATAAAACATACGAGTGAGAGGGTGAAGAATTAGTAGGTACTCTGGTTCTCGAGTCAACTCGCTGTCATAATTTATGACTGCAATTGCCACCAACATAGAGATCAGATTCAAACCTAACAGTAAGGCAGTAAAGTACTTAACCATTGAACGCCAGAGCATAAACGCATCGGCGTGCCCCCGATGCCAAGCCACAAATTCGCCCTACTTTTTGTCACTCATTGTGCCGTTTGGCGTACAGAGCACACGCTTGCTTGTCATGTATGTCACCAGAAAATTGCAGACTCCTTAAGATTGTAATAAATCTTTATTACATTAATTTCTCGATATATTACAAAAAAAAAAACGTTTTGTTAACAATAGATTCCATCCAAATTCAATAGTTTCCGATATATGCGTGTCTTATTAAGAAAAAATTGTTGACAATTTCACGCGATATTTTACAATCTTACGGCGTTTGCAATTTTCCGGTGACATTATACGTGACAATGGCGTTCAAAAGGTTAAAACACGCACTTATCTTATAACGCACTTGTCTTGAGTATCAGTTGTGGTCAATTCCGACAATTTAATAATTTTGTATGATATCCACAGAAAAACCAATATACAAAGGCCAGTTTCCTCCAAACCGTTTCAACATACGTCCCGGTTACCGCTGGGACGGAGTCGATCGTTCCAACGGCTACGAGAAGAAATACTTCGACCAACAAAGCAAACGTAAGGCCCAGGAAGAAGAGGCGTATAAGTGGAGCACTGAAGACTTGTAATATACATTCTATAAAAACGGGTATAAAGATCAAGTTAGCATGCTAGGAACCTTATGATATTGTGTAGTAAATTATGTAATTATTTATGTAAGAGATTGTAAATATTTTTATAGAATTAAAGTTTTAGTCAATGTGATTTGGGTTTGTTTTATTGATTCGCTAGCCATTCCATTTTCTCGAAGGTCAGCTAAGAAAAGGTATCTACGGAATGCAACCAGCGCGAACCTACACCTTAGAATTACGAACGTCGTCGTCGTGTCGCGTCATTGTATACCCAGAGGCTGCCACATCATAATTCACCATCCTTACTCCATAGACTTCAAAATTTCTGAAGACCTGCGGCTTACAGCTCATAGCACACATATCAAGTCAGAAAGGGACCGTCACCGTATCAACTCGAGCCATGCAGTGTTCTTTCTATGAAACTCCCTACTGCAACGCACACTCATCGGAATCGCAACGTAATCGCCTCGCCTCGGGGCAATATGGCGAAAAAGGCGATACGGTGACGATCCCTTTCCGAGTTAATATAATATAATAATGTCTTCGGACAACTCACACACGGTCATCCGATCACAAACTAGGGAGAGCCTGTGCTATGGCAACCAGACAACTGATAAACATACTTATATATTTCTAAATACATATTATAGACAAATTACACCCAGACACAGAACAAATGATCATGCTCATCACACAAAGATTTGTCCAGGGTGGGAATCGAACCCACGACCTCCGGTTTAGCAGTCAGGGTCACTAACCACTTGACTAACAGGCCAGTCAAAAATGTGTGCTATGAGTGACCTTAATTTATTGTGCAACGTGCTCCGGTAAAGGCTCAGGAATTCCTTTGCGATCAGTTTTCCTACGATTTGCTTAACCTTTTGAACGCCAGAGCATAAACGCATCCACGTGCCCCCGACGCCAAGCCACAAATTCGTCGTACTTTTTGTCACATTTGTGACGTTTGGCGTACAAGCCACGCGATTGCTTGTCATTTACACGTGACAATGCCGTTCAAAAGTTTAAAATCTGAGGGCTTTCGCTGTTTCTTGGCTCTTAGCAATTTAGCAAATGCATTTGCATCGCTAACATTCCCAAATTATTGAGAAAAAACGTAAGTTACGGTCCTTTCCTTTCGATTCGTTCTGAAATGAAAAACCACCCAAAATATTTAAATAATTTATTCGTTAAGTAAGAAAAAATGTAAATCAGAGGAATAACTACAGATCTGTATCAATATAATAAATAAAATAACTATTATTTGCTTATTATTATTAGTAAAGTCAATGCTAGGTACATATGTACATATTGCTATATTATACGTGAAGGCCTCATGTATAAAATGAAATAAAAGATACTTAATAAATCATTATAATGGAACTTTCCGAAAATTTAAATAAATAGGAAATATGATTAGGAAAAAAAATAGTAGACATCTAACTCCTCTATCCGAATTCATTATCAATTGTAGTTGGGCACAAAAACACATTTTATATTAAATAAAATGTTTTTTTTTTTAGCTTTTTCAGAGAGCTAATATTCTAGGTGTTAAACCCCCCCGACCGTTGCTATCTACACACCTAAGCCCGCCGGTACGAACCCGGCGGGTTAGTGCTCGGCTTTAGAAGTTGCGAGCTGGACAATTTTCCGGTAAGATCGTTAAAATCAGGCCTTGCCGCCGGGTTCGTGCCGGCGTGGTGTGTAGACAGCTTATTATGACGTCTTAAAACCATCATGATTTTATACGCAGTTCTATTCTGTCAACATCTCACCGTGTAAACTTAGGTGGAGTGAACATGAAGTGAACCGTCATTCTATCTTGTTTGTATGGATTGACAGCTTACTTCATGTTCACTTCACCAAGCTTACATGGCGAGAGGTTTACAGAATCGCACTGCAGAAGGAATACTCTTTCTCAAGACAGAATCATGATTTCGTTGAGATTTCGTAGTACGGCCCCAAAATATTATATTTATCTTCTATTGTCATTGAAATGGTGATTCTTCAGAATTTTTAATAAGATTTGTTTTTTGTACCAAACTATAATCAAAAACACTAAATATATTCAAATGAGCAACACATGGAAAGTAACAGATAAATATTTTATTGCTTGCTACATTATAAATAAACTACATTATTAAAAAAGCGATAAATCAGGACGGTTTTTTTTAATCAGACAGGTTGCCCCATTGTTCTTGTGGACTGCTGAGTGTCGGGATCATGGTTTCGAGTTCTAGGTCAAGCGAAGTCGGGGTTTATCCATAGGGAATAACTTAGAGGAAGTTGGTGGTGTGACATCCCAAACCTCTGAAGCTGATGGTCCTGCTCCTGATCTCTCTCCGGTCGTGTCGAATGCCGCCCCATCGGACTATGAGAGTAAAATAATACTTAGTACACCTGTATTTGGGTGTTCACATAAACACTTGTGCAGTATAAAATCTTCAGAGTAATGTACCTTGGCTTCGTTATGATTGGCCGCACGACCGAATTCGGAAAGGTGGATATTTTTATTTGAACACAAAATAATATGTACTACATAACATAGGTAGTAAAATGATTATACTAAAATAACAGAAACATTTGATTCTGATTTTGTCCTCTATTTACTAACACTCTAGTCGAGACAATTTTGTTACATTCCAAAGCCTTGATTTCAAGCAGTATTCTTATGGCGAGGTATATTATAGTACCACAACAATTTATTTTCAGTTTTCCTTTATTTTTTAAGTCTGATAACTTCGCGAAAAATTAAAATATTTAGAGCTGATTTTTTTAATAGTCAGATACCTAATTTTTAACTGAAGTATAAATATGGCTGTTTGACATACGGTGTATTGTCTTGTCTGTAAACCACTATTATATATGAATTCCCCGGGGTAAAATGACGTGAGAATTGAAAAATCAGCCCTTATTAAAAATAATTAAGTAGTAAGTTAAAATGTTTATAATAGTTAGCTTCGGCCCCTCGTACGCCTACCAAAGGACCGGGACTCCAGGGTCCCAAGATTGTCGAAGATTATAATAATAATAACCTTTTTATTTCAGGCTACTTTGGCCCATAAGCCATATATCTTATAGGGGTAATAGTCAGCAAGAAAAACTAATTAAGGATATATTTATAGGATATAGAAGATTAAATGGCATTACTTTTTCGCGAAGTTATAACTACATTCTTTTTGTTATATTTCTATTACATAATAAAAATATATATTCTTATCATTTCGTTCTATTATTTATTATCATCTGATAGCTTTACATAGAAGCCGCGAATTCGTGACCTCCAAGAACGCTCCAAAATCTATAGAAATTGGCAGTAGGCATTGATATGCCTAAATTTATTAAAGTTTAATTTTACATTCTGTATATCGATATTTCCGCGGTATTTAATAATTCGATATTATTATCAAAATAACTTAGTTACGAAAGGATATAATTACACCTATCGACATTCCTCAAAATACAGTACCTACGGTACGGCTTGTGCAAAAACATCAATATAGGTACATATTTTCTTTTTTTTTGGGATTCATGTCCAGGGGTACTTTTTGGAAAATCTGTAGAGTCAAGTTCAAAGAATCTTGCATGTGTAAGTAAAACCAAATAAGGACCAAAGAGGATTGTTCTTTTGAGGTCACGAACAAGCATTAAGAGCGGAAGATCAAATTGAGTATTGAAATTGCAGATGTATGTCTTTTGCAAAAATCTGAAACAATTTATATATTATAATTAAATTATCCTGTGCTATCAAGGTTCAGGGAGATACTTTTTTACTATGTAGATAACTGAGGACTTTTTAGTAAATTTAATTTAACACCCCTGAGATGTCGTAGATTTTGCAAAAGCCATAAATTTGATGAAAAATACATTTTAATATAGCATTTAATAATAATAAATTCAACCGATCCCGGTACATACAAGACACACCACAATTCTAAATGCGATAAATTTAGGAATAGGACTGATTTTCCGCCATTTTGAAATGTTTAAGCTGTCAGTGGAGACAGTACTGACATAGAAAGCAGCTATCTGAGCTTCACAATCCAGGAACTGGTTCACACGGTACCACTTGGCAAGACTGGTATTAAATTTCCTGGCTTCTGACTACCCGTAACGACTGCCAAAGATCTACAAATAACAGCCGGGACCAACGGTTTAACGTTCTTACTGCACGGTGTAATAAGTATGTTAAGATATTCACCCATTCGCGGACCGAGCGCGGCAAGCATTGCTTAACCTTGAAGATCTACCCGTGTAGCTGTTATTATAAAGGCTTGTCTAGGATTAACATTGAATTAAAGACCACCATACCACAAGGGCGATATTCGCAGTTTAAATGATTTAACGAATATACATTAGTAACCAACGGAACTCTAATACTAGGCCTCTGCTGTCGGTCCGTCCGTACGTCTGTCAGCAGGCTGTCTCTCAAGAACAGTTGAATTTTTTACGGTGTATTTCTACTGCCGCTATAACAACAAATTATATTTAATTAAAAATTAAAGGGTACGGAACCTTTCGTGTGAGAGTCCGACTTGCACTTGGCCGGTTTTTTGATTGTACTGCTTCAAGAATCAATCATATTCCTATTTCAATCACAATATACTTATTTTAATGCACTCTCTAATGTTACAACCTGTTGTTACTATTACATATTATTAATTATAATTATCTGCTTTATATCTATTAACATACCGTTTAAATTTGCTAATCAATCTATAGGTCGCTCGCCATTTGATATATTTAACTTAATTTTGCTAGAAACAGTACTAGATATATATATTTTATTATTTATGAGGTGGTTTTGCATCGACTCGCGCTCTTTAGTAAATTTCATGCGAATTTAAGAGATTTTTTTTCTGTGAGCTTATAAAGTACCGACTGCAGGGCCACACGCCTCCTCTCTGCGGGAGGAAGTGGGTTGTTAGCCAGCACGCGGGCAGTGTAGATTGGTAGGTGTTCACATGCCTTCAAATTTTTGGGTTCTAGGATGCCGTTTCCTCACAATGTTTCATACAAGATTTTAATAATTATGACTAGTATTAATGATAGTAAAAAGTGAAGACATATTTAATTAAGCTAAAAAGATTTTTAATGAAATAGCTAGCTTTCTACATATTAATAGTATGAAGTAAGATACAAATGAAAACTATTTAATAACATTAAAAATACTTACACATTAAACATAATATCATTTTATCTTCTGCAAACAAGAGACAATTTTTTTTATTTGAATTGGCAAATAGTTTTATTGTTTTATTTTTATTATTTTTATTTTTTAATAGTTTTATTTGGTCAAGCAAAGACAACAATAGTTTAAAATAAATAAAACTTTTTTTGCCATATCAATGCAAAAACCACCGCATTAATGGCCGGTCACAATAACGTATCTACCTTTGACTAGCTAGATACGTTATAAAAACCGGCCGTAAGAGGTTCTAGAAAAATTGACATTCTATCAGCGATAAAGACTGTCATATATTCCAACATTTGTGGGATTGACTACGCGACATTACAGTAGCGTATCTGAAAATCTCTGAACCGATTGCGGGCCTAGGTTGAACGCTGTAGAAAAAATCTGGCCAAATGGGGTGTAGTGTCAGTGTGGAGCTCCTTCGCAAGTTATGTCCTGCCCTTTATGCCCAACCAGCTGCACCTTTCAGGACCTGAACGTGGCCAACGACAGAGCGGTCACATGGGTACCGAGGGCTTAGTACCGAGGGCTTGGTGTCGAGCTTTTTAACTTTCTCGATCGCATTAACGTAAACGTCAATTTGTATTGAAACCTTTTTTTTCGCATACAATTTGACATAAGCGAACGTTTACGCTAACGCGATCGAATACGTTAAAAAACTCGCACTAAACCCTCAGGACGGACAATATTTAAGAAGTTGAAAACCAGCGTCAGGCAACTACTAGTCGTCTGGCATTTTGCTGAACTGGGACTATTTGGCGCAGCTGTGAGGCACACAATACAATTTAAAATTAAGTCTCCTTATTTTTGTCTTACATTGTGTGTATCGGTGTTTTCAGGAGCTCGTGGCTAAATTGATAACAACCGCTCAGGTCGATCTTCAAGGTAAAGCAACGCTTGCCGAGGTTGGTCTCTGGATGGTTGACCATCTTACCATACCGAGTTTCCTCCGTGCCTCGGAAAGTACGTTAAGCCGTTGCTCCGGCTGTCATTTGTAGATCTTTGGCAGTCGTTACGAATTGTCAGAAGCCAGAAAATCTGACACCAGTCTTGCCATGAAGTACCGTGTTACATGGTGAATGGGTTGTGGAGGTCTGGTAGGCAGCCGCTCTACGTAAAATACTGGTATTCAGCTGAATCCTGTTTGACTGTAAGCCGACCCCAGTATAGTTGGGAAAAGACTAGGCAGATGATGATGATTGTGTGTATCAGTGTTTTTTCAAATAAACAGGTTTTGTTTTGTCAATCCCATACATTTTGAACTTTTCGACAGACTTTATCGAAGATAGAACATCAGTTTGTATAGAAGTGTAGATAGTAATGACGGCATACAGGCTACATGAGGTGTTCGAGTCAACGCCTCCCCCTGTAGTTGCCGCGGCCGCGCCGGTCCCTGTCGTCGTGTTCGTGCTGGTAGGCGCCGCGGGACTGGTAGCCGGGCTGCGCCTGGTAGCCTGGCTGCGCCTGGTAGCCGCCCTGGGCCTGTTGGTAGCCGCCCTGGTTGTTTTGGTAGGGCTTCTTGTAGCCACCGCCTCCTCCGCCACCGCCTCCTCCGCCACCGCCTATGGAAAAAAAAAAAAAATATGGGTGTCAGCTCCGACCCACGACTGGAGTTTACTCTTCCGAGAACTATTATTGTGTAGATTATTTAAAAAGAGGGTAAATGAAAGCATCTAAAATTAGATGAGAAAGTATACTCAGCTTTTTTAAACGCTCGATTTTACTCCTCATTAAATTTTCATACCGCGGGCTAAATATGAAAATCGTTTCTTAAGAAGTAAAATCCAGAAACAGAATCTAAAATACGGAATGCATGTGAATTACGATTGACTTCAGGCTAGCGACCAGGAAAGGAAAAACGATATGGTCGTCCTAATACAAACAATCGTTGCATGAATACGCGATCGTCGCATTAATTTGTTCGACTCAGAGTAGATTAGGAAAGAATATTTTTACTGTACACAAAAAAGTTTTTTTTATATTCGAGTAACTTCCTAGCTTAGTCGTAGTCGCATTATCTATTAGATACTCACATTAGTCAAGGCTGCTGAACTGTAGATATTACGGTAGACCAATAGAATTGGAAATCTTGTTTTCAGAGAGATAAGTTTGATGAACCTTGATATGCTACTTGGTTACAGCTCCCTATACTTATCATATCCCCCTTGGTTATATCTCCCGCTGTAGCCCTGGTTAAAGTGACAAATTAAAATGAACACACACACACATGGAAATACTATTAGTTACTCCTTGATACCCTCCTAGGTTAAAGCTTCCCATACTATCACAGCCCTGGTTATGTCCCCCGTGCTGGTTGTAGTTCTGAACCTATTGACCTCATTGAACAATATTAGCGACTTACCTCGATATCCTACTTGTGTAAAGCTCCCCATACTATCAGGTCCCCGTTGGTTATGTCGCCATATTCCTGGTTTGATGTTTTAAGAAAGTTGAATGTATTGACTTCATTGAACGATATGAAGCTCTCACCTTGATATCCTCCTTGGTTAAAGCTCCCCATACTATCATAACCCCCTTGGTTATATCCCCCGCCGTATCCCTGGTTATGTCCCCCGTGCTGGTTGTAGTTCTGGTCATTTGAGTGACCTTGGTTGAAGGGCTGCTGTCCCTGGTTATTGTAACCGCCCGGGGGAACCTCGTAGGTTTGGTAGTTTCGGTTCTGTTGAGGCCTGTAAGACAAAATTTATCATGAGTGATGGGTATTATAAAATGAAAAGTTTGCTGACATATTTTCTCATTAAACTATCTTGTTAAAAGTCAGCTGATAGAGAATCAAAGTCAAAGCATTTATTTCAAATAAACCATTATCAGGTACTATTGAATTGTCAAAGTCAGTCCGTCAAAAACATGAAGCTTTTTGCATATTCGAATGCGTAGATCTCTATGGAGAAGAATGTGCAAGAAACTCCACGGACACTCTTAAATCATTTTATGTTTACAAAAATCCTGGTTACATTAACCTTGTTGCTTCTATATATGAAAACAATGTAAAGAGAGAAAAAAACAATTTATAGTATCAAATATTAAAATGAGGCAGTGGAAACTAAGGGATGACCAGTCTCCACTGACGGCGCCCGTTTACGAACATGACGCGTGCATCAGCACCATTCAGCTCAACCATTTTGAAGGGAACTGAATGATCCGATACACGCCCCACCATCAGCGAGACATTGGAGTGAGCATGAAACACCCTCAACTGCCCCCGCTATTTCATGTCAAACAAGAAAACTATCTATTAACATAATGGCCCTCATCAATCATAGCAAAACCCTCAAAGAAATCGATCATTTGAAGTATTGCGCTTCACAAAGAGGCTTGTTTTTTTCGTTTTTCTTATAAGACAACTACATACATTATCCA
>NDFZ01005485.1:1023448-1042594 GCA_002192655.3 Mamestra configurata
CGTTAGAAGTGTTAGAGTTGTTAAAGGAACTGTTGTTTGAGTTGTTGAAGCCGCCGCCGCCGCCGCCGCCTCCCCGGCCACCGCCTCGGCCTCCGCCGCCGCCCTGGGGAAATTATCATGTTGATTGATATACAGTGAAACCTGATCAAGTAGGCCCCTTTCTTCCAGGGCAGAAAGCCCACTGATTACTACAATGACATTTTAAAATTATCAAAAATATTTTTAACTCACATTAAATATTTACTCTAATCTTCTTCTATTTATATATCTCTCAAATAGATACTCGATCGATGCCATAAACCGATAGTAAAATGGTTAAGTCGACGTCGATCGCCAATTCCCAACACATAAAAAGCGTATTGGGAATATCTAATATAATAATAATAACGGCTGCAGCGGCATGTCGTGTAGCTCATGTCAAATTTCCCAACAGTGACAGAGCTACACGACCAGCTGTACCAGCTTGGCAGTGCAGGATCGAGCGTAGTATCGGTGAGGCTAGAGCACTCATCGGCAAACTTATCTGCTTCAGGGAGGGCAACACTCGCCGCAGAGTGATGCGCTTTGTGAGGCGGGCGTTCTCGGGGACTGATACTAGTCCTCGGGATTATCTGACCCCGCGTCACAGAGCGTATCGACTTCCTGAAGCAGAAAATCTATGCATGGGCAAACCGTATACGTCGGTACAAGCGGCGAGTGGAGCGATACACTCAGAATCGCACATTCCAAAGCAATGAGAGGTGGGTTTATAGGGCTTGGGAGCGACTGGACCAAGGTGTGACTGATACGCGCCTACCGGATGATGACATCATGAGTTCATTCTGGCGCAACATCTGGTCGGTGCCTGTCAGTCACACCGAGGGTGATTGGACTCGGGAGGTTGAGCGCGCGTGCGATCCGATACCAGAAATGGGGGCAATTACCATCAGCCCCCAAGATGTAGCTCGTGCAGTCCGTCCGTTGCCTAACTGGAAATCTCCAGGGCCGGACGGGCTGCACAATTTTTGGATCAAATGGTTCAAAAGATCGCACGCTCGCTTGGCATCTCAATTCCAGTCTGCCTTAGAGTCAGGGTCGCTGCCCCAGTTCCTAACTACAGGAATAACCCACCTGCTCCATAAATCAGGTAGTACCGCGGAGCCTAAAAATTATAGACCGATCACGTGTTTACCGACGGTCTATAAAGTTCTTACATCCATTTTGAGAGCAAAGATTAACCAACACATTGAAACTAATTCGATAATGTCTGCCTCTCAGAATGGATGTAGGAACCGGTCCCGCGGTACTAAGGAGCTGCTCCTCATCGATGTTGCCATTAGCCAACAGGTTCGTCGTTCCCGAAGGGATCTGTCGACATGCTGGATAGACTACAAGAAGGCCTATGACTCGGTGCCACATACATGGCTCATGAGGGTGCTGGAGCTGTATAAAGTTGATGCAGTTCTACGCACCTTCCTGATGTCGTGTATGGGGCAGTGGAGGACGGTCCTTCGCTATCCAGGATGTCGACAGATCCAGGCGAACAGCGACCCGATAAGGATCGAGCGTGGTATATTTCAGGGCGACAGCCTGAGTCCACTGTGGTTTTGTCTGGCCCTCAACCCTCTCAGTACACTGCTGGAAGGTTCGGGCCAAGGCTATCGGTTGAGAAGAGGTGGTCAGGTCATATCTCACCTCCTTTACATGGATGACTTGAAACTCTTTGCCCCCAACAACTTGCAACTGATGAAGCTACTGAAGGTAACAGAAACCTTCAGTAGCGCCATCAGTATGGAATTTGGTGTGGACAAATGTGCGGTCATGCATGTGAAGCGAGGGGAGATTATGGAATCCGTGGGAACCCAACTCTCGGATTCCATACACCTTAGATCCCTCAGCTCAACCGAAACTTACAAGTATTTGGGTATGTCGGAAGCGTTGGGCATCAATGCTAATGACGTGAAACAATCGTTGAAGGAGCGCTTCTTTGGCCGCCTGAACAAAGTACTAAATAGTCTTTTATCAGGCGGAAACAAGGTGCGCGCCTTTAACGGTTGGGTCATGCCGGTATTGATGTACTCTTTCGGCATACTCAAATGGACTCAGACGGAACTTGACGCCCTGGATAGGAGGGTCCGCTCACTGCTTACCGCAAATCGGATGCATCACCCACGGTCATCGGTGATGAGGCTGTATATCCCGCGGAAGTGCGGGGGTCGTGGCTTCTTAAATGCTAAGACCCTGCACAACCGTGAGATATGCAGCCTTAGGGAGTTCTTCCTAGAGGCCGACGTGGGTATGCATCGGGATGTGGTAGCAGTGGACAAAGGCCTTACTGCGCTCTCCTTGGCTAACGAGAACTGGCGCAAACCTGTGGTATTAGATACTAATGACCGCAGGGAGGTATGGCAGAGCAAGGAGCTTCACGGACGCTTTTACCGGGTCCTACATGGGCCCGATGTAGACTTTCTAGCGTCCGTAGCCTGGCTGCGTTTTGGTGACCTCTTCGGGGAAACCGAAGGTTTTGTCTGTGCGATTATGGACGAAGTTATGATGACGAACAACTACCGGAAATATATTGTGAAGGACGGTATGGTTGACATATGTCGGGCATGTCACCGGCCGGGGAATCCATCCGCTACATTATTTCCGGTTGTTCTAGTCTGGCTAACGGAGACTATTTGCACAGGCACAACCTTGTAGCCAGGATTATCCACCAGCAACTTGCTTTTAATTACAATCTTGTGGAATCGGAAGTACCGTACTACAGGTATGTGCCCGACCCTGTTCTCGAAAATGGCAATTGCACGTTGTATTGGGATCGGTCTATCATCACTGACAGGACTATTGTTGCCAATAAGCCTGATATAGTGGTCGTGCAATGATTGTAGACATAACCGTTCCTCATGACGAGAACCTCGTGAAAGCCGAGAAAGATAAACAAATCAAATATATTGACTTGGCTCGCGAGGTTGTCGACATGTGGGATGTGGACTCAGCAATCATTGTACCGATAGTTGTGTCAGCCAATGACTTAAGCCACGAGCCTCGACCAGCACCTCAGGAGGCTCTCGTTAGGCAGCTGGATCAAGGGCCTGATTCAGAAAGCGGTACTTCTGGACACGGCTCGTATTGTTAGGAGGTTCCTCTCTCTTGAGCCCTGACCGCCGGTAGCTTGGACCCTGTTCCCGATACCGGTGGGCTACTATTTTTATATTTGTAAAATGTTTTTTTTATTTTTGTATTTTTAAGAAATATTTAAAAATGTATGAAATAAGTAAAAAAAAATGAATAAACGAAATAATAATAAATCTTTATTTCAAAAAGCCACCACAATTTGTCCATCTCAACTAAAATATAAGAATGCTATTATATGAAGTACAGAGCTATGCATATGCATTATTTGAGACAGAGTGAACGTCTGTGTCTGTGCTAGTATACACTGTGTTACAGACACAGGCGCCTTCCTCCTATTTTATTGTTGATTTATTGCATATTGTAGGAATTATTTTAAGCATAAAAACTTAGTCTATCACTGGTACGTACTTAAATAACACTTATTAAATTTAAAAGGTATGTTAGCATTAAAAGAGTGTGTGGTCTGGGTGTATGTGTTTAGTTGAGTGTTTCGTATGTGTCATTGTGTAAAATAGATAATAGAGGAGCTATTTAAATATAATTTTAGATATTTTAGTAACATTTTTTGGCAAAGAGTTCTTCAGTCTCATCGTACGTTAACTTTTAGAGAAAATCACTAACTACAGTTTTACATTTGAATTTAGGTAGAGAATATACATTGCAGGTTTCATTTATAGTGTTGTAAAGGTGGCTGCTAAGACACGGGTAGCTTCGCCTCGCCAAAGCAGTTTTGGTAGGAACAGGTGGGCATACAGGATCTTTACGTCGTTTATTTTGCTCTAGTAGCCTTGGGTCATAGGTCAATGATGAGTGAACACGTAAAGTGATGTTAAGAGCAAAGAGCTGTCGGACAGTGAGTACAGATATGACTTTATAAAGCTGGGTAGTCCGGTACCGGTAGGGTGAAGCATGACCTTCAAGACTGCTCTCTGTGCCCTCTCAAGGCGAAGTATATACGTTTTAAGTGTGGGTGAGCAGTGACTGAGCTAGGGCAAAATAGATGGTTTTTAACAATGGGTCGGGAACCACTCTCCTTAGCTTTTTCATTGGGAACATTAGTTTACGAACGCGCGTAACTGTCACACTGATGTGCTTTTGCCAGCTCAATGTGTTATCAATGTGCACGCCCAAGTATTTAACACAAGAGCTTCTATGTATAGTAGGGCAGCTGCAAGCGGTCAGTGAAGGATGACAGCTGTATATGGGCTTTCACGTCTGGCATAATGGGCTGTGTAGCAGTGTTCGCTGAGAAAGGGATATAGTGAGTTTTAGAGACATTTAGCGTTAGTAGATTCAAAGAAAGCCAATCCATGACTGTGCCAAGAGCTTTATCGGCTGCGTGGTGAGTTGATTCCCATGTTTGTCCACTTACGATTAGCGCAGTGTCGTCTGCATACACGAGTATCTTGCAGTGTGGGATTGATAGCTGACACAATCTGTTTACAAATAGAAGAAAAAGCGTGGGCCCCAACACGCTGCCTTGTGGTACGCCAAAGGTTAGATTCTCATCGTCACTGATGTAGTTGTCTACCTTAACTCGTTGGTTACGGTTTGTGAGATAGTCACGGAAGAGGTTTAGAGCGATATCTCTTATTCCTAAGCTTTCCAAACCACGAATAAGGATGGGAGTAGAGACCGTGTCGAAAGCTTTGGCTAAATCAAGAAAAATACCTATAGTTTTAGTCCTAGAATCAAGATTCTTAACAATTTGGCTTGTCAGTTCAAGAACAGCATCCTCTGTTGAAACGTCTCTCCTGAAACCGTATTGGTTTGGCGCAATTATGTTATTGCGTTCAAGATAGCTAAGCAATCTTTTGATCAGAACTTTCTCCATAATTTTGGACAGTGTGGTGAGTACAGATATAGGCCTATAGTTCTCGACACGGTCACCATCTCCACTCTTAAATACTGGTGTGACTAATGCCTTCTTAAAAGTTTCGGGGAAAATACCCTTTGAGATACACAAATTACAGATATGCGTTATAGCTGGAACAAGTACATGTCTGGCCGACTTGATAACTGAGGCTGGTATTCCATCGTGACCTACAGCACAATTATGTTTTAGTTCAATTATTATAATCTCAATTTCAGAGAAATTCGTTTCAAGTAGTACGAATGAGTTACCTTGAGGATTTATAATGCTGTCAAATTCAAAGTTCGGGCGAGTTACACACTGACTGATATAATATAATATATCATTGTGCGTACAGCTAAGTAGTGGATTTCCCTGCAGGGCCGGAGTCTGTGTTTCATGATAGCTAGTATAGCTACAATCTGAGGTTAAAGACCCCAGATTGTAGCTATACTGTGTCAAGTCAAGAGTGAATAGGTTACTTCTAGGCAAGCGTGCTTCATCGTCGACTACATCATCGCTTTTCATCATGAGATTCAGCGTGAGATCATGGTCAAACGCGAGCCAATCCATAAAAATAGAAATGAAACTACAACGGACATTTCTCTCCCTCCGCCGCTGCCGCCTCTCACGCGGCCGTAATGCTTTATCGTGACGGAAAAAATTCTAATACCTCCGTCTATATAGTAGTTTCACTTCAATAAAAAAATGTGTCATCGATCGAGCCTCGATTAATTGAGGCCCTAGAGAAGTGCATGTAGCAAAGAATAAGACTCACGGCAGTTCTCTGTTGCCACGAGGGCATCTCCGGAGGCGGCGGCTGCTGCTCGTTGGGCCGACCCCCTCGGTCCGGAACCTGCGACATAAATCATTATTTTCACTGTTTTCGCGACATTAGGCTGAAAAAAATGCGTGTAAACAGTTTTGCTACGTGTCCACAGATTTTTTTGTAGTCTATTTGAAATGAAATTGAAAATCGGTCTTCATTCCAAGATCAATCGTCAGACGGTACGCAAATTGTCAATTTACGAACTGGCGTAGTTTGGTGAGAAATATAGAACTAGAGTTACTATGATTCTGCTATGTAAAATTTTATTACAATAATATATGTCGCCTACCTAAACATCCTGAAAGTTGGAAGTTCTGAAATTTTTAGAAGGTAGAACTTTTCGATTTTTATTTAGGCAATGGGTAAGTTGAGTTTTCAAAAATATTGTTATAACAAACCTTTTCCTAACAATAACGATAGCAATAACAAAACTTATAACTCAACAGACAGATGTGTTGCTGGGGAGTTTGTTGCGCCACTTCTTCTTCCCAGCTAAAACACTAGGAAGTGGTGACGGGCGGGCGTTTTGGGGGACTGTCTTTATGTAGAACTTTGACGTTCAAAAAGTGCTGGCACTCAGCCTAATTTGAATAAATGACTTTTGAATTTTAATTTAAAAAGCCGAATGGGCCGTAAACACAAGTCAAATCAATCAAATCATCGCGCGTCAGATGATTTTATAAACAGAAGACTAATATGGATGTTGCTGGGTTCAAAAAAATATGAGCATAATTAGTCCCTCAGTTAGATTATCGAAAAATATGGGATCCGTATTTTTTATTTTATCAAATCAATAAAACATTTCGAAGATAAAAAGGAGTGGGGGCTTGTAACGTCACCTTTCAGCAAAAAGTGTACTGTCACACGAGTTTTCAACGTACTGTGTCGTCTTCATTTTTTGTTTACGTGACAAAAGAAAAATACGTGTCCAATACTTTATGGAAATCTATCTGGTGGACTGATTAGATTTTTTTAGTCAATTTTTATAATTACAATTACATTTTTTTGGTCAAATTCAAAGTTTTATTGTCGATAGTATATTATTTTGTTTAAATTAATCTGTCTTGGGTTATCTAGATTAAGTTTTTCACCGACTTCCAAAAAAGGAGCAAGTTCTCAATGCGGTGGGTTTTTTTTTATTTTATGTACACCGATGACTCCCGAGGTTTCTGCGATTTTTTTTTCGTTCGTTGCGGTATACTTGCAATTTGGTGCCGTAAAAAATGTATTGCTTGGCCGAGCAGTTTTTATTTTATGAGCATTTTGCTTACTTAGATGATGATAATAACGTCGTCCAAGCAAAATGAGGTCGGGTAATTAGTATCATAACTAAAAAGTGAAAAAAAAACTTTTTACTAAAAAAAATACATTACACTTGGAAGTCAGTTTCATTTTATTGTAAAAAAGGTTTTTTTTTATATTGGCAAAATTTAATTATGCTTTTATTTTTGAACCATCTGTCGAATCCAAACATGTGGGAAGTCTGACTCTCAAGATACAAGCAAATGTCTAGTTCGGAGGTCACAGACCATCCTGATCTCTGTAATATGTACAATTGTATTAATAAATAAATAAACTGACCTGTCCAATAATAACTTTGTTGACATCAGTCTGTGTGTTCTTTCTGACAGTCGCACTGGAAGTCTTCTCGACCAATAGGAGATCCATACGCGCGGCGAGGAAGTCGGACAATTTGATGTCTGGCTTCACTTTCAGGTTCTCGCGTTTTGGACGGTAGGTTGATTGGATGAGGTCTTTCTTTGTCTTCAGGCGGTCTGACCACTGTGGAAAACAGACAGTTTTAGCATTTTCATTTGTGATCTATGGAAATAAGCAGAGGTGACATATAGCAAACAGATTTCAGTCTACCATTTGTGTTAAGAGCACAGATTTATTGTTTCCTTCAAACTGCATTTTTGTTAACTCTGGATTCACGCACAATATCTTTGGACAGAACATTGATTAAAATACATGTTTCCTTGACATACGCGAAATAAAGATAAAAGCTAAGATCAAAGACCTGTAACTAGACTAACGGGCGGTCTCAATAACGTATGACGTTTCAGCTACTGTTGGTAGCTAATTTGACAGTTGGTTAAAGGTAGATGCGTTATTGAAACCGGACTACAGTCCAAATTTCTTTAGGGTTAAGAGCAGGCACTCTAAAATAATTTCTACGCAAGCTCCGCCCCATGCACCCCCGCCACTCTCCGCGCTTCATTTCCCGCGAGCGAGCCGAACGTCGCGCGTCGCCCGAATATTGTAACTTTATTTTATTTTGATTTTAGAATAGCGAACATAGATGGAATAGAGACACCTTTATTTAGTTTTATGAAATAAAAAGTTTTCGCAATTACGAAATTTTTATTCAACACTAACTACACATACACAAAACATCGTCAAATTAATGGTTACTTTTTTTTTTTATTTGATATAAACTAGTATTTGACTGCTTGAAATATGAGTCGAGAAATCTGCTTTTTTTTTAAATCGTATTTCGGGGTACATATTTGAATATGGAAGATTAAAATATCTACGCTTAAAATATCGATGTTCAGAATATCGAAAATTAAAATATCGATTGTAACAAAATATAAAAAAAAAATGTTACATCTACGCTTAAAACGTCGAAGATTAAAATGTCGACTGATTTAAATGTCGAATGATTCAAAATATCGAAAGACGTTATGTCGAAATTCAAAATATCAACGTTTAATACATCGCAGTTCATAATATCTAATTTCAAAATATCTACGTTAAAAATACCTACTAGTTGAACCTAACAAGGTAAGTCGACGGAGCCCCGCTTCGCGGGGCTCCTATTTCTGTTTGCAAGGTTTAAAGTAACCTAACACGAAGAAAGACCCCGCCATCCTCTTCTAACCTAACCTGTCCGAGTCGGGGTGCCCCAAGTCCCGAGCTCGCTTCGCTCACTCTTGCGTCCTTAGTCAAACTACTGATTACTACCCAACAAGGTAGCTGGACGGACTTCGGATGCAAGAGCGAGCGAAGCGAGCTCGGAACTTGGGGCACCCCGACTCGGACAGGTTAGGTTCCTCTTCGTGTTAGGTTACTTTAAACCTTGCAAACAGAAATAGGAGCCCTGCGAAGCGGGGCTCCGTCAACTTGCCTTGTTACGTTCGATATTTCGGACATTCGATAATCTGTACTTCGATATTTAGGACATTAGATAATCTGTATTTCGATATTTAGATCTTTCGATGTAACTTTTGTAGATATTTAGATTTTAGATATATTGGACGTAGATCATTTAATCATTCGATATTTTAAACTTTCGATATTTTAATTTCCGATTTTATGGTTATTCGATATTTTCATTTTCGATATTTTGAACATCGATATTTTAAGCGTAGATATTTTAATCTTCGATATTCAAATATGTACCCCGTATTTAGATATCGAGATCTTTCACGTCTGTTAAATTAACACAAAATAACTGTTTACTCTTTTAAATTATATTTCAACTACACTGCGGTTGATGACCCCAAAAAAAACCATCAAATTATTATTTTTTTGTTTATTATGTTTAGATATCTACACCGATTTAATTTGACATACATATTATACAGGTTCAAATTACTTTAGCAAGCGAAACTTCGCATTGATCACTTCATGATATGGCCAACTGAAACTGGCCAGATCGTTTTTAACGTTAAAGTTTGATGATATTGTAATCCCCGTTTGGCCAACTTTTTAGAGACCTTTTATTGTCATATAAATCCTACATCAATGATATAGACAAACGAGGTTTGAAATATCATCAAATGTTGTGATATAACATCTTCAACAATTTAATAATATACAAAGTGTAATTTTAATCACCGTTAATCTCTTAAGGGGTCATTGTACTCATCATTATGAACAACTTTTAGCACGGGCCCAAACCTGAAATCGCGAAAATAAAATCAGCTGTATCTTCAATTTTGACGAGTTATGCGAAAATAAATGTAGGGAACAATTGATTTTTACCATCTCTCTCCAACCTCATACAAGGTTAAGGGTGATTAAAATTATACCTTCTGTATATGTTAAAAAATATAAGCAAAAACAACACAATTGTTCTACTACTTATATATTATTATAATATTGTTACACAATATTTATTTATAATAATCAAATCGTCTCCATAGTTTCCTATGTTCTCACAATCTCCAACGCAACTGGCCTTGAACTCACGCGCTAGGTTGCAGGTGCATGCAATATTATTAGCAGTTGTTTTGATAAGAACGTCTTCAATAAAATCTTTATCAGATCATCATAGAGGTATCTAGAAGTCTTGTATGATGTCCATTGTGGTTTAGACCGAAACAGAACGGATACATTTTCGAGGAATTTAATGACTCCATTAAAAAAAGGGCCGTATTACCATAGCCTAAAGTACAAAATTGTATGAATATCGACATGACGGTGTCATACAATTTTATACTTTAGAATAGATGTTTCGTCAAAATAATATTTAAGTAGGTACCTACGTAGGTACATGATAAAAAAAATACTGCTTTGCTTCTCTCATGATTCTTGCAATATTTTTCAAACGTTCTACTTTCTTTCTCTTCTGAACAAATCTTTTATTATCTTTGTTTCCCATTGTTAAAAAAAAAACTCCAATCCAACTTCCAAAATAAAAACCTAATGGACGCGCCCGCGTGCGACACAGACCCTCTCTCGACGGCGCACAGCGCGGCACTGAGAGACCGGTAGACCGCTATGGTGCTAGACGCTATGCAAGCCGTAATAAAGTTGAATACCGCATGCGCTCTTTGATCGCGTTCGAGCTCGAAACTAAATGTCGTAAGTCTCAATTCTTATTTCGTTTATAACTGAAGTAATAATTGATCTAGAGAAAAAATATCTTGTGACTGGATAGTAAACTATATTTTCTTACTGTTAATATTTATTTTAGACATAAAGGCCAAGCAATCTTGAAAAAAAAAGGAATAATCTTTAAAAAAGACATGATTTTTGAATTAAAAATGAATCGAGTGAAAATGTTACAATTACGTAACTGTCTTGTACATGGAAAGAAAAAGATCCAATAAATCATATACTAAAGTTCCATTTTGATAGTATGTGTGACTGTTTCTGAATATTAATGCAAATTAACATAAAATTTAGGGAGCCTCCTCTTAAGGTACTCCTTGACAATGCTACTCTATATAAAGAGATATTATTCACAGTTTGTTTCTTCCAAAAAGTTTCGTGAGGCACTGTTTTTATATAAGACCTATGTAAATTTGACGTAACTAAAGAACAATATACCTCAAAACTCTGTATCGTGCACTCGAGCCTCGTGATAAGCGTCTCTCTCCTGAGGCGGTACTCCTCGAACATCTCAGTAAATGTGCTCTCTAGCTGCTTCCAGTCTTTCTCTCCGAGTCCCTTGTTGTACAGTGGCTTGCCTGCTAGTTGCTCACCTGCAGAAAGTATTTTATTAAATTGTTAATGATTTTATACTGCTAGCAAACCATCTTTGCCTCTCTGAAGTTAGCTGTTTGTGACGACGACGCAGGTGCAATCGCGTAAAAAAGTGTTAGCGCGTAATTTACTTAGTCACTATCGCTCAAAATTTCCGAAACTCCTTCCATAAATAAAATTGTGGGGCCATTAAAGGCATTAATAAGAAGATAACAAAAACAAGTAATTAAAAATAATAACAATGTGTAACACTTATGGCATCGTCAGTCTTATTGCATTGAGCAAGCGAGACACAAGTAAGCATCGAACGTATACGAGCGACTGAGACGCCACTACAAGCGCCAGCTTCCGCGAGACCGCGCATGAGCAGTGTTATGATCGGTTGTAAAATAGACTACTGCGCTGCGAATTGTGACAAACTTTAGAGTGGCAAACTTGTTTGACGCTTAGTATACCAGACTTTCCCTGTGAGTTTGTCTATTACTTTGGAGCGCCCTATAGTCTAAAAGGCTGAATCATCATCATAATATCAGTCGAAAGACGTCCACTGCTGGACATAGGCGGTAGGTCTCCCCCAGTGGCGGGTTGACAATCGCAGTGTAGCTGTTGTAATGGTACAAAGAATGCTGTTGCCCATTCTCTGGTGAATCCCTTAATCGCCTTTTACGGCACCCACGGGAATGATGGGATCGTGCTATTCTTTTACGTCCGACACCCTACCGAAAGGCTGGTGGGCGGAAGGTATTTTGAGAAAAAAACAAACAAGAAGGCGGCTGCAAAAATACGTATCTGACGAGATACGTTAGTCCGTGTTTTTTCGTAACATAGTCATATGGGGTATCAGAGGAAATGGTTCTAGGAAACGATTCCAAAAATGTAACTCACTGAAATGCAGGAAATAAAATATGGTATATATGTATAATATAATTTAACAATATTTTTTTTTCATTATAATTATTTTTTGTTATAGCGGCAATAGAAACACACTCTGAGAAAATTTAAACTGTCTACCTCTTAGGGTTCTTGAGATACAGCCCGCTGACAGACAGACAGACGGACGGACGGACGGTGTAGGCTTAGTAATAGGGTTCCGTTGGTTACCCTTCTGGTACAGAACCCTAAAAACGGTCAATAAATTTAACTTAAAATTTTACCTTCTTTCGAAATGGTGTCCTTGAGCTTAGCCTCGAGCTTAGAGAAAAGAATATCTGAAGTGATGTTTGGAGGTGGCTTGTTGAACTTCAGGGTTATTAGTATATCTTTCAGGTCTTTGGCTGTTGGTGACTCTTGCTGTAGAGAGAATGTAACAGGTATTATTTCAATTTATGGTACAAAATATTTTATATGTAAAACTGTTTTTTTTTTAGTTATGGTAGTTTTGGTTACAGTTTCATCTTTGCCTTTATGGGTAGACAGAAGGCTCGAAATCTGATAACAATCTTGTCAATGAGTATTGTGATACCCTGTAATCGATTTGTGGAGGTCAGTTTTACGAAATCTGCAGTCTGTCCATGTAATAAATTCTCCTAAGAATTATTTTTTTAGAACATGCTTTTTTTAAGTCTTTTCGTTTGATATCCATATTAAAGGGGTTGAAAAAAATGAGCCATCTTGGAGCGACGGCCATATTGAATTTATTGTGATGTTACAAACTTTATCGTTTTCTACTCTTGAAGCCCTTTCGTTTGATACCCATATTAAGGGAGTTGAAAAAAAAAGGAAATCCGCCATCTTGGAGCGACGGCCATATTAAATTTAATGTAAACTTACTAACATTATCGTTTTCTACTCTTCAAGCCCTTTCATTTGATACCCATATTAAGAGGGGTTGAAAAAAAATGAAACCCGCCATCTTGGAGCGACGGCCATATTGAATAGTGTGAAAAATCGAAATATGTAATCCGAAATCCATACATTGAAACGATAAAACTTGTAAAAAGCCTTATACTGGTACTGAGCTGCATTTGGTTTGACTGGAAGCCAACCCCAATATAATTGGAACAAGCAGATTTAAAGGGGTGTGATATCACATACCATGACAATCTCCATGCCGGTTGCCTGCTTATCTATGGGACAGTCTATGTTTACCATCCGTGCGGCCATCAGCTCTGATATTAAGTAGTCTAGCAGCAGCAGGCGATCCTCTTTAGTTTGAATACGGGAGGACATGTGACCTGAAAACACATTACAATCTTTAGAATATGGTTGCCATCTAATTGCAGAATTAATTAGCTTGTGGTCAGATTTCCGACTGTAAATACTGACGAGAAAATTAAGAAAAAAATCTTGTTGGCTACGAAATCAGTTTAACGTGTTGAATTTAGTCAATTAGCAAAAGTGGAAAAAAAAAATCCAGCAAGAAATGACAAAACATGTAGGTATTCCTCACCTGGTTGCGGAAACTGTTCAAAAGAGTCACCGCAGCCCTGGAATGCAAAGGGCTTCAGGAGGAACACGGATGGATTTTAGTCAGTAAAAGTCTGACATGCCCTTGCGCTCCATCCAAGAAGTCATGTAAAGACTCCCCACGCAGAAGAAGTCATTTAAAAACTTCCCATCCTTAAAAAGAAAAAACCTCTCACCGGTAACCAACTTCTTATATGGACACTTCAATTCCTTCAAGAACGAACTAAGCTCCAATAGGAATGAACTGGACTCATCAGCATCATTCATCATGGTAACGGTCTCCTCCAGGTTGCAGAGGTTCTTTATCTCTTCCGCCAGGATGTGGATGAGTTTTGTGAACTCCAGGGATTTGGGGCCGCCGTCCAGTGCCTTGGAGAAGGCAGCCTCATCGGTAAGGGGGCCCTCATATCTGTAAATTGAAGGTTCTTTGTAGGTTCTTTGGTCTTGTTTGAATGTGGATTGTTTCAGGATAAAAAGTAGCTTATACAGCACTTAGGAATAGAGAAACATTTTTCTTTTTCTTTTTTAGAAGTGAAGGAAAAATATTCTTTCATGGTAAAACTACATAAATGATCTGGAACTAATGGACTATTTCAGCTTTTGTAGTGTTTCATATTATGACAATGATGTTGCTATAGTAGGCGCCAGATAATCGTGGAATAACGGTCATTGACCCACCTACAATTATTGACATTTTTAATTTGAAAAACGGAATTAATGACACAAAGCTGTCCCGAATCATCATCTCTCGTGATCCTTAACATTGTCTAATAATGAAAAACGATTCATATTTAATTGTTCAGGTACCTATGAACAGTTATTAGGGAAAGGTCAATATACTTTATTCCACATTTATCT
Organism: Mamestra configurata; assembly: GCA_002192655.3. Lineage (NCBI taxonomy): Eukaryota > Metazoa > Arthropoda > Insecta > Lepidoptera > Noctuidae > Mamestra > Mamestra configurata. Next base: position 1,037,947 of record NDFZ01005485.1, read on the forward strand.
GGCGCATACTATAGTGTCTATGTGTAATTTCTAGACAATTTAGAAATGTCTAAATTCAATTTTTAATAATAGCATTGTTTGGTTTTTTGCCAGATTAGGTATTGCATCATAATTATGAATATAACAAGAAAACCTTAAAAATGCTGTTATTTTTTCCTCATAGCATTGGGAGTTTTGAACCTCTTATGTTCTAAATAGGAAGGGTTACAATTTTCCTGGTTATGTGTCAAGATGAATGGAAAACAAAGACATGCTAAATCAACCCCAAATAAATTGAATTAAGGGCTGGAATATGACTTTTATATTTTGAGCAAAATTATTAAGTAAATATTTGAATAAATATAATGATATTGCATTTTACATCATGACAATTTCTTCGTATCCCTGTACCTATTGCACAACTTTTCAACATAATCAGAAAAAAAATGAAAAACTTTAGCACAAAAGCAAAAATGGATATTTGTTTAAGTAAGTACCTATTTTATTTATCTTGATCTTATCCTAATCAAATTTATAATGAAAATAAACATATCTACAACATAAGCCTTTTATACCACCATAAGTCAGCTGTTGACCAAATTAAATTATTTTTTCCATCAGACAGTTTCAAATAAATAAGTTAGGCTAGAGTGAGGAATAGTCTATTTGTAGCGTCTGATAAATACTTCGCCAACGCAACAAGTTTGAAAAAGCTAACATATTGATTATTGCAAAAGACTTAGTAAGCCACGTTTTAGCTAATGAAAGTCCTCAATACCAAGAACATCTAATATTATTCATAAACCAAATAATCAATACTTTGCAAATAATTCCGAGAAATAATCATAACAACATAAACATAATTCTATAGGTCTAAAAAGGGGACATTATAACCTAAAATCGTAAAACAAAACCTTACCCCAAATCGTTCAACGAGTCCAATATATCGTTTTCCATATTTATGGAAGTTTGCACAGCATTCGTAGGATTAAATAGTAATATTTAATTAAATTAAACCCTGCCGGTAATAATCATAAAGAAAATCTAATGTCAGATTGAGATTATCGTAAAATGTCGCTTTGATAAGGATGCCAGCTACATGCTCTTGCAGAAAATAGTTATCTGTAGTCGAGTAAATCGAAACTTCAACATATTTTTTTACAGTCTAGTAATGAATTTGTGAAAAACTGTAATCATAATTTAAACAAATAGGTCGTCCAAAAGTAACAGCTTATAACTTCAAACAGATATTTTTGGTAAAACAACAATAGATATTTTTTTTTTGTCAGGGGTCTGTTGGGCTATGAGTTTGAGACACGTTAACGGAGTGCCAATTCTACTATTTTTTAAGCACCTCTTTCATCTCTCAAAAATGTATGGATATTATTGGACTGAGATGCGAATGCGAACATTGCTTAAATAAAATTGGTAGAATTGGCCCACAGGTGTAAAAATATGAAACAAAACAGTTTAATTAGGGCTATCGCGTTTGAATTCGCCGCTAGTGTAGCGTGTGGTCTTCGTAATGTTAAATTGCACTGTTGGTTGGCCTTTGACGCGAGTTTATGTACTCATTTTGTGATTTGTGTGAATATTTTACCAAAATCACCTAACTTAATCTATGGCAGATTAAGTTACGGTTCTACCGACCACTGCAGAGTTTGTTTTTCTGTTGGAAATATGTGTACTTATGTCCTTTTTAACACGCTTTTATTTTCGACCAAAATGAATCCGCGTAATACTACGGCAGTATCTATGTTAAATAATAATCGCGCGTTTACGGAACTATACATTATTTTACTCGTAACTTTGCTCACATGTGCGTAGTAACAACTTTTAATGTTAGGCTTGAAAGGTCCTTATTTGCCAGTGGCACCAACTGGTGAACACGAAAACAATAGCCCTCATTGTGATACAAACAAGCAAAAAGGTAAACGAATCGGAAATATAACCAACGTCCCGCAAAATCGTGACCCATGACTTCACGAGTCCGTTAAGGTTTGTGAAAATCGCTGGTGGGAATGTATCCTCATCGTCGCTACGCTTATGGCCCACTTGCTAAAACCAGCGTTATCTTTTAACTTAGAGTTTATTGCTGACACGAGGTAACGAGGTTTAAATAAATATTTCAAACAATAATGGCCCCGGGTTAGAATTAAGTCGGAATTATAAGATACTTTCATGCAGGGACCGATATCGATACTCGAAGAATACCGATATTTTTAAGAAAATACCGATAACAGTATCGATATCTGGGATAAATACTGGTATTTTATGTCAGTAATTTGAGTATAGATCAATATAAAATATCGATAATTATATCAAAACTCAGTACCGATATCAGGCTACAATGTGACATCACAGAATATTTATTGATGATTCCTAAGTAAATACATATTTATTACAGTCGCGAATCATATTTTGATCAAAATACAACCTGACACTGACCTGCAAATCGCAAAAAACGCAAGAAAATTTAATAATAACGGTGTATTTAGGTATCGATATAATAATATCGATACCTAAATACAGGTATTTATAGCGATATTTTGGTATCGGTTATCCAAATTATATCGGTATTCAGTCCCTGTTTTCATGGACTTGCTAACGTCATGGTATAAATTAGTAGTTATTTTTGTTTGCAAATCGACTATTTTCTTACACCAGTTCGAAATAAAAACCACACTACGTTGAATTGTGCGCCATTTTTCAAATAAAAAAGCACTTTTCTTTCATATATAAAATGCTAGATGTCACTGTGACCAACTTTCCATGAACGAGACTGTATTGGGTCTTTGCGCTTTCCCAACTTTCAGTGACGCAGAATCAATAGAAAACCTTCTACTGCCTCAAACTGTGGTAAATAATTAGCTGGACACTTGACAAGCAGGATTAGCCGCACAATGTTTACGATACATTGCTTAGAAAAAAAAACACATATAAGTTACGATAATCTGCAAGGATGGGTGCACAGATGCAACTTAGTACCTACGTTGATGATAATTATCTATTAATTTACTACACAGAGTTATATACCAATATATTATTCATAATGTTACATATTGTTTTTTCAATGCCATGAGAAATGATGTCAGGTAACCAAGATACCTAACGCCTTAACCAGTGCACCTGTTTATTATGCAAACGAACTATCCCACAATTTAATTAATCTTTATTTTTTTTATTACATAACTATGTTAATGTAACCGGATTGGATAGTGACCATACTGTTCATTTTTTAAACGTTTCGGGTTTGATTACCTAGCTATTCCAGTTAGTAATTTAGATACTTACCTACTATGCATTATACCTACCTATTATCTATATCTATACGTCCTATTAATCTATAAGTAGTACTTAATATAATAAAGCTGAAGAGTTTGTTTGTTTGTTTGAACGCGCTACTCACGGAACTTCCAGTCGAAGTTGGAAAATTCTTTTTGTAAATAATAGCCACATTCATGAGGAGTCTAAGACTATACGGGAACGGGAACGGGAATAAACGGGATATGCTTGTTAGTTATATGTCGCAGCCCACTAGCCGTTAATTTGCTGCCTAGCTTTTTCATTGAATGGCGCCGTTTAATCAGTGGTCTAAGTGCGTCCCGGCATTTAATTGAACCGCTAGGCCCTAGGCAAATGACTTGGTTCAATATTGTTTAATGACGATGTAGGGCACAGGGAGCTTAGGGCTCTCCGACACGGATAGGTTAGGTTCGAATGGTATGACGGGAACTAGAGTGCGCGAGCGAGCGAACTTAGCTCTCGTTATGCCACTCATGTTAGGTTCCTTTAAATCCTGCAGAAAGAAATAGGAGCTGAACGTTGAAATTGACTGTTGTTTGAATTTAGAATTCCGAAAATTATTCTTTGAACGGCCTAGGCATCCCGCCAGCCCGTTCATTAAATTTTAGTGTTGTATTAGACGCATTGACTGGATGTGATTAAAGGCGCTGATTACACCGCGCCGCCGCCGTTCAATGAAAAGGCTAGACAGCCAACTAAACGGCTGATTTAAGCCAGTTGGCTGTGATAATAGTCTTGTGGATAGAACCTGGATGAGACTGGCACAGGAACGTGGAGATTGGCACAAGAAAAGAAAGGCCTAGCAGTGGGCGAACTACTGCTCACTGCTGGTCTGGATGATGATAAGGATATATTTTTGTAAATAAGGGTGTTTTTATTTTATCAGTTTTAAAATTTTCCGTAAACAACCGAGAAAAACTTGCTACTCGACAAGGTTGCGTTTGGTTTCATTGTACAGACGCCAGCACATCAAGCTACCCGAAACTGTAATTTTTTCCAATCAACCTTGAACCTAACGATTCAGCGATAAAGTTGAAAATCTATTAAAGAAATTTGACAAATTGTAGTAGCTTGTTGTGCTGGCGTCTGTACTAAGAGTTAGCTTTCTTTTCAAGAACATTAGAAAATAAAATGCGGAATAATATTTAGAATTCAAACAATTTCTTTCAGTGCTAACTAGACCGAGTAGGTAGTAGAAACTAATTTGCACATAACATCTTACTTTCGTCACTAATATATTTCAAAACAATCTGAAAGGTGTAGCACTGTTGCTACTGGCGAGAATAAGCCCATATGGGCTATATTCCCTTTGACAAAAATACCGGTCAAGTACCTACGTAGCCTCAGATTGTTTTGAAATATA
>NDFZ01005485.1:1047917-1103590 GCA_002192655.3 Mamestra configurata
ACTGCATCATTGGGGTAGTAGTCTGGAGAGTGCAGGGTCGCCCGAGCTCCCACGCGAATGTCCATCGGGCCCTTTCGTCTGGTCACCAATCAGCACGATGGTACATCCCGAGATTTTTTGACAGTTGGCGAGGCAGCCTTTCATGTGTGGCTAGCACACTACTTGGGCCCCCAACTAATTGCGGTCGGCCAGCGGCGCACCGTGCCCCGGATCCCGTGACCCTCCGCGACTAGACTCCCGATACGCCCATATCAGTGCAAGTCGTTTCGACCCGACCGACGTTCCTCTGAATTGGCAACACTGAGCATCGTACAATCGTACCGGAACGCGGCTAGGCCGCTTGGCGGCACGTCTTTGCCCAGTGGGTGGTCACAAGCTATCAGACGAAACCCTGGTAGGTTTCGTCTGATACTATGTCCTACCACCAATCAAGAATATCAAAAATTATCACGTTTTGATATTCTTTACAATATTAAAACATGATCATCCCAGCAGAACTCGATCCCTATAAAAAGGTGATTACCGTCCCTACTTCTCGGGTCACAACAAACTAGCAGCATACATTGAATATTATTATTAATATAGGTATACATACATACACGTATACAGAAAACTTGTTTATGTGTGAGTGTGATATTGTTAGTGTGTGTAATACCTGCGCTTACGCTCGCTTGTTCTCACAGGTGTGTGTACGTTATTGTGGCGGAACCATGTAGTTAATAAGGGTGCGTCTCATATCATATAAAGTTATTTGGTATATTTTTATTTCAAAACTTTCACAAGATATAATAAACGTGAGTTATACCAACTGTTGATATCATTTATTTAGATATAACATTTATATACTCTAAAACTTATTTCGTATAACGTTATTGGATATAACGTTTATTTAATCGAAAATGATTAGGCCTATCGTTTACAAAATATATTGATATTATCTTCATGGTTTATACCCCGATTCAAAGCAATCCGTCTCGGATAGGTTAGGTTAAAAAGTTAAGGCTGGAGCGGAGCGGAGTGCCAGATTCCCTCTATTGTTGGTGAATCATTTGGGTTTTGATGGGTTAGAACAGTGACCATTAACGCGCGAAGGCGAACGAGTGAAGCGAGAGTGTTACGGGAGCGGCGTGACAGAACCGAATCGCTGCAAAACCGACTCCACGTAGTCTTGTCTGCCCTACCCCTAGGGAACCCGCAAAGCTGCGGGTTTTTAGCTGTAAGCTGTTTTTTACTAGGCGTTTTATCATATTAGACTAAAAAGGTTTTGTCTTTTGAGAGGTATATCAAACGATTTTATATTCAATGTATATTATGTTTAAAAAAATAGTTGCTTTAAAATTATACCAATCTTTTATTATATTAACTGATTATTATATCAAATAAAATTATAGATTCTGTTGTTATATCTTGTAAATATTACAGATTTTGTAATTATATCATATATCACTTACCCCATCCCTGATGCAATGCAACGACACGGCAGCCTCAACAGTCCTCTCAGTCCATTATTTAATTTTTAAAAATTGCCGTATGTGTTTTAATGGTTTAAAACTTATTTCAATAATTAAAGACTCAATTTACATAAGATTTACAAGAAGGAATAGAAATCCGGCCAAGTGTGAGTCAGACTCGCATGCAAAAGGTTCCGAACGAATCTAAGTTTTAGGGTTCCGTAGTCAACAAGGAACCCTTATCGTTTCACCATGTCCGTCTGTCCGTCAGCGGTTTAGCTCAGAGACGCTTAGCGTTAGAAAGTTTGAATTTGAAATGGCTAGACATATTAATCACGTCGACAAAGTGGTAATATGAAATCTTGAAATACCTACATTTTTTTACTACCCCTACATGAAAAGTGGTGATTAATTTATTTTATCGTCTTCCCCAAGGATCCGTTTGCGAAATATTAAGCTTTAAATTGCTAATTTTTGTTAGAGTCAAGTGTACCTCTGCCAGCTATACGGTTGTTTTTGGAGACGTGAAAAACTCATAGTTAACAAAATTCAACAAAATGTATTGAACAGGCCATTTTTGTCTTTTCGCGATTTCGGGTTTGGTCCCATAGTAAAAGTTGTTCATAGTGATGAGTACAATCACCCCTTGAGACGTATTGCGTTTATTCTATTGGTTCAGTAATGTTCCACCAAAACACCATTGACAAATTTATAGTTTACTACCAACGTTTCCTATACTATTTATTTCACAAACAACTTATTCCGCCATTTTTTTATTTTATAAAGACTCACTTTACAAACATTTGTTTGGCAAATGCTTCGCTTTACAAATGTTTCGGATGATATTTAAACATTTATACAATTTTATTTAATATTTGGATTCTTTTGGAAGAATATAGTTTACATTAAATATAATTCTATAATACATTTTCTAAACCATCACACAAACAAGCATACACTATGCATGCAACATGCAAGCAAGCATGCAGCATGCAAGCAAGCACCCATCAAGCATGCAGCATTCAAGCAAGCGTGCAACATGCATCAGGCATGGTTTCTGTCATAGCTTCGGCGCTGCAGGGCTCCGGCGGTCCCACGCGAGCTTATCATAACAGATGGTTTTAATGCTCACCACCGTAGCTTCGGCTTGCTGGCCGGCTCGCCTTATAAATCGATGAACGCCGGTTACACGCACGAAAAAGGATGACTCATTGTAACGTTACGCTCATTGTAACGTTAGGATCGGAGCGAGAGCGCTACACGATTCAATTTTATTCATAAAAGTATGCAATCATTTCATAAATGTTTTGTTATGACGTTGTCACGTTAAACTATCGTCCGTAAACCGACTTTACAGACAACCAAAGTTTGTGTTTTATATTTTCCATTGATTTACCACAGTACACACCCTATGTCTGCAGCTGCTGCTGAGTAGGTAGCTTGTCGATTCGCTAAATAGGTGCTTAACGCTGATACTATATTGTTCCTCAGTTTTTTTTTTATTCAGTTTCATTTGGTCTTCATAGAGCTCAGCATTCATCAGTGGGCCTAAAACCGAAACAGAACTCGGAAAACTTCAAATTTATTACTTGTAGTACCAATAAAATACATTTATTAACATAGTATATATAATATTTAAAAAATAGGTATAAATGGTTCCTATATTATATCGGCAATTGTCCACAATTTTTAACTTAACTCAAACTTAACGTGTACGTGTACCCGCCAGTGTAACGCACCCCACCGGCTGTCAAAACACGTTCTCCACACACGCTCTCTGTCCCACAATCACAGCCTTTTCACAACCGAAACGACCGATCTACTACGAAAGAGAACGAACGCGAACGCCACAGTCGACCGCGCAGCCTGACGCGGCGCACGTCTTATTTTTGCGCAAAAAAAAGTTTTACAACGCATTCCGGATTCGAAAAAATCCAATTTTAGGAATGTGACCGGTGTCCGTCGTCGAACCATCTATGTGCCATATACAGTGATGTTAATTTGTGTGGATTAAAAATGGGTGTTTCATTAAATTTGGTTTTATTTGTGACCGTTTTGGTGCCTAGTGTTTTCGGCCAAGATGCTGCGGCGTGCTATGGAGCTGGCAGCGTCGCTGGCGCAGCCATCGGTGCTTTTATTGCTGCACTTCTCTTGGTAGCAGCTGCTTACTACTTGAGGAAACTGTATTGGAAATCGCGGAAAGGTACGTGAGTTTCCAGGTTTTTTTAATACGCAAAACGCTTGCGGCGTGAAATGATGAGTCGGCAGCCCACGTATTTAAACTTGGAATTATACTATTACGACCTTTGCCTTTTTAAAGTAGGAGTAGGAGTTTGAATTAAAAAACAAAACAAGTCTATTTATTATGGTCAAGATGGCGAACAAAAACATCTACACCATTTAACTTGCAAAAATAAACGAAATTGTAATCACAAATCCGTTCAAACAGTTCTCAAGTTACTGTTAAACGTTCATTGAATATGTATGACTGAGTTTAATGCTTAACGTGACTTAATTGCGAAATATTCCTAGAAGAAGCTGGTTACAAACTGGTTTAAAATAATACCTTTTATGGGCACATAGCAAAATGTTATTCGAAAAGGTACCGGTTTTTGAGTGTCATATTTTTATAATGATTAATTAACAGTCGAATAGGCTGCAATCGTGAGTGTTGTGACAGGTGTAATGGTCCATGAGAACTGGTTCTATATTGGTCAGGAGGTATTTTGGCCGTTGGTCCGAAATGTAAACGATTTGTGCGCTAACCGCGGTTGGTTAACATTGGCACTTGGCAGGAATTTTGGAATGTCCATAGTAAGAACCATCCTTCAAAAACAAACGGCAATCAATATGGTAGGTACCTGTGTTAATCAATTAATTAATACCTTTGTAAATATTAACCTATCTGATGCATCTAACACTAGTTATCTCTCTTTGCTAGCAATTCACGTCTGGACGCTGGTTCCAAGCAACCACTAACTGTACCTCGTTACTGTGACTCTTAGATGTCGGAGATCGCAGTTCACATGAAAGAGGTACGAAGAGTATTGTGCAGTCTAGACGTGAACAAGGCCAGCGGGCCTGACGGCATTTCAGCGAGAGTTTTGAGGCAATGTGCGCCTGAACTGTCTCCTGTGTTGACACGCTTGTTCCGCCTCTCTCTTGAAAAAAGAACGGTGCCAAAATCCTGGAAGCTTGCGAATGTACAACCTGTGCCAAAAAAAGGCGACCGTGCAGACCCTGCTCATTATCGACCGATCGCCATTACCTCCATTCTGTGCAAGGTTATGGAAAGGGTACTGAACAGTAAGTTGCTGACCTACCTTGAAGACAATGATCTCCTCAGTGACCGTCAATATGGCTTTCGCCGGGGACGGTCAACTGGCGATCTTCTTGTGTATGTCACGCACTGTTGGGGCGAAGCCATCGAGAAACACGGCGAAGCACTTGCTGTATCGCTCGATATCTCGAAGGCCTTTGATAGGGTGTGGCACGCAAGTCTACTCAGCAAGCTTCCTGCTTATGGCATCCCAGCTGATTTTTGTAGCTGGATATCAGACTTCCTTAGTGAACGGTCGATCCGAGTAGTCGTTGACGGCTGCTTCTCTGACCTCATGGCTATTAATGCCGGAGTTCCTCAGGGGTCTGTTCTCTCTGCAACTCTTTTCCTGCTGCACATCAATGACCTGCTTCAGCCTGGTATTGTTGGGTATGCAGATGACAGTTCGGTTTCAGAGAGATACTTGTCTAGCGCAAAAACCAGCGGGGAAGAAGTTCGTTCCTTGAGAGAGGCCATGGTAGAGCGGACAAATTTGACCTTAAGTCTTGTCTCCCAGTGGGGTGATGACAATCTGGTCTCTTTTAACGCCACCAAAACACAAGCATGCCTTTTTACCGCGAAAAGGAGTCGTTTCGACCTAACTCCGACTTTTCGGGGTACTTCTGTTCCTGTAACCGATCGGCTCGAGCTCCTAGGCATGGAGTTGACAACCAGTCTCAACTTTGGTGCCACCATTGAGCACAAAGCCCAAACTGCGGCCAAAAAGCTGGGCATCCTAAATAGAGTGAAGCGATACTTCACGCCTGGACAGCTTTTAACCCTCTACAAAGCACAAGTCCGATCCTGCATGGAGTATTGCAGCCACCTTTGGGATGGCTCAGCTAAATACCAACTTGCCGCGCTTGACTCGGTGGAACACAGAGCTAAAAGGCTCATTGGCGACGTAAGACTGGTGGATGCCAAGCTTCACAGCTTGGCTCATCGCCGCAAGGTTGCCTGCTTGTCGGTCTTCTACAGATTGTACTTCGGGGAGAGTGTCCAGGAACTCCACGATCTCATCCCACCGGCCCCCTTCTACCATCGGACATCTAGACGCACTGCAAGTTACCATCCCTACCTTGTTGCTATTCCACCAATTCGCACTAAACGTTTCCAAACGTCTTTTATAATGCGCACAGCAAAGGAGTGGAACTCTCTGCCTGCGTCTGTGTTTCCGAACGCATACAACCCTAATCTCTTCAAAATTAGAGTGAACAGGCTTCTTCTGGGTAAGCTCGCTCCATCGTCGACTTTGTCTCTGTCATCTATGACCTAGACTAGAGTCAAGAGCAAACCCATATTAAATTAAAAAAAGAAAAAAAAAAGTCAATAAATTCTGATAATTATTTTATTCTAGAACTTTATCGTTTCTTTTCTGCCTAACTAAGCATAACTACCTACTTACCTAATGTTTTGTTTTGTTCTAAAAATTAAGTTCTTTGATAAATTATAAAATCCCGAACGGCAACAACTTAAAATCCGGATTTAGCGTAAGATGAAGAAATTCCTTGCCACGATGAGTTAACCTATTCTAAGAATTCCGCAGTTTTGATGATGTTAAGATGTCAATTAAAAATGAAAAACCAAAAAAAAACTTTAAATTAATTCCAATGATTAAAAAAGTACTTACCTACACTTTAATGCCAGAACTGTGAACAAACTGATCAATTTCCATGAAAGTTTCATAACATGCCAAACATTTAAGAATAATAATCATTAAATCCAGTGTAGGAAAGTATTTTTACATATTAAGGTAGCAAATTGCTCATAAAATAAACTTTCGTTGGCAAAGGAAACCAACTAATTGGCGCCAACAATAGCCATTATCGATGCGCATAGAACCTCTACCTAGTCTATGATGCACGGCGCGTATCACATGTCAGCGAAGTAAGCACTTTCACGATTTTCACATGCTAACGACAGCGCTGCGCATCAATCATTACATCGCTGCAGGCTCGTTGATTGAAGCGCTGAACTTCGGATGTTTGCTGTTTTTAACTTTTTCGTTTTGCTAATCTGTGGTTGAAGAGTTTTTGTGGGAAAAAGTGCAGTAGGTCGATAATCGTTATCAGAATATGTTTCTTGATCTTCGTTTTAAGCGTTCCAATGCAATCAAAGGCTTCAAATAAGCAATCTCTTGATGAAAATATACTTGAACGACATATTCTTGTTCTTCATTGTATGCAGCTTATATAATGGCGAGCTTAAACCAGCAATGGGTGCTCTGTGCGATTCATAGATAGCAAACGCTATTATTATCTTATAAGTTAACAAACGGCCCATGTATAGATACAGACGAATTCCCAAGAGGCATAAAAAGCGGAGGAATGCTTAATGAAGCAGAATCATAAAGCAAAATCTGGTTTCTCTAAGAGCAAGGCTAAGGCAAAGGTCAAGCGGCAATCGTTCTAGTAAGTATAGTAAACCAGAAACTCAGACAGCACAGCAAAGTTCAGAACACAAAATATTAAGAGTAGAAGACTTGTACGATTGTATTTAAGTAATTGGTCTTAATCAACAAACAAACATACTCACTAGTATAGTATTGTGAATAAGCAGTCTGGCATCCATTGCTTCGGTTTGCATCGATCAGTTTATGTACAAAATTAAAGAAATACCGCACTGCGAGGAAGACTAAAGATAAAGCTACAAAAGCAGTTAATACAAAGATGACTACAGTTACAGATATCATAGAATAAGAAGATATGCTGCTTCCTTGTTTTTTTATTATTACTGATAGGCTCGCGTTAGAGCTTGTGCTCCTCCGACTAGAAGGAAAGCGATGATGTTGTCGACGACGGAGCACGTTTACCTAGAAGTAACCTACTCTCGACTTAAAGACCCAGAGGAGAGGGAGAAAGAGGTTGTAGCTAAACAGACTCCGGCAGATATTTCCACTCCTTAGCTGTACGATCAATAATAGTATTATTTTCTGACCAATGTTGTTCCATCTACATATTCTAGACCGGATCCGTCTATTTACAATTATTATTGTTCATCGGATTTACAATTATTATATTGTTGATCGGAGTTCTGACCACACGTATCTGAGTCAAATCACAGTCGTCACTGTAACCGCAAATGTCTCAGAACAACGTCAGCAATATAAACAAAACACACCTGCTCAATGCGATTAGAGCTACTTAGAAAAGATGATTTAAATATAAGCCTAAGGTGCTTTGGATTCGTCTTAAACGTTAGCATTTGGATCTCTTCCGACTTTGTTAGCTTAAACTCGTGCGCTCAACACCATTAGCAAGCGTTTGTCTGCTCTTTATAGATACTTTGTCAGAAATTGCAGAATCACTTTCGTGGAAACTAGGTCTCCCCATTATGACATCAATGGACAAACTTCATTTAGTTTTCTTCCAATCAATCTACAGCAGAAATAGTCTCTATATGCTTCAATCGACCGGACCGGGACTACTTGATAAAACATGCTGTCAACTTTTAGTGTTACATCTCAGGTTAATTCAAAACGCGCTTTCAGAACGAACCTTCTCCATAAAGTTCTATCTTTACCTTGAATAGATTTCTTAACTACCCACGCCTAAGTACTAACTCTTGTCTGCCAAATGGCTACTCTATCTACACAACCTAATTAAGATTTCTACTCATTCTAACCTTGTAGACACTTAAGACTTTCTGATAACATGCTTGTATCTACCGAAGCCCTCGGGTGACCTACTAAGCTAAATCTTTCCATCCATACTTGGCTATACACGCAACATGCATTCAAGCGAAGTATCTTTGGCTTTCAATCTATAACTGTACTGTTTATCGACTTCTTATGTTCTTTTTATTGAAAACTAGCGACTTGCTCCGGGTTCACAAGAGTGCAATTTATGTTTCGATTTACCAAATATTTCTTTCATACAAACTTTGTTCTGATAAATAATTAAAAACACAACAATAAAAATATCAGCCAAATTGGTCGAGCGGTTTTCAAATGATGCTCCATCAAAATGTGGCAATTGGTTTTTATTTAAACTTCATTCACAAATGTCCATTGGAAAACTTAATGCCGTAGGCATTCTCTACCACATTCATATAGATTGATGTAAAATTGTCCTAGATTCTCAAATGTGGTAGTAGGAATATCAAAGAATGGAAGCAGCCCATTTTTCCATTTGAATCGTAAAAATATTCCAAAAGGAAAGGGTTGGGCAAACAAGAATAGACATTATGACCTGACCCTTTTCTGACAACGATAAAAAACGTTTAGGAACATCCCTGTAAAGGTCACAATTATTTTTGTCTATTAGAGAAAGCCACAAATAGGTTTGGGCGAGGCGGACGATGTGATGATGGTGATTAGAGAGAGCACCTTATGGAATGTAATGCTATCAAGTCCTCTGTTATGTGGTTTACTTACATAAACATCAAGAAAAGTGTCCCAAAATCAAGTCTCACCAATCAGAATGTACGCTGACTATATCAGCAAACTCTAAGTACATGTAAACATTCACGCTCGAGTGGGGATTAAATTCCACCGGCTACGTAAAGGAAAAAGCCTTAACAATACAATGCGTAGGCTGCCTAGTACTTGTTAGCCATTGCTTACAGAACTGTGCTATTAAACTCAAGGGTATGTCTCCGTTATGGTCGCTTGATAAGTGATTGTTTTTCAGTCTTGTCTACGTGTATTCTTGATCGAAGTGTCAAACGTATCATTAAGGTAGTTGTAACTTTTGATGGTCGCAAATTCCATCATCTTATTTTGTAGCGTAGCGATTTATTTAATGTCTTTATTAAATGCAAATTACCGTCATCACCTATGCTGACACCTTTACCCCAAAACATGCAGCTAAAGTAATCTTTGCGCAACGATGTTCATGGAGTGGCGAAGTGTGGACTAACAAAATAAGTATTCCTGTTGTAGCAGCTACATCATCATCATTTCAGTCGAATTGAAGGACGTCCACAGTTGTACGTAGGCCTCGCCACATCGACCGGTTTTGCATCCACCGTAACCCGGTGCCAATAGTTGGTTAGGCGATGATATGTCCTCTATTTGGAAACGTAACTTATGAAGTTATGACATAAACATGACTCTGACGATTTGACTTGGGTCAGAAAACTAAGTGTTTTGACAGGTGCCTGGACCTGACGCCTCAGTGCAACCACCTGGTGCCCGTCATTTCACCCTCATTGTTGGTTATTATTTTGTTGTAATACTTTTTGGAAAAGCCCTGTGTCCTGTTATCAGTCAAGTAACTATTCCCATACGCCACACCATCGAATATTTCCCACGGTATTCGGAAAACCCATTAAGCAAGAACTCTGAGATGATGTAAGTACATAGGTACTTTAATAGTAAGTACGCAGTCGGATTACAACTCACAATAGGTATTTAGCGTACCGCGTTGCGTATTAACATTCTTTAGATAAGACTAGTAGACTGTCCCTGTGGTTTTGTTTTAATCTGTGGAGCAAAGATAAGTCTGTAGTGTAAAATGATCGGCACAAATTCTGGCGTAAGTTTGTGACCGGTGTTCGTAATTTGAATCTAGGAAATGTTCATATTTGCTAGATTCAAATTACGACTATCGGTCGACATCAAACAATTTGCCTAACCTTCTGGTTCTGCCTAAACAACTGGTATTGAGCTGCATCCAGTTAAATGCAGCTCAATACCAGTTGTTTCCATGGAGCAAATGTCCAACACACATCACGGACCTGTCCTTTATTTGGGATCGTCTTTGATGCAGCATGTTTTCTTCCATTCATCCCTTTCTGACATCACCTCAGTATACGGCCCTTTTTAGGTCATAGCATCTTTTACAAAGCCTATCCATAGATAGTTTTTCTATGCATCCTGCTTACTTAAGTTGCGCCATAACGTATGGTTTTCCTTCAACAATATCCTTCCAACGTAGAAGGATATTGTAGAAGGAAAACCAAGCGTTATGGCGCAACTTGTCTACTCATTACTCCATCTCGAATCTACCTGGGGCCAGGGGGCGTCCCATACTAGGTACCTTCGTAAAAGTTCACTGGCTTGCGGTTTCCCAGGTGACGAAAGTAATAGGTAATTATGCAAATGCCATTTCTACAACAGGTTATTAAAATCAAGAAACAGATATCTTCTTACTGTGAACGAAAATGCAAATTAAGTTAATTTTAGCTAATTGAGAAACAATTTTTAGATAATTCCGTAATGTAATTGTTCACCAACGTACATAAATTAAATTTACATAATCTGTGGGATAGCAAAGGTACACAGATAACAAAAAGTCAAACAAAAAAGTTTTAAATTAAATTCAAATTATCGCGACGACCTTGCAAAGGAAGACGCTCAAACAGCCAAATACAAAACATTATGAATAATTTTACGACATTTAAATCTCACAAGTTGTAAAACTTGAGAATCTAGTTTCTTACGTGGCTAAGTTCTCTGTTTTTATCTTTATTTGGTGAAAATACTAAAAGTTTGAATGTCAAAACGTTCTAAATCACGTGTGATTGATAGCTATTGTGGCAATTCATCACTAGAAAATCAATGATACATGTCATAGTGAAAAATATGTTAATTCACACATTATGAACATATTTCAAGATAATACGAATGATATGAAATTCGATGACTGATAAGATAACTAGAGAATTAAGATTGCACAGGAGTACACTACTCGGTGGCTAGAAATAATAGATCGATATTTTTTTTTTCATCGATATTTTTCTACCGGCCACCAGCACCAGGATTCTAGGGTTTTTGGACAGAGATAAAACAAGAGACACATTATCTTTTTGTGGCCTTCACTGCACTCTCGTAAAATGGGCCCCCAAGATATTTTGAAACTGGTTCCTTATTAAATAGGAATTCCTATTCCTCTGGGAAATTCAAAATTATTGTATAGCTGTAGGCCATTGCCTAAGATCCTAAAGTAAGTTACCCGGTTTTTTGAACACACTGAATTGTCCTTATCTTGAAACATCCACAAGCCATTAAGATTATATTACATGTAGACATAGATGCGTAGACGTTGCTCTAGTTTTAGTATGTGTCAAGTTGACGGGATCGGGGGCCAAGTTACGAATAATGTTAAATATAATTCAATTGAAGAATTTGATTGATAAAAGAAATATTGTATGGATGGAGAGGGAGGTCAGAAAAAGATGGATCGATTGTGTGAGGAGAGATGAGGAGGAAAAGGTAGTCAGTGATAGCCTGCTGTTGCAATACACAGAGAATACTGCTGCCCATTCTATGGTGAGTCCCTAAGTCACCTCTTAAGACACCCACGGGGAGTGATGGGATGGTGCTATTGTTTTACGTCCGACACCATACAGAACTCAAGACCCCAAGACACATTTCCAAAAATCATCATCTTCCTATCCTTGTCCCAAGTTACTTGTGGCACAAGTGCACAACACGTTGTTTTCCTCTACGCTTCCCTGTCCTTGCAACCGTCACGCTATCACTCTACACACATTCCATCCATGTTTTCTTTGGCCTTCCTCTCTCTCTTCAATTTTGTAGTGCTAATAAGTAGCTTCCTTTTATTATTCGATTTATTTTCGCTCATCGATGGCCATCGCGTAAGTGATCAAGCAAAAAACTTTATGAAAGAGTGTTTTTATTGCTTTGTAACTAAATAAGTAAGAAAGAACGTTAATTAATTAATTATCTATGCAAAACAATTCGAAAATAAAACGGATATCAATCAGTCATTCTAAATCCTTGATTAACTTTAAATTCAGATAAAATAAAGCAAAATATGAACAACATGGTTAAGTTCATTGAATTTTATACTGGCTTGTATCCCTTATCTTTAACTAAAGAGAGAGGGATATAGAACATGAAAAGAGTATATTATAATACCTATTTATCAGATAAAATTCTCAAGTAATAGATGTTTACTAGATAACATTGCTAATGGCTTTCAGCACGCCGTTTTGATAGCTATCTTTATCGGAGATCGTTTAAATAATATGATACAAAAATGTGTAGATCAAGACGTACCATTTTAATAGCATAATGGAATATTAATTTGCATACTGGTTTTCTATTTAGAAAACCCGTATGCAAATTAATATTAACCCATTTGGGTTCCTTCAAAGTTTCATAAAAAAAAAACCGTCTAGAGGTTTTATACTTGAAAACGTTTGCTGTTTCATTCCAGCTGCTCCACGTATTTTGTTCTCTTACCTCCATTTTCCCTATCGGCCTATCACATCCAATATTAGTTGAGCTGTGGGCTTTCCCATGGCCAGAGGCTAAAGACAAAGTTCCATCCTTGAATGCGATTGTCGAAATGCCAAAATTTTGGTCACGTGACATTTCAACAGCGTTCGTTAGTCCCATAATTCCCATAAATAAGTTCGTTTTGAAAATCGCCTTCGCTACAGAATGTCACTTTTCTAGGGTTCAGTACAACAAATTACGCGAACGCAGTCTCAGTTTGATTTGACCCAACTTTAAATCAACTTTCAATTTATTACAGACAACAAAAACCTTAATATTTTTATTGCAAAATCACCGTAGAGGTCGCAACAGGATATGTATGTCATCAGGTAAGCCTGTCGTTCGTTCAGAACCAGTTCTGATCATTCGGTTACGTTGATCGATCATAGAGGTTTGAGCAGTCTGACGTTCTTTTTTTAAATCTAGTTTGACAGGTATGGCCAGTTGTCAGACTGTGTTTCATTTGATCCCCGTTTTTTGGTACCTAATGGCTGGCTAGATTGTAGCATAAAGATCTATTGCGTAAAGTATTGTCTGATGTTACCGTGAAAACTTAGGTGAAGTAAACTAAGCTCTTAATGAACATCAAATACCTACTTACAATGATCAGTGAAATGAAGCTCACTCAATCACTTTGAGTTTACGTTAAGTTTTTACAGAATATACCTACCGGATGGTCCAAAATAAGATCACACGTATTTGCAACATGTAAGATACTGATGTTGAGTTTTGCGATCGCACAATGCTAAAGCTAGCATTTTTACAATTTGTGATAGAGACGGAGCTATACAGGACCAATATCACCATCCCTTTTTCACAGCAGAATCATGCTGCGAGTGTGATATTGACAAGTAAAAGTTTTGTCCCAGATTATATTGTGGCAGAACCGTTAGTATGGGGTAATTGTTTTTGATGACAAAGATTGTCAAAATTCGGAAAATTAATTATTTCTATATGTATTATCAATGGCACGTATTTTTTAATTATATCAGCCAACTATATGTACCTATAGGTATTGGCATACGGGCCTCTTTGATGATACGGAGGTAATGAAAATGAATTGGTTAATTTTTGGTTAATTGAATAAAAAGACTTGAAATTGTCTGTAGCTGGATTTTTATGAATTGATTGTAAAAATTGTCCCTTCCAACAAATAACTGTTGACACAAACAATATGTGACTGAAAATTCTTGCCGACTATAAATCTATGTACCTATTAGCTTATTAAAATGGAAACGTAAAGTCGTAATTGCATTTTTAATTAATAACGATGCCGAAGTGCTTATTTAAATGTCAGTCATTAGAAAAAATGCAACAAGAATTTGAATTTATCAAATGCAATATTATGTAAAACATGTTTGTCCTGTAATAAATAATGAAGACTTTATAATAACTATAAAAGTCTTATATCACTGTTCGGTTTGTAACTTATTATCTTTGAATTCTAATTAGGTAGATAGCTAGATCATGCTTATTTAAATAAAATTAATTAAAGCAATTACAATAATGAATACAGTAGGTTTCTCTTGCTATGCATGTGATTTTCATCTCAAAAATAATTGAAAGAACATATAAATATGCTGAGAGACATTCCACAGGTATAATTTTTTGAACGCAGCTTAATGAAAAAGGGTCGATCTTCAAGGTTAAGCAAAGCATGCCGAGGTCGGTCTGGGGATGGGTGACCATCGTAACAAAAGATTTCTCTGTGGCTCGGAAAGCATGTTAAGCTGTTGCTCCCGGCTGTCATTTGTTTCGGGTAGCCAAGTCAGAAGCCAAGAAATCTGACCAGTCTTGGCAAGAGCTATCGTGTTACCCACTTACTAAGTTGTGGAGGAACAAGTGACAATTTTACCTTTTGAACGCCAGAGCATAAACGCATCGGCGTGCCTCCGACGCCAAGCCATAAATTCGCCGTACTTTTTGTCACATATTTATGAGGTTTGGCGTACAGGGCATGCGCTTGCTTATCATGTACCTATACGTGACAATGGCGTGGCGTTCAAAAGGTTAAACAACGGTCGCATTTGCATGTCAGTCGCAATCTGTCAAAAATGTATGGAATTGAAGACTTTTTTGACAGATTACGATGCGAACGCGAAGGTTGTTTAATTAAAAAAAATCGGTGAACATACATAAAAAAAAAACATACAATCGAACATAGAACCTCCTTCTTTTTTTAAGTCGGTTAATTAATAGAAATGGCGGTCAGAACGGTAGTCGCTCTATGTAAAATACTGGTACTCAGCTGCCGTCGGTTTGAACGGTCCGACCCCAACATAGTTGAAAAGACGAGGCAGGCAGGCAGTAAACGAACTCTATGATTTGTAATTTTTAGGGTACGAACGCATCGATCGCAGCCGATTTTCTCTGAATCTGCTGGACCGATTCAGTTGAAATTTGGTACTTACACAAATTTATTTTTGTGACCCAAACAGGAACGTGTCACAAAAAAAAAAAGAAATGAAAATTGGGTCAAATAAGAAATAAAAGTTGTCTCAATAACCGTGTGACAAATCAAATTTAAGGGCTTATTATGAGGGTTAAGGGTAAGGGTAAGCGTTTTAATTTTTTTTTTCTATTACACACTTGTCTTTAAAGAAACATTACGGGTAGAGAACATGTGGCTTATCGTATGCCGGAAACTCATACACCACAGTCAGGCAGAGAAAAATGCGTTTTTTCACGCATTCCAATTTTCCACTTTCCGGAAGCCAGACAAGCAACAAAGTACCTATCTACTTGCACAGTAGGTACATACGGTACTCCATACTTGTCACTACATATCACTACATAGTATAAAACAAAGTCGCTATCCGCCGTCTGTCTGTCCCTATGTATGCTTAGATCTTTAAAACTACGCAACGGATTTTGATGCGGTTTTTTTTAATAGATAGAGTGATTCTTAAGGAAGGTTTATATGTAGGTATAATACATGCATAATATAGTAGAGAAACACTGATAAATTTAGAGGTTTCTAATGTGATGTCGTAAATAAGCACGTTTTTTTGCGCTTATATTGCAAACGCTGGCCTACGAGATAGACCAAAATAATGTACTACAGTATTGTCCACCTTAAAAAGTTCAACAAAAAAGTCCGCGATGGTATATGTCTATCTCTTAGGGATAACCCACCATAACCATTTTTTATCCTTTACTAAAAAATAGTTATTTACGAAGTGATTTTAAACAATACAGCATTAATCCTTATCCAATTAAGTACTTTAAATAAATTGTGCATTTATTATAGATCAATATGCTTTTTACAGCATGTAATTTAAGTGAATATTTCCGAAGATATTACAAATTTAAAATGCAGGGGACGTAGTTGTTGCGGCGCCGCGGCGGTACCGACCCGCGGCCGGCCGGGGGGTCGGGCGGCGCATGCCTCTAAATAGCGCGTCGATGGCCGCGCTTCGCCCTACACGCCCTTAGGTATATTATAGTGTATTATCTATGGCCCTACAGCACTTCATGATTTGCAGCGATCGCACGCGTTTATCGGAGCTCTCTAACGAGGAAAATATCAAT
Source organism: Mamestra configurata (assembly GCA_002192655.3). Taxonomy (NCBI): domain Eukaryota; kingdom Metazoa; phylum Arthropoda; class Insecta; order Lepidoptera; family Noctuidae; genus Mamestra; species Mamestra configurata. The sequence goes on from NDFZ01005485.1 coordinate 1,064,407, forward strand.
AATTAATAAAAACGTGATTTTCAGCGCGACAACGTAATCCGTACTTATTAAGTACCTACCTACGTTAGGATAAATAAATAAAAAAAATATATATACCTATTCGAATGTATGATAGTACTAATTTAAATAAAAAAGTGAATTATTTTTAAGACAAAACGTGCTTTTTAGCGCGAGTTTTAAAAGTGCTTTTTAGGGCGATTTTTTATAATGTATTAAGATTTATTTTTAGGTTAGATAACCATATTTTTCGTATTTCTTCTATAAAGACTTTGATTTGAATTTAGAGTTAGGCAATTAAGTATTAGGGCAAGCATTTTTAATTATATTGAAAATTGTAGTGACAAAAAAGCTGTGAACGTTGTGTATAAAGACATTCTGTAGTAGATATATTTACATAAGCATTTGCATTCGCATGGGTCGCTAGTACATTATAAAAAGGAAAGGTTTTGTTTACTTTGTACGTTTTCAAGTTTTACGCAAACGTGTTTCTTTGGTGACAACATGAAACTTTCATTATGTTGTCACCTCGTGGCCTCTTGAACGGTGCGGAGCTGCGGAGGAAATTAAATCTATGCCTAGTACCTAATCTTATAGTGTTGGTACAAAACGGGATGGATTTTCTTGAATCCCACTCTCTCTCTGGGAGTTTTACTTTATGATCTTTGTGGGGGTTTCTGACCATTCGACAGAATATTCTTAATTAAACAGAATAGAATAACAGATAATAATTGATTGTAGGATGAGCTCGTGGCTAAATAATAACAGCTGCACGGGTCGATCTTCAAGTTTAAGCAACGCTTGCCATGGTTGGTCTGTGGATGGAGTGACTATCTTAACATACGGAGGCTCCTCCGTGCCTCGGAAAGCACGTTAAGCCGTTGGCCCCAGCTTGTGTTACCCAGTCTGGTAGGCAGCCGCTCCTTGTGAAATACTGGTATTCAGCTAAATCCGGTTTGACTGGAAGCCGACCCCAAGATAGTTCGGAGAAGGCTAGGCAGATGATGATAATAATTTATAATAAGTAGGTAGGTACGTTATTTTACATTGAGTCTCGTGGTCAAATAATAACAGTCGTAAGGGACGATCAACAATGGTTACCGAGATTGGTCCGTGCCTCGGAAAGCACGTCAAGCTATTGGTCCCGGCTGACATTTGTAGATGTTCGACAATCGTAACTGGTAGCCAGAAGCCAAGGTTTCGTACCATAAACCGTAGTAAAAACGTGTCTTATAAGGGAGCTCCTTGTTACAGCTGCAATAGAAATACACACTGAATATTTCAACTGTCTAACTGCTACGATTCTTGAGATACAGCCCGCTGACAGACAGACGGACGGACAGCGGAGGCTTACGGCCGGTCTCAATAACGTATCTACCTTTTTACAACTGTCAAATTAGCTACCAACAGTAGCAGAAACGCCATGTTTGCCTTTCAAACATGACGTTACAGCTACGTTATTGAAACCGGCCCCCTAAAAATTGCAGTGCATTGCAATCATATTCGCATAATTTTCCGGTCGTAAAGGGCAGTCATACGTCTCGTCATAAATTAGACTTCATTTTTATTAGCAATTAAGCTAAACTGATTACACAATTTTGCGCAAAGAAAGTAGTTTTTTGACGTTTATTATTACCTACACAAAAAAGTGCAATTTATGTAATTTTTCGGAGTGAAAAGTTTGTGCTTTCTCCATGGTAATATTAAGTGCGAGTGTTGGTGAATAAAATGATAATAATAAATGTGGATGAGATTCTTAATATTATTGTTGTGTTAAATAAATAAAAGACGTATAGTGAAACCCGAGCCTAACCTCTTAACACAGTCTAAGCTGCTTATAAAAACTATAATCAAGATGATGAAAACAATTTTTTTTTTAAATTTGAGATGGATTTGCTCTTGACTCTAGTCTAGGTCAGCGATGACAGAGACAAAGTCGACGATGGAGCGAGCTTACCCAGAAGAAGCCTGTTCACTCTAATTTTGGAGAGATAAGGTTCATCCGCCAAAATCAGAACGAATACCCTCATGTTTTGACAATGGGTATAATTTCCACAGACATTTTGCAAATCAAAATCAAAAGTCATTTATTCAAATTAGGCTGAGTGCCAGCAGTTTTTGAATGTCAAAGTTCTACATAATGACAGTCCCCCAAAACGCCCACCCGTCACCACTTCCTAGTGTCATAGCTGGGAAGAAGAAGTGGCGCAACAAACTCCCCGATGTTAACTAACAGCGATCTCAAGACATTCAAGCGCCAATAGATTCTTCTACACCGCAGCAATAGGCATGGTTATGTGTTTGACTCATACCGAAGAAGTTGCCCAGTTGTGTTTCAAAGTTTGAGTTTCAATGAGAAATACGAAGAAAAGAAAAGAGCCACTATTTTCAAAGGTATATTCGAGATCGAGACATCGATCAAGAACCTCAGCTCGATCAAAGCCTCGCTCAGCCCAAGCCATCCTAAGCCAATAAATAGTCTAAATTTCAAGTACACATCATGTTTGTGAAAGCTAAATAATCATACTTTCCCTTAAAGGTTGCGCCACACTACACCGTGATGTAAGTTCACGTAAAGCAGGTGAATAGTTACCAATGGGTCGTCACTCGTCAGTCGTAACTGACAAGCGTGTGTGGATAGTGAAAGTGAGATGAGCTACCTGGGAACTGCCTTTGTGATGTACCTAGAAGCTGCCTTTGTACTGGGATACTGGGAACTTAGATAAAAGTACAGAATAGTGACTAGTAATACATAAGCTACGAAAATCTTTAAAAATAAAAGCGCTGTCAAAGTAGCCTACATTAGTAAGCATCAGCGGACCAGGGGCCCTACTATGAAGTCTTAAAACGATCATGATTCCGCTCTAAGAGAGAGACGGATAGAGCTATACATAGCGAATAGCACTATCCCTTTTACATCATCGGATTTGGATGGCATTAGCACGTCATAGTAGGGCACCAGGCAACTAACACAAATTAAAGATTGTAATACACAATTACTGGTTCTTTCTCCCATAGCCTACCCCACAGTACTTAATCGTTCAATATTCCGAGATAAAAAAAAACAGTCGAATTGAGAACCTCCACCTTTTTTTAAGTCAGTTAAAAACTAGTGAAACAGTGAATAAAAATGTATTCGGATCAGTATTTCTAGAGATAACCCTCTACAAACTCACAATTTCTTTATGCACAATAATTAAGTTTAGATACAAATCAACGCAACACAACACTCCTTTTTAGGCAGTCGTATACACATACCGCTTCTTTTGCTAACTGTAAAAGATCTGAGTTGCCAGTAATTAAAAATAATGACATTTAAAAAATATTCTGCAATACTTCAACGTTGCGAAAGAAGCTGTTTGCAAGTAGTAATGAATGACCGAAGCTATTTTTATCTTCACAAAAAAGGTTTAATTTTAAATACTTACCATTGACTACCCAATTTATATACCGGTTAAGTATTTATAGTTATCCTTGTCTAGTGCTGGCCCTCAAAGGTAATATTACTTGCAAAAACCGTGTGTTTATGAATAATTGAAAGGTTTAAAGCGAAGTGCACACGATACTAAATAATTATGGATGAGCTATGTATTATTGATACAGACCTCTGTGGTGGCATCCTCAATCCAATGGTTGTTACACGTTTTTGTAATTCAAAAAGGAATAAAACTTAGATTTTAAAATCTACGCGCCAATTTTTGACGTCTGAAAAACATGCGCCCTGTCCGTACTAGGCATGAAATTGATGGTCACCCATCCATGGGACAACTGCGACAAGCGTTGTTTTATCTTGAGACTTGAAAATCGACCCGTGCGGCTTATTATTTAGCCCACGAGCTCCTCAAGAAATAAAACAGCGTTTGAAATTGAAACTTTCCCGCTGGTTTGTTTAATTGTATGAGTTGACAGAAAAGAAAATTGATTATCTCAGGCAATGCTTGATACATTTATAATCGATTGGAGGTACACCGTTATGTCCTGACTATCAATTTAAAAAAGCCGCAAAATTGAAGTCTCACTTGGCTACGTCGTTTTTTAAGGAGTTTCGCGAGCCTTAAAAGCCCGTAAAATCGCAGACCATGTCCATCACTTTAACTTTGCATAATCCATGCAAAATTAAAACGATGGTCCACGTTAGAATTATTCGGAAAAAGCTGCAAAATATGTGATAGAGGCCAATAACCATGGACCCGGTAGTAACCGTGTTAAGCTAAAACATTTTAAACGCAAAATCACATATCTACTTGTTAAATGGTAACCAGAATACCCCCAAATACTTAACTGAAAGGTGTATATCCTCAAATGTTCTCGGAACGTCAATTAAATACCGCAATGTCCGATACCGTAAGGTGGCCGAGCCAAAAAAGAAAAATTTGACGTCCACTGCATCCTTCAGTAAAAAAAAGAACTAATAAAATAGTTTCGCCAGTCTCGGCGTATTGACATTGAAGAGAGGACGCAATAGTACCACTTGGAACAGAGCGAGAAACGAAACTTGTAAAAATATGCAAGCACCATTTTAGCCATGTCCATCTGATAGAAAGTGGTCTCCGTCAATACTTACACCACGGATGGAAGGGACTTCCAAGACATACAAAGCATACAAAGATAATTATCTGTAATTTTAACATTGCTAACGAATAACGGGAACACAAAAATGTAAAAATGAAAGTACCTAGATACTAAAAAATATAATCTATTAAAACTAAACCTGGAATTTGAACCCTCTCAAAACTCTTCAACACTCATCTACACTCATCTCTCTCATCACTAAAGCGAGCTCGGCACTCGGTCGGCAATCTTCGGGGGCGTTCGTGTTCGCGAGACATTAACCATACGTTAATACGTATTAAGCAAACGTTTTGATAACGCTATCTTTATTGGATTTAAATCTGTAATTGAATCAAGATCGATTTATACAGTTTATTCCAAAATCTTTTTATTAATATCAGACCAATTTCTAAAAAGTTCTATAAAATAGTCAAATAGTTCGAAGCCCAAATTCACAATCATATTTTAACGTTTTAGAGACACTGACAACACGTTAGTTAATACTATTTAAGCGAACGTTTGGATGGCACTGTCTTTACTGGATTTAAATGTATGATTCTATGAATCAAGATAAATATAAAGTTTATTCCAAAATCTTTTTGTTGAAATCAGACAAATATTCTATAAAAAAAATCTATAAAATAGTTAAGAAAGGAGATCGAAGCCCAAATTCACGTTCATTTGACTAGTACGCGTTGTTGATTGACCTACTGAATGTTTCTTTTCTGTGAGCAAAGCGTGTTGGTTGCTTTATTGGGATACGTCCTATTACATCTGGCCGGTATTACAGTTATAGGGCTGCTTGCTAAACCGAAGATTAAAACCTTTTTAGTTTAAAAATCGTATTGCAAATTGTTGTTTAAAAGATTTGATACGGAAAGGATCGTTTTTCTCTTTCACCTTCTATATTGGGGTTACTGTCTCGTTGGTCTAGTGGTCGTTACCCAGCTGCTGAGTGTGAGGTCCTTGATTCGATTCGATTCCCGGGTAGGGAAAGTGTTATTGGATTTTCTATTAGGATTTTCTCAGTAGCAGCCCCAAGTTTGGAAGTAGCTGGTGTGATACCCTCGAGCTTTGCAAAGCACGTAAAGCCGTTGGTCCTGCGTCTCGCGTAATGTTAGTGAAACACAGTTTCCAGACCAAGAACTCTTATAATCAAAAATCCCTAAAAAAGGTATTTCCTTTGACCCTTTAACGCTAACCGGTTTCCCCCATGACTTCCGATTTACTTATTTCGGTTTTGCCATTCTGGCACCATCATGGCTCCTTTGGCCCACATAATCATTTAGCTTACCTACGGAAAATGTAGCCAGCCCATGTATAGGGTAGGGTACCAAGAATATTACAGGCCATCTATAAAAAAAATGTGCGTCATTCCACACCTCATTCGAAACAACAAAACAAAAAAAAACAAACGTATGTTTTGGTACCGTCTGTTTACAAACACGAGAAATTTTGTAATCTATAACTGCGGCAAATCCGACGAGATAACGATTCGATATCGCGTCGTTTGAGATTACTTTGGTAAGTACAAGCATTATGAATTTAAGTGTGGGAATTTAATTTGTTAAGTTATTACAACTTTTGGACCAGAGGCACTTCTCGTACTTTTTATTTTTTTGACATTGATCAACTTTAATTTGAACGCTTTTAAAAGTACAAAAAATTACCATCTGAAAAAAAAACTTAGGCCTTGTTTATTTATTGTGGCAACAAATTGTCGATATCAATCTTTTAATCGTAAATTATTATCGTACTTAAGTTCTCACAGCTAAAGAATGCAGTATGACGTAATTAAATCTTGAGCCTTCCTCCTTTGCGCCCTTGGTTATGTCAGTGGAACGATAAAACTGATCAACATGCTCCACAGACCACCGAGACGTCTCTTAGCCCACTGTTCCACTTGGCGTATTTGTCAAAATATTTGTGTTACTTGTGCAATACAAAAAAAAAAGGTTCTGACGAATTAAGAACCACCGTTTTTTGAAGTCGCTTAATAGAAACTTGTGCTAAGTGCACATTGCACGGGAAGGGTTCTTATTATTAGTCACTGGCTTTTGCCTTCGGCTTTAATATAGATTTTCGCGAAAATAGTAGCCTATAACCGTTTACATCTATATCTCTACCAAAATGGGTTCAGCTATTTAGGCGTGAAAGCGTAACAAACAAACAAACTCACTTTCGCATTTATATTATTACATAGGATGGCGTCTCTAATCGCTGCCAACGCGACATTCCGTGCTCTGTGACATGCACTCAAGAACCTTGGCCACCATATTTTTTTCGATCATGAAGTTCGAAATTCAAAATTGAAGCACGTCAACAATGTTGCCAACAAAAACAAAAGCCAGCCTAATTGTTTTGGGAGTGGGAACGGGGGAAAAAAACTCCTTCGGCATTCGAAGGACGGTGACGTCATTGATACAGGTACTTCAAGTTATTGTGTAGTAGGGACGGCGAGAATTGGCGTTGGGACGTGATTGGTTTTGTTTATGTTTGATAAAAATAATTATGATTAAGAGAAGAACTCGTAGGTAAATTGCTTGATTTTTTCTTTAATTTTGTGTAAATAATACCGATTCGCTGTCATAAACATTCTTTAGCTGAGAAAAAATTGAATATCATACTAAAGTCGCTGTTTTTTTCCTTTTTTTTGTACCAAAAAATAAATTCTATAATATAAACATAATCCAATCTCGAATCAACCGCAGTTTATTCAATTTTTCATGAACAACTCCAATCATTTTATTTGTACTAGCTACATATATAAGTAGGTAAATAACTACTGTTTACCGTAACAGTAACAGAAAATATTTCATTATTGAATGGAACACTTGTACGTATGTTAATCATTACGCACGTAAACAATCAGTTTCAATGGCAAGGTTACGGAAGACAAACAGGTGGGTAGCTTTTATTTATTAATAAAAACGTTGAAAAAAAATATAATTTGTCCATTATTGATAAATAAGTTTTGTATAAAACACGTAGGTGACGTGACATTTTTTGAATCACCCTAAGGATTTGTTTGTTTGTTAATAAAACGTGCTATACTGCAAATGGAAAAAAACTGTTCGATAAAAATCCCCTTGAGTGTGAAGCCACTGCAGGTCGGTTTACATTTCAAGCGCTTTCTCTTAGTAACCTATTGGGTATCATACAACACATAAAAGGTGGAAAACTTGCCACAGATGGCACTAAACGAGACTATTGTCGACCCATCATTATTACCGAGAAAAAATACCAATGAATTTCAAATTAAAATGACGCCTAGTACTAAATTGTCTTATGCCCGGTTTCTGAGGAACTTTATCGGTCGTTTATCTGTTCGTTAACGCTATTTTTCATAATCCCATTGGTTGGTTATTGTTAAACGGACTGATAAACAACCGATAAAGTACCTCAGAAACTGGGCATTAGTAGACATCTGCACCACCGGTTCACTGCTTGGCCAAAGCAACCACGTAAGAAAACGTGATTTCTTAAGTTAAAAATCGCAAAAAAAAACTTCAGCTGTCATCATCCTGCAGTCTAATTTAGGTTATCTTTTTAATCAAAATTATGTAATCAGTGCCTCATTCCAAAAATAGATGTTAATTAAATGTTGTTTTGCACATTCTATTGCAACAGCGTAGAACGTAAAAACATTTGCATCGATTTGATAGATGTATGGCCTATTTGATTAAAGTATGTGAGTTATTCATGGCCATTTAAATCACGAGATTGTGCAAATATGTTGGTTTTATTTATGCAATAAAATTAGTACTTAAGTACTTGCTTAGTAGTGTTAAAGATAAAAAAATATATATTTTCGGAAACATTCCAACTGTTTAGCCTTTTCCCAAGTAGGTTGAGGTCAGCTTCCAGTCTAGCTGAAGCAGTATTTTACATGGCGCGACTTCCTATCTGACCTTCAAAACCCACTAATAGGGTAATACGATACCCTTTGGCGAGACTTTTTGGTTTCTGACTGTCCGTGATGACTGTCTTCACGAAAAGGTTAATATAAAAAAAACTAACACGTGTCATTTGTTTGGTTAATTTCTACTGTATATAATTCAAGCACAGCATTTCTCAATAAACAGCATTCCTCGGTACAATGCAGGTATACGTCCTTCAACATTTCAACAGGTGGTATAAAACAGCCAATAACAACATTTATGGTGCAGTGGCCAATTCGTAGCGGGAGTACTAGAGCCGAGCTATGTGGGTCACTCGTGGAATGCTACCCGGCCGGCCGCTCCCACCTGCGAGCGCGGTGCGTACGAGATGAGCGCTGGCAACACTGTCGTATTCTAATTTCACAATATTTATTAAATTTACGCGGCGTAATTTCTCAAAAAACAATTGACTGGATAAAAAATAACGACAAAAAAAGGTTAAAAAATCGCGTCTTTTATTTTTTATTGCGTTTCTCTAAGACCAATGCATTATTTAGTAACAGCTCTTTGAATTATTTGCTCAAAAGACTGGATGGAACTTTCTACGTTGTTTGGATCTTACAAATATGGAGTTCCAGCTAAAATTCCAGAGAAAAACCGAGTTTTCCAATAAAAGTATCTTTCTGTTTATTCCTTGGACGTCCATAGAGACTACCAATAGATCAGCAATATCATCTCTGCGACAACAAATTTTAAAAAGTTGTCTTTGACAGTTTTCGATGCTAATGCGAACGCTCTTAAAAAATAAATAACGATTTTGGTCTAAGCCCTCTTGTCAATCTAACCACAAATGAAGGATATCTAAGTATCTATCTAATGTTCATCTTATTTAGAAATAGCGTGTTTTCAATGCGACTGTTTACTAATAGATTTAGCACGACAGACCATCTTGGTTTGCTTGACATTTAGCTGTATCAATATTTTGAAAGAGCTAGAGTTGCATGTTTGTTGATACATTGCTTAAATTGTTGATACATAGTTCGTGTAGCATGTTCTTTCCCGACTACGGAAAACAACCACTTTTATTACTAGTTCAGAAATAGGTACCCCGATCAGTAGGTAGTCCACAATGTAAAGTTTGGACCTTTGGACCCACTTACCTACCTATGTACTTATGATACCAAAAGCCTGGCTGCAGCTACAAAGACAAAGAAAATCCTCAGGGCACGCTCAGAAGCTAACATAATATAACAGCGCGTCATACACCTGGGGCTGACAATAATGATTACTTACATAAATTACCTGATCACAAACCTCCATACAGCGATTGCCAATGGTATCCCCCAAGCCTTTGAAGGTCTTGCAAATACAGTTTTTCTTATATTTCATGATGTAGTTGCAACTTCCAAAAAAAAACTTCTATGGAAGTGAGAAACGCCGAGTTTCGTTTAGATTCTTCTGTCCCTTTTCTGGTGGTCACCACTGTAAACTCCGGCTAACCGGAGTTGCAGGGGTTGCCAACACATGGTGTGGTCACTTTTCCCAAACAGAAAACTCATCTTGTGTTTCTAGCCTAGCAATTAATGATTGACTTAACCCATAAAACACAAAGTAGCGACCTCCATTTTCACGAACTAGTTTTAAAAAACTTCGTGACTTCAATTTCGTCATCGCGAAGATTAGATTGCAAATATTTTTAAGACAAAGTATGCAAACACGGCAAGAAATAGTGTCGTATGTTTACAAAGTGTGTTATCAGCTGGCTGCTATCTGATAAAGTTAGCGTGAATATGTTAAAAGTACTGATTCATACAAAAGTTGTAATTGTGTCGCAGTGTTTGATTACCTATGTTATATTGTTAGGGAAAATTTGTGAAATCACTCGGCGCCCGAGGTCTTATCGTTTTGATTGGGATCTTTTGATTTGTTGTTAATTTTATTTGTGAATTGTACCTTTTGTTGTAAAAGACTGCTGAATCTAGTCACATTCATTCCAGTATCTGTTAATATGCTTCTCAAAGAGATGTCAGCATAGTAGACGGGGCCCGCTAGGGCCAGAGCCTGCCAGGGTTGCGGAATTTGTTCGAAAGAGTCACCCCGCCCCGGAACGCAAATGGCTTTAGAAGGGACGCGGATGGGTTTTCGGCAAGAGTCTGACACACCCTTCCGCTCCACCCAGAGCGGAAGAAGTCATTTGATGATTTCCCATCTTTAAAAAATGCAAACTAGATGTTTCCTCTAACCTATTTCAGGGTACCGTAAACAGCCATAGTGTAGCTCTCATCTGTGAACAAATTAATCGTAAACGGTATTTCTGTCAGGGCCACATTGCGCTTCTGCTATTGTCAGGATGGGCCGCAATAACCTACAGTAAAATAAAATTCTACATTTAATAGTACCTATGTACATGACTGGGACTTGGCATTTGTAACAAAAGGACCGATTTCATATGGCAAGGTCAAGTTTTTCACGTTGTTAGTGGGTGAGAAATAGTCTCAGCACATCTTCAAGGAGTGAATCAGTACCCTATAGATATGTCACCGGAAAATTGCACGGAAAAGCTTGGCGGGCCGCTGGTTGAGTATAGCTGTTCTAGAGAGTACCTTTCACATTCATATAAAATCCAAAAATAATTTTGCATTTACCAACATACCTATTATACACATACCTACTAGTAAATTATCTTCATAATTCTAACACAATAAATTAATAAGATTATTTCTGAGAGCATGTATTTCTTTTGGTCACTGAGATATTTTTCTGTACCACCCACCGTCCTTTCAAGAAAAGTAGAAACCGTCCTTTCACGAAAAGTAGAAAAAGACTGCACTGATACACATGATTTCTTATACTTTTTGATCTTCACAGCACATTAACCCATATGGAAACAATTAACTTACATAACAAACAATAAACAGTTGACAAACGTGTAACGAATAAAGAACAAAAGGATTTCAAATTCACATAGTATTTGGCGCGGAATCCTAATAGTTACGGACATGTATAGTGTGTACAAAACGTTGAGACATCTCTGACATCTGTCACCTTGACCTGAAGACGTGGTTACACTATGTAGGATAAGAGTAGAAGTTAAAGTTTGCAGTGTTAGTGTATTAAGGTTCATGAAAGGACGAAGAAGGAAAGGAAGGCTTTACAATCAAATGGAATCAAAAGGATATGTGAAAGATGAAATGGCTGAACGGTTTAGTTTAACCCTCTCTTGGCCATATAATCTAGGATGATTCTTTGCTAATCCCAAGCCAAACCGGCCATTTTAATTATATTTCTTGACATGTTATTTTAATACCATAGACTTCTTATAGGTTTTCCCGTAGGTTATGTTTAAATAAAGAACTGTTATTTTTCAAAATTTAGGCGCAGTTTCGGAGATAAGGCGGTCTCCTTATTCACCGGGATTGGTCAATTTTCATAAACTTTCTTAAATACCTTTAAATCTTAATTTTGGTGCTTTTATTTGATATGACGCAAGACACATTTGTTTATTTTTCTATAAGGCCAGAGACGCAACTTTAAATAATTCGTGGAGTTTGATGTCATGAGTGAGATTGGTGGGTTTGATCCGCCCAATAATGGATCAGTTACTATCATGGGTAACTTGGATCTCTCCATCTTTGGCTTGACAATCCCATAAAACACATGAAATTATTGCCCTCCATTTACCCGTCGGGTCTAGAATCAAGTAAGATGTCGAGTACCATACAAGGCAAGGCGTTGGACACACCGTCTGTGTCCCGCATACAAAGTATGGCACTAAAGGTTACGACACACGAATTCATTGGCATTCCGTGGGTAGTGCACACTGTTGTATTACTACAGCTGTGAGGCGCAGGTGGATTTGGAGGGCAGATCTTGGGTGTGACCGAATTGTAGTAAGTTGCTTTTAGGTTTGACAATTAAAAAACTGGATTTATGGAAGGACTTATAGAATCATTATTCCAGCCTTCGATGGAGTATTTCTTCGTGGTCAAACGCGAGCCCAACCATGATGGTAGGCTCGCGTATGACCACGAAGAAATATAATCCGCCCGTGGATTGGACGATGGAGCACGCTTGCCTAAAAGCATCTAACCTATTCACTCTTGACTAAAAGACCCAGGTTGTACCTAGATATTAGGAAGCACAGACTCTGGCATGAAATTCCACTTCATAGCATTATCGGGCCTACTAATAAAAGAAGATTTTAAGCTACAACTGGGTAGTTACACATAAGTTTGGTGGATACCTTAGCTTCAATGGCTTTACACACTTATTGTGGCAAGCGGAGTTTTAGGGCACGCCTACCTGGCAAAAATAAATAAATATAAAGTTACTCTCTTATCTCTCAAAATACAGTGCTATGTGGTGAATCCTGGATGATACTAAGCTCAACTGTTTTAATTTTCATTCATTCATCGTTCAATTCTTTATTTAGTTATAATCGTGAAATCTGCACACCCATCCATCAGAAACATTGCAAATATGTGTACTAATGAAAGCTATTCCGTTCATGAGTATTTTTCCTAATTAGCGGCGTATTATTAGTTAGACTAATAAGGCTGCATAACTTGGTTGAGGATTTATAAAGAATGATGAGAATTATAAATCTAAAAAAGTTGATAGATTAAGTAGTACTTTTCCATTTTAGGTATGAATGAATGAAGACTTGTTGATGTATTGTCAATTGCCATGTCACTTTTTAACATTCTCACATGAATTAAAACCTGATTACGATTTATTTCTACTACATAAATATGTTGTTAATCTTTTATTGCAAGAAATATCATTCAATCGTCGAAGACTTGGTGCAGACTGAATAATATTGGCATAATTTTATGAAATCGTTACGTATTAGATTATTTTTATTGTGAGTTATCATGCAATATCTTAGGTCCATATTATAGAGTACGGAACGCAGAGCCGCATCCGCGCCGGTAGCAACGACACCAATAAGAGACATATAAGTGGAGCCAACTGGTGGCATGAAAAGCGTCATTCCGCTGAGCAAGCATAAGTTCCGGCTGTCATATCCTTAGTCATAATTAATGTCACAAGAATTGAATGGGACCGTCATTTTTATGAGTAGGTAAACGAAGAGCTTCTGGAGTGGCTACCGCTTAACGGAAGACGTAGCAATGGAAGGCCTGAAGGTGACCGATGACCTGGTGAAGGCCGCGACCGATCGATGTGGCAACACTTGGGGGAGGCCTATGTCCAGTAATGGACGTCTTTTGGCTGAAATGATGATGAAGATAATGATGACACTCAATGACTCGCTTGGAACACAGAGAGTTTCGACAATACCATCTCAAGCAATCAAAAATTAGTTTTTTTTTGGAAATGGGTTACAAATAACACTTAATTATGTCAATCTTTGTTGTCAAATTAAATTAGATAATGCCGGTATTTCCTAGCTGACTACCCTGAGAAGAAACACCGAAACAAACTCTAATGGGCGCCGAGTTGTTTCCGTGGTCTGTGGATTCATATCATAGATAGAATTTGAGCTGAAATCTGGATTGCAACGGCTTTGCAATCAAAATATTTCGTCGCCACTTTCTCTTATATAAAATACATGCAATGTTGATTGCGAATCGGCGATAGCAAACCAGTTTTATTGAAATTTAACTTTTTATTTTTGTGAAAACGATGTTTTATTTTGTAAAAGTTACTTTTCAGTTTTATTAATGGATGAACAGTTGATAAAACATCTTTTTCAAATTAATTAACAATTATTTCTTATCGATGGGGTCATAAACGCTGGTATTGATGTTCTTTTAATTGCAAGTATGTATACTCGTTTATTTGATTTCCTGGCTGATTCGAGTCTGAGTGAAAGGTGTTCGTGTATTAACTTATCATCTTTATTTGTAAGTGATGATGACAAACACCTTAATTTTTATATACGTACTATATACCTATACATAATATGTAGTAGGTGTTTAAATATCAAGATGTTCTGGCGTTCTCGTGATCGAGGAAATAACCATTTTAGAACAATCTGTGAAATTTTAAAAACTAAACAAAGAATAAGGTCGTTTAAACATTTTACTGTATTTGAAGACTTCCTGATACAAATGGTAGCGATTTATTTTATTCTTGTTCACAACCTTGTGACGGATAAAAAGATTCTTGACAATGTTTTTAGCTACCATTTGCACAATACACCTATTATATGTTTTATTACATTTGCCTGCCAGATTGTGAATGATTGATCAATCAATTGAGGCAATCAAGCCTACCTGTCTAAATCACTTGATCCTAGATCTTGCTTATTTTAACCAAACTTTTGCAGTAGGCGTAATATTTTTTGATCTCCAAAAAATAATTATTTTATTATTAACCAAATAATATTTTTTTCATGAACAAAAATTACAAGATTGGACGAACCAAAAAAAACACAACCAGTCATAGTTAAATTAAATAGAATTTAGAAACATCATGACTGTAAAAATAAAATATTTGCTTGTCTCAAATAACAATTCACACCTGCTGCATTTAAATACCTTTTAAATAAAATATTCTCACACACTGGTCATACATAAACTCATCTTCAGTCACCGGACGCAGCAGAGGTGATTTGAATACAATCCCCTGTTTACTGTCCCACGAACGAAGCCCAATGAGATTGGACGTAGGGATCATCAGACGGAAATTAAACAATTTTATTTTGATTATGTTTACAGATTATTGTTTGTGTAATGCATAAAATTGGACTTATGTAGATTAACTATAAAACAGGTGAAACACTGCTATACTTATCTAGGCCATTTTTAGAATTTCCAATTAAATACACCTCTCAAACGCGTGAGGTATAATCAAGCTGTATACCCAAAAGTGTCTTAAGATATTTGAAAAATGCACCACGGATTATAATCAACTTCTGCACTTAATTGTTGATGAATGAGAATGCCATTGAAATGTAGTGATTCGAAATAATGTTAATGAAGATGTTACGGCTGGCGGAGGAGAACGAAGGAAAAAACTTACCACAATAACTGCAAAAAAACATAGGACCACTGGGACCTTCTGGTCCCAGTGGTCCTATGTTTTTTTGGCCTAGTGAAAGTCAGGGCTCTGCTCTACGCCCGCAAGAAGAAATTCTTATGAGCAAGGGAAATGTAGATTGTTATATTATTTGTTTCGTAAACATTTTCCTTTGCGTATGGAAAACAATAAACACAGAGGACAAATAACCTTATCGTTAAGTACTTACTCTAAGTAGTAGTTAACTGTTTACTTGCTAGCGGGGAGGTCGTGACAAACCTGCATGTTTTGCATATTTTCTCACTAAACGGACTTTAGAAGGAACCGTTCTTCAAACGTGATATGGAGGACATTGAATGTTAAGAAAATAACAGTTAATTAATGTTAATGAAGATGTATGTCTGAAGATGATGAGTTCAGACCAGCAGCAAATAGAAACCAAAAAATCTAATTGCGTATTGAATGTTAAAAGATATAAGAATAATGTCAGTTTCAGAAACAAAAGTAATATACATAACTACTTTTGTTTACAATATTATTGTGAAAAATGATTGAAAATAAACGCAAAGGAAGTCGAAGGAAATAAAAGTTTCGTCAATAAAATAAACGTAATAAAATGTGTTTAAATTAGTATTGGTTAAATAGTGATTGTGTAAACCATAATGGCTTGTGGTAATTAATAGTATTAGGGCAGATAATAATATTTCACACTGAAGTAGTTAAGCAATTAGTAAAAGTTTATTTCACAAATTGAAATCTGGAAGGGAGAATCAAAATAAATGAACTTATTATTAAGCAAAATTAACTATAGGTGATTGGTTGCTATGTAATTTGAAATCAATACCTTACTTGAAAATACTGACATGAGTATTGCTTGAAATTGGTTCAAGGAAGAGTCGCTGCCAGAACCACCGAGTTCATAATGATTTAAGATTACTTTCCCATATCCTTGTCTCATCGGTCATTCATAAGTTTCGTATCATATAAAATCATGCTCACACAAATGTCTCGCTGATGGTGGTGCGTGTGTTGGATCATTCAGTTCTATTCAAAATGGTCGAGCTGAATGGTGCCGATACAGGCGTCATGTTCGTGAACGCCGACACTTGAGACTGGTCATGTCTTAACTGCCACTGGCTTATTTTAATCTTTATATTTTGAATTGTTGTAATAAGTTTCTTTATTATTTGCATTGTCCTTACATGTAGACAAGCAACAAGGATAATGTAACCAAGGTTTTTGTAATACAATATAACATGTTTTAAAAAAGTGTCTGTGGAGTTGCTTGCACGTTCTTCTCCATAGAGATCTACGCTTTCGAACGACAAATAGCTTCATGTTTTTGACTGACCGACCTTGACAATTCAAAAGTGCCTGTAAATAGTTTATTTGAAATAAATGCTTTGAATCTTGAGTCTTCTGTTTTTCTAACACTCTAAACTGAATGCAAATAACCGCAACAAACTACACCGAATGCAAATTACTAATCTCAATAAACTGCACTTGGACATGTCACATGATGTGACATTTAAACATAAGGTAGGTAGTAAATTCTTGTGTTTTGAAGGCAAAAATACTGCTGGATAAAATTTATTCTTAACAGTGTTATTGACAAATCTAATTAATGTGCTAAAAATCTGTAAATTTTATATTGGAGCCTGGAGACAATCATGAGTAAGTACTTAGTACTTACCTTGTTTTTTAATTCGTGGCCTTTTAATTCAATGCCTCTTAATAATAATTGTTCTGTTTTATTGAAGAAATATAATTGAATAGATTTAATATGTATATCTGATAATTTCTTTCAACTGACTTGAATTACCTAACATGTATTGCATTTATATCTTTCTGAACCCAGTTTAAGGTTTCTAATCATCTGTAATTGATTCTTGTTAACATGGTGGACATGGTGGTGTCAAAACACAGAGGCAGAGACATTTTGTCGAAAAAATAGAAAACAAAATAATATCTATTCTCTGACATCGAACAAGGTGTATTTACAAAAAAAACTACAACAATATTTAAATAATACATGCAAGGAAAACCGCGAAGCTAAACAAAAAGTTTTCAACAAAGCATTCGACACGGATGATCACATCTCGCAGGTAGATATTATATACTTACCCAGTTATATCCAGTCGCAAGTGTAATACTATATGTATTTTGTGCGATATAAAAACTAATGGAGTTCTATTCGTAATGGAATAGCGAAGTGTGTCAATGTTTATATCCCTCATATTGCAAGAACAATCAACTGGGGAAATTGCATTGTCGATTACATCTTGGACATTTATCATTCAAACAACAGTGTCGAGATGGCTTCTTTTTATTTTTTTCTCTATTGTGTCTTGTATTGCACCATTTTAGGATTAAGACTGGAATTGCTCATAACTTTTAAAATTAATGATGATTGCGTTTTTCCTTCCCATAACAATAATCACGATTAGTCACTAATCACGTGTCACTAATCAGTCATAAGCACGTGTGGTATTTACCTTAAAACTTAAGGATATCATTCTCTGCACTCATCTTTATTACCAAAGCAATAAATATTAACATCGTAACACCTTAAGGAAAACAAGCTTCAAAAAACATTTACATACCTTGGCATGTTAAATGACATCAACCTCCCAATGACACCAAGGCGTTTGAATTGGAAGCATTCCAACAGCCAAGCATTGCGAATGCATGCTCGCGGCGTCCCACAAGGTCGTTTACTGGGACCATCTCTATACAATCTGTTACGTATAATGCTTAACGTTCGTGATTATCTTTGATATAGCACAAATCATGTACCCTTGTATGGTTGACGTTTTGGCTTGTAAACATCTTTGCGACTTGTTTATTAGTTTTTTCTTGGTAGCTGATATTTATTAGATGTTGTTGTTTTCACGTCTCTGTATTAATAAGTTATAGTGATCTATCTTGTTTGAGATGTTTAAGGAAGTAGTCACGTAACCATGGTTCTACTGGTGGTTGCGGTATATGTAGTTTTGTGTAGGTAGGTAAGGTAAGGTCCTTGATTTAATTCCTGGTTGGGTGAAATGTGGCCTTATTAAACACCTCTGATTAACCTTGGATACACCTCAGTCCAACGGAGACAAAATACATTACGCAACTCGTCAAATTAAAAGAAGATGATTTTATTTGTAAGATAGTTATTCTCTTAAGCAACCAATATTTAATGTCATGTAGAATATTTGTTCATGTATTGATATGACTATTATACGGTACTAAAAATATTTGGGATTCCCAGGTGCTTTAACATGAGTCAGAGATATTAATAACGCCCCTTCATCGTCATCACATCAATCGTTTGATTACACTTCTTATTTTAATCAAACAAGGATACAAAATCTTGAAGCTACTTTGCTAAGTTTTAGGTCCACTATTTTAGCTATATCACATGAACCTTAGACTGAACCTGACGGTAATTTAAGTACATGTGTACATCAGTTTATTAACATTAAAACTAACTATAAAACCAGAAAATCATTTCAAAACTCGACAGTTAGTTGGCCAGTAAATTCCAATCGCAAGGGTCATAACCCCACCGCACCTTGATTCCAGTTTCATAGTATTATCTGCGATCATTCATGTGTTTACTATAGTACAAAAAAGAGTTAAACAAACATTGATCCCTTCTACAGAATTCATATTTAACCAAATTTGGACTTTCTCCCATGGTAATAGAATTATTAATGGCCTATTTGATGGTAATGTAAACATAGAATCAGATGTGAATATGGCTGCTATAAAAGCCTGCGACAGTGTTGGCATTAAAATGACATCACCTGCCCCGTCCGACGCTTCTTACGATCACAATGGTGTACGTACGCCGTGTACGCGACCATAACGTTTATAAAACAGAAGTGCCACTTCTCCAAGACAATCTTAGTAAACCAACAAAGAAGAAAAAAAAGAGAATAGAATAGCCGCTGTTTTGCTTGTACCTAAAATGAATTGTAATATTGTAAACAGTGCATTCAATATTAGTAGTGTACAATAGCAAGAAAGAGGTATAACAATGACAAAGCAACTCATTTGTGGGTACCTACCTCTTTTGCAGTTTCTCCAATGTTTTCTTTGCTTTTTTGCATGCCAAATACGTCGGTCTGTAATCTGTATGTCGTCTTAGGGGCGAAGTTGTATTCTCCATAAAAAATTTGTGATCCGCTTCTGCAATTATTGATTTTTTTTAAAACAACACAGCGAATTAATCTGTATCGGTATCTCTTGCATTTGTTTTAACCGCTATTTCACCTGAAACAGAAAGCCTGTTTCAGGTGAAATACCTAGATTTTTTAGGTCCTCTTATGGGTTTCTTTTCCAGTTTACCCTCTGTAGTTTACCCATCATTTGCTTCCATGGTGAACATGGCATCCGAGTCGATTACACATGCATAACGCGTGTCATATTGAATATTGTATGCTTGCTTATCTATGTGTGTGTGAATGGATACTTACTTTCTTTATAAGTATGTGTAGGCTCATCTTCACCGAGGTGTGTATTTGTTAAGACGTTTGTTTCTCTGGTCATTAGATATTCATCTGTAGCTATTGTTAGTGAACCCGTTGGTCGGGCCTACGAATGAATAGTCAGTGATGAACGATTTGGCAGGTGCAAATGGAGATTGTTTTATTTTGTTAAGGTTCACTTGGCGTATTTGTCAAAATATTCACGTTACTTGGATAATAGAAAAGTTAGTAGTAAAATAATCGAGATAAAGTTCTTTTTTCAACAAATAAATAAGGTGAATATTTGCGCGAATACGCCAAGTGAAGTGCTACCATTAGAAGCAAAATATTCGTCTATGAGGTCCCGTTTAGTATTCTTAATCCGGTACAGGTAGTAACTCTGGAAAGTTTAAAATTGAAAATTTAACCGAATAATTTTAAATCAGTGAGTCAAATCAATAGGAAGAGAACAACTAATTATGACGATGATGCTGAGTTTATCAGTCATATTCAGGTTTATATTGCAATGGTACAAAAAATATTCTTAAAACAGAAATTGTAGAATACGCGATAACAAATGAACAAGTACAGTAGTCGCCCGAAAGTCTGTGGCAAGGGCCGAAACACGTAACCGCGTTGCGCCGACATCGGCAACACTGCCTGCCGCAACGTAGAAATTTGAGGTCACAAAGTATAAGAGGCCTGCTTATCCTGGTTTTGTTACGACGGACATGTGTCTTGGCTTTAAAAATACCAGTACCCAATTCAATTAACACTTCTGCTCAAATCTTTGCTAAATAAAGTAGTTGCTTCAATGATGAATCAATTAAAAGTGTTTGTAAATCTGTTACTTGCTCACAAATTATCGCAGCCTTAAAAGATGATTATGATAATTATTTCTATAAATAGTACGACCTTGGATGTTCACGATTTGCTAACCAAATGATGCAGGTACTTTCGACTGTTGATTGAAAAATGCAAATGAGATGAATATCAATCATAGTTATAATCTGATAAATCATTATTTTATTATATCGAGACTCCTGCGTGCTTCGGAAAGCAAGTAAAAATCGTTGTCCCAGCTGTAATTTTTAGATCTTTGACAGTCGTTACGCGACACCAGTCTTGTCACGGGGTTTCGTTTTACCCAGTTTCTGGGCTGTGGCGTTCAGATAGGCAGTCGCTCCATGTAAATGACTGGTACTCAGCTGCCGGTATACTGGTTCTCCGATCCGTTTGACTGGAAGCCGTCCCCAACCAAGCTGGAAATAGACTAGGCACATTAATTGTTAACTAACATTTAAGCAAACAAACCATTTTTCCTCTTTATTAAGTTTTTAATGATTGTTGTTTCACTGCCAGAGCAAATTACTAACATTTACATATTATTGTTACAGGTAATCCAAACTTCCTCTTCGGAAACGGACCGGTTTCACCGCACAAAACGGCAGTTAAAGAAACAGTAACGATCGTACGTAATTAAAAACAAAATAGTACTTTAACCGGCCAGTCTTACGTTATAGGATGTGAGGCATAAATGCAGGATGCCTTAACGGAAAGAGAACTCGTTGTGCCATCGGCCGCTTGGTTACAATGTCGGGTGGTAATTTTATGTTCGGGATAATATTAGTTCTCCATGTTACATTAAGGTAACTAGACATTTTTGCATAAGAAAATTATAAAATTAAAGTTATTTATCATTAACTACATAGGCTTCTCGTTTGCCAGGTAAAAAGGCGCATCTTAAAAAGTACCTATTTTTTTAAAGATGGGAAATCAACTATATACTGGCTAGATTTTTATTATGGGATCGTTCGTGGTCAAGATGGATGGTGGAAGGTACTCCCTGTAAGAGTATGCCTTGTGCGACAAGACCGCCCACTTATAAACTAGTTTTTTTATAAATGCTTGTCTTGTCCTTTTGATTAGGCGTACAATAAAGTACAGACGTCAGCACAGCTACCCGAAACTGTCAAATTTGCCCAATCAACTTTGAGCCGCTGTAGCGATAAAGTTGAAAATCTATTAAAGAAATTTGGCAGATTGTTGTAGATATGCTGGCGTCTGTACATATAATAAATAAATTATTTGGTTATGTGAATAGTAATCTCAGTTATCGAGCAAAGCCGTAGCAAAGAATGCAGTCGAGCAAAGTATGCAAGCTACATGAAGTTACTTTCCGTAATTTTTAATAATATTTTATCTAATATTGACTAATGCATGAATATTAGTTATAATATTAAATAACGCTATACGAGTCCTATTTTGGTAAAGTTGCGAAAAGATAAGTAACACCTTATGTACCTATTCTTAAAATCTGTTATTTTTTTACAGCTATGACAAAAACCTGTATTTTCCCACGTTTACGGTTAAAAATAAAAGTTTATTGTTG
The DNA here is from genome assembly GCA_002192655.3 of Mamestra configurata. Lineage (NCBI taxonomy): Eukaryota > Metazoa > Arthropoda > Insecta > Lepidoptera > Noctuidae > Mamestra > Mamestra configurata. Next base: position 1,086,669 of record NDFZ01005485.1, read on the forward strand.
ACTAGCGGGCCACCATTACCTGCTAAATATACGTAAAATTAATACATAAGCGTACAACGAACTTTTTTTGTTTTAAACGAATTATATAATCTGAGGTAAACGGCTTAGTTGCCGTGGAAAGCGTATTAAAATACACGCGTAGTATTTAAAATTGAGGCTAAATGTACGGAAGGGCAAGGACATATTTAATAATAAGTAAATTTTTTTATATAAGGAAATACAAAGTATGAGTCAAAAATGACCGTGAAATCGGGGTAAAGGATAATTAGACTGGAGCGACATCGATTAAGGACAAAAAGATTGCCTCATCGTCGTATCGCGACTCTACAGGAGCCTTCATGCACCTGAAAAATCCTGATGAAAAATTTGTATTGTCACGTGGTAGTTAAAGATTGAAGGAACCCTAAAATAAAAGTCTCTGGTGGCAGACCCATTGCCATAAAAATACACATTTTCGTCTGCTTTCAAAGTGGACGAAATTTCGCATAGTCAGTATCGTGATTTCAAATCGGAATAATGTGGTGAGTTTTTTTTTTCTTTTTGGGCCTTATGTATGGGCTGGCCTACCCTTACTGTAGCCTAAACCACGCCCATGTCTTTTACCGTAAAAAATTACAAGACAAATAACAACACATTAATTTCAAAACCGCACGCGGAAATTCCGCACGAAAAAAAAAACACTCGGACCATTGACTCACGTGTTGTCAAAGCGGATAGGGCAAAGACAAACAAAACGTTTTTAATTAAAAGAAGCGATTGTTCCAATCAACGTGACATTGACGAATGTCATGTGTTACTCATTCTTGTATGCTTTATAGGGAATGTATTGTTTTCTTACTTTTTGCTTAATAACCATCATCATCATACCAGCTGAAAGACGTCCACTGCTGGACTTATCTCTCCCCCAAGTGATGGGGTTGCCATAATCGCCACGTTTGGCGGGCGGGTTGGCGATCGCAGTGTAACTGTTGCAATGCACAGAACCACAGATAATGCTCCTGTCCATTCTCTGGTGAGTCCCTTAGTCGTCTCTTACGACACTCACGGGAAGTGATGGGATGATGCTATTCTTTTACGTCCGACACCATAAAGAAGAGAGAGCTTTTTGCTTATGGGAAAGTAATTCAAAATCATAGAGTAAAGAGCAAGATGCTTTAAATACTTAATTCTCTTGATTGTAAACGTAGAAAGCAGGTACATAGAACGTAGTCTTAGATAGTGGAAAAAATGCCAACTGTTTTTTATGGGTGCCCTCTCGCAGTTCAACCTAGGAGGTTGTCGTCTGCTTAACCGGACTTTCCTGTGGCGGCCTAAATAGAAATTAAAGCCAGGAAGCTAACAGTTTCACTTGGGCTTCATATTTAGTCTACTTAAAGATAAAAGACGTTTGCACGTCAAAAAATTAATTAACCTACTCATTTACCCAAGCCACCCATGATTAAGCTGACGTTAATTTAATCATTGCTTAACTTCAAGCAACGTTAAATTCGTAGGAATGATGTTTGGTCAGACTTATAATCAGTTTTGATTAGAACTAATAAGCAATCGAGGTAAAACTTTCAACTCCGTCCTCAAATGAAAATAAACATAGGCCATAGACAAGATAATAACGATCAAGTCTATAATCGATATGATTCGATCCGATTCGAATATCGGTAATAATCGATTTCCTGTCTTGTTAACTAGTCTGCCGTATTTATATGTTCTGTATTACTGTTTGTTAGTTCTGCTTAACCCTCGGTTGAATAGCGTGAAGTTAGTGTCAAGGTTGCCAATCAACCTTGTAGAGTAATACTGAGACAATTACTTTTAATTGTTTTTTTTCTGAATCTCTTGATTAAACTATTCAAATAGAATTGTATAATAGTGGTAATTGGTCGGGAATGGCACTGTTAATTGTAATTTGTAGATTTATTTCAATGGTAATAATTTGATTTAATTCCTAGTATTTCACCACGGTTTTTTGAGACAAAATAATTGAGCCTTACAAATATTAAAAAACAAGATTTTAATAAAGAATAATAATTATAAAATTTGGAATTAACAATGTATACCGGAAAATTGCAAACGCCGTAAGATTGTAAAAAAGTCGCGTGAAATTTATCAAAAACTTTTGAATTTGGATAAGATTTATTGTACAAAACGATTTTTTCATAATATATCGAGAAATTATAATTTAATAAAGATTTAATATAATCTTACGGAGTCTGCAATTTTCCGGTGACATATATAAGAAAAAACTGGACAATACTAACAACGTCATCTAAAAAGACCAATTCGCATCCGTATTCATCTTTTTTTAAATCCAAAATCTTATTTAGATAAGTGAAATTAAAACCAGTTTAACTATTCACAAAAACACAGTTACAAATGTAGATTATGTAACACGTAATCTGAAAGCACGAAAAATAGGAAAAAAAAATCGCAATATTACTGTCAATTTTTCACAAATCAAACCGCAATGGTAAAAACATTCAAGTCAGCCAGCGTCACATCGCCGTATCGAATTTATTACTCAACCATAGACAATTACTTAATATTCCCGCCATTATAAGTCAGCTGTCAAACCAAGATGGCGGCGACCGTGAGGTATGGCGACCGGTTTACTCGATTGATACTTGAATGGCTACAATAGAAGTCGTGTTGGCACATTAAGTTGCATTTAGATCATTGGTTTGTTATATAAACTGCAATGGTTGTTTCTGTATGAAACATTTGTTCATAAGCGTTTTGTCGCGGTGTTCTCCGAGGTCATGGTTGCTTTTCCTTTCATCGTTAGTTTTATGGTTTTTCTTGATGAGTTTGTTGATGAGTTTTCACCATATTTTACAGTTAAATTTTTATTTATACACTAATGATTGTTTCATTTCCCGATTTCGACACTACCTGATTGCTATGCCATAATCGTTTATCATGATTAGAAGCTTCAATTTCTTGATTAAGGAACAGGGCCTATGACGTGCAAATGGTATGATTCCGTTGTGGAAAAAGAACAGTGCCATTTGTCTTGTGTAGCTCGGTCTGCCTCACACACCGGAATCATGGTTTTAAGACGTCATAGTAGGGCCTATGGTCTCCTGAAGTACTGTGACAGCTAAATGTAGACTCTAAAGAAATCTTGCATAAATTAAAAGTTCCCACAAAATTTTCTACCAATATCACAGAACTCTACTTCCTTCAACCCAAACGCCACCGGCTTGTATTTTATCGTGAAACTTGTCAACACGTATCAGTCTCGCGCCCGCAGGTACCGATAAATTGCACTCAAGGCGAAGTTACCACAATATTTCGACTCACTAATTGGTTTATATCATTATTTCCTACATAAGCATGTTTACTGAAGGTCCGGTTAACTTTAGTCATGGTTTTACAGTCTTATCACTTGCTAAGCCCTTTTGGTGTTCTACCATTGTTGATTTTGATAAAGCAGTAATACCTTCAGGAAATACGTTGTAGCTTTGTGTGCCAAAGATAAGTCAGCTTGTGCAACTTTTGTATGAGGAGTTGGCTTATCCACAAACGCTTTATCAAAAACCTGGGCCAGTTGGATATTTTTTGGTTATGCTTATTTCCTGTGCTGATCTCATTCAAATTCTGGCTGCGATGGCAAAAATGTCGTCTGCTAATCTTGCCGCCGGGCGACACGCACTTCTTTTACAATTCCTTAGACGCCGGTCACTGGTTGTCACAAGAAAAGAGAGGCCTATATCTAGCAGTGCGTGAAGTTGAACTGTGGATGATGATTTTGAAGCTAATTTAACCTTTTTTACTATTGATAGGCTCACGTTTGACCTTAATCTCACCTAATGAAACCTGACGATGTGGTCGGCGATGGAGCACTCTTACCTAGAAGCAACCAATTCATTCTTGATTTAAAGAACCCCAGGTAGAAGCTATCACGAAACATAGACTCATAGACGGGAATGCCACTACTAAGCTGGACACGCAGTAAAAAAAATCCCAAGACAAAAGTACTAAATCTGCTTGCTGCAAGTAAACTAAACGGTAATGGAAAAACCACGATTCGTAAGATTAGTAACCCATATATTATTTACAATCTGATTGACACTGAATAACGGCTTACTGTAGCTTTGAATCCATGAAACCGTTTTTTTGCAGATTATCCGAAATGGTTCTGAAATGTCACGTACAATATTTTTTGCAATCTTGGTTTAAGTGGCAACTTGATCTGTTTATTCAACTGTAGCAAGGAATTTATTCTTTATTCTGATTTTGAATTATTTCTTTTCATCATCACACTATTTAAGCCGAAAGACGTCCACTGTTGGACATAGGGCTTTCTCAAATGTCGCCACATCGACCAGTCCTGTATGTCTCGCATCCAGCCGATTCCCGCGGCCTTCACCAGGACATCGGTTCACCTTGTAGGATGCCTTCCAAAGCGGTCGCCACTCTAGAAGCTTTATTAAGTTTTTCCCCAAGATCCTATCTAAGGTAGATTCGTAGCAACGCGTGTCCGTGAAAGAAAGAAATGTACTGTCTTACCAATTAAAACTGTTAATTTTTCTTGTCTGCTATGTGTCTTTTTAGCATTATTATTTTACTACGTCGCCAGCTAGTCACAATAAAAATTATTTTCGTACTAATTCTCTCTTTGTGTCGTGCGTGCTTCAAACCGGTTTCATTAGAAGCAGGTCGCTTAAGTTTTTTTAAGTGTTACGAGTTTGAGCTAAGACTGAATCCGTAGTGTTGAAGTTATCATGATGGAAAACAATATTAGATGGTATCTGCGAATTCTCATGAGAAGTATTTTGATAACCGAATTACATAGAGTTGTTTTTTTTTTATCTTACCTTAGGGACTATAGTAGGCGCCAGATAAATGTGGAATAAAGTATATTGGCCTTTCCCTAATAACTGTTCATAGGTACCTGAACAATTAAATATGAATCGTTTTTCATTATTAGACAATGTTAAGGATCACGAGAGATGATGATTCGGGACAGCTTTGTGTCATTAATTCCGTTTTTCAAATTAAAAATGTCAATAATTGTAGGTGGGTCAATGACCGTTATTCCACGATTATCTGGCGCCTACTATAGTTAAAGAGTGGCATACTTCAAAATACGATTTTTTTCGGAATTCGAATGCGGTTGACCAAATGATGTCAATAGTGAATGATTTTTTACCCTGCAGCTGTGACTAGCTGTAAATTCAGTAGCGCCCAAAAGTTGGTAACTGATAGCAGTGGTAGCAAGATGTTCTGATCCAGAAAATTGGCTTCGATAGTAGCAAAAAAAATAATTTACTAAAAAATTTAATATTATTAAATTAAAATTTAATTTAATTTTACTGGTTTGTTTGTCTTGTGCGAGTCCCAAATAAAAATTTTTCTTTCTTTCTTTTTAAAAGTTCAGCAAATCTATGTGGTGATTGCAGTAGTTCCTACATGTTTGAGCTTTACATCTAAAAACCCATTAAAAACCTTTAAAAACAAGACCACCACCAAAAGAATTCAAACTACACAACGTACAAAAAATTATTCATAAACACTTTCTCAAAACAACGTACTTGGTTACTGCGCAAGCCGTTAAAATTAAACGACAATCTCATTTTATTGGAGACACCCCATAAACCCATGGTAATAAACAGAACAGTTGAAGTATTCCGTTTTCGCCGAGGTATACCGTTTCAACTAACATTGTTTTCCTTAAATAAACGTGGACGGGCCGTTTGGCGACCTGTTCCACTCCATCTGAAACTGGTTCTGATGGTACTACAGACTATCCAGTTTGACCAACGAAGAAGGAAAGAGCTACGTTTGAAAATCGAAGATCTGCGTTTTGACGTATGGTTGACATTTGGCGACAAAATGTACTGTCAAAATGGACACGTAATATTTTTTTTTGTATTAATAAAATGTATGATCTTAAAAATCATGGAAGTTTTAGGCATCATACGAGTATCTTAACGTGAAAGATTTTTTGAACGGTATTTAAAGGAATTGGCGCTAAAAAATTGCCATTAGAAAATTAATGTACACAACATTTATACAGCCCATACGGAATGATAGAAAACTTGTTACGATATTTTATGTTACAGCGATCATGGAACCTTGTAAGCTGTAGATCTATAAGGCAAAGCCATGTTCAACACCCAGACAAGTCACAAATAACATCAATAACGATCCTAACCTTAAATTAAACTGTCAAACGCGATGACGTAAAACCAAGATGGCGCCATCAGCACGCAATTCACTGTTTTTGCCGCCATTACCCTCATGTGAACTCCAAAATTTGTCAATTTCGCACAATTAATCAATTAACTTAATTATTTCTGTTTCCATCAGTTTTTGTACGAGTTGAATTATGCAATTAGTGTCTTCGTTCTTCCTTCAGTATTCCACAGAATAAATTAGACCTTACCTTGTTGAGGCATAAGGCACATTTTCCTGAAAAAGAAGTTAAAAGAACGCGAAGCTAAGAATGCATGTTTGGAACCTCATTAATGTAGAGTTGTCAATGAATTTGAACTTTGTTTGACATTTACTTCAAGCGCAAGATAAAAGTTAATCTTTTTGTTTTTACTATTTTAAAACATTCTTGAAATTACTTTGACGAGATAAGTGAGCGATTTCTCTGAACGTGACTTGCGTAACTTGCGTTTCATTATTTTATCGAAGTGGTGTAGGATTCTTGCACATGCAATGGATGTTCTAGTATACTATTGCCTGAATTGTCAGCACTGTTCACGAACTGATAAATTCAAGACTCTGTCATGGCAACCAAGAAAAAACCTTCGATTAATGTCTATAAAGAACAAACTATAATTTACTGTTAAAATGATTTGAGATGGAGTCGAGTGACATGACTTGAAATATAGCGGTAAATCTTAAGAAACGAAACAACATGAAAATTTTTTTTTTATGAATATAAGCTTGACTAGAAGAGTCACATCTTTTAAGAGTGCAGTGGTTGAAGAAGACCTATACCGTGCGGAGTATGGGTCTTCTTCATCCATTTCCTTCCTTAAATTCAGCCTTTACTACTGCCACCTGGGCCAAGTCTTCCAAAAAAAACATGTTGGTGCAACATCATATCCATTCCATCACCATTCGTAACTCCAAGTCTCTCTGTAAGATTTCTCATAACATTTTTTCCCAACCTGTAATTACGTATATCATGCAGTTAAGCTGACATGAGATGTTTATCCGTAAGTCATGTCAGCACACCGCATTCCTCTCGTTTCAGTCATTATCTTCTTAATTACGTCTTCATTTGTGTTTTATAATTAACACCTTGATTGAGCTTAGCTAGCTGGCTCGAATTATATAAATGTCTTGGGGTTTTTCTTGGGGAAATTGCGTCATATCTTCGTAATACATGAAGGAAGCGTATTTCATATGGGATATACTCCCATATGAAATACGCTTCCTTTCCAAGATTTATGAAACTACAACAGAATTTAAGGACCTGCTTTTGTAAAATTTAAAGTAACCACAAAAAAACAACTAGATCAATTAATTCAGAAATTATCTACAAACGCGTATATAAAAAAACATTGGGCATCAAAAGCTTCATCCACATCGTTGTCAATAGGAAAAGTACCCAGAACACTGGGAACATTCAATGGCAATCTTTGGCCGAAGAAAAGCCCAGCCTTCTGGTCACGTGAACAGTCGACTAGCTGCTTGCTGATGTTCCGAAGACTCGATGACCAAATGTTTCAACCCCCAACGGCTCACTAATATGATTTCTGAGGTTGTTCATTTGTATTTGCGCCGTTTGAGATTTTAAAAATCTTACTACTGTGCAAAGGTTTGGATGGATGTTTGTTACTTAATTCCGCCAGAACGGCAGAAAGGACCTGATGAAATTTGGCACAGAGATACATTATAGTCTGGAAAGCGCATAGAACTTTTCAACGACTTCAAAAAGGAGGAGGTTCTAGGTTCGACTTTAGTTTATTTTTTATGTATGTTCACCAGTTTCCGCCAACTAGGACCAATTTACAAAAAGCCTATACTCCTAAAGTCCATTGCCACCAAGTCGAATCTGATGATGGGATCCCAGGTAAATCGAGGGCGACCCTCAAATTTTATAGGCACATACAATGTCTTTTTTTTATCCTGGGAGTCCATTGGGATAATTTCCGTCATTCACGCGGGCAAAGCCGGCAAAAGCTAGATATAATTAAACTTGTGAAGCAATTGTCTCGGATGCATTCACAACTTCGCATGTCACTAATAACAGTAATCGGTATCGTACCGTTCGTCGTGTCGTACTTCATTTTTTTCTTAATTGGATATCATGTTTGTTTAGTCACATTATGGTCGGAAGGAAAATCCGCTACCAACCGTAGCGGTTTTTTCGTCAGCCTTTATATCCTCTTAATTATGATTATGAGGTTTATCATCACCTGTATAGCCTTTTTCAGCGATTTTGTTGTCAGCTTCAGTTATATCATATGCTGCTGAATACAAGTACCTTACTACTTATTTTACAAGAAGCGATTACCAATCCAAAATCTAAAGCACAGTGACACGTTATCCTTTGGTAAGACTGGTTGGCTGACATCCAACTTCTGACTATAATAAGTATGTGCCAGCCGGGACCATCGGTTTGACGCGCTTTCCGAAGCTCGTTTGAGGTTCAACAAGATTTTGACATCCCGTAAAATTGTATTGCTTCACCCATATCTTTACATTTTTGTAATTATGGGTCTGTACATCATCTAGGCTGCTTTCGAAGTAGGAGCAGCCGAGCAGCAAAGACGCTGTTACACACCCCAGACTTGAAAATTTTATTCAACACACTCAACAAATCTGGTCTGTCTGGTTCGTTTCCTGGACAATATTTTAACTTCAGTACACCACAAAATAAAAGGTTAATAAGCCAAGGCTTGCATGGCAGTAAGACAAATCCGATAGCCACCATGTCGCAAGGTGGCGTACAACTATAAATTCCCGGTACGTTTAATGGTAAAGCTAGAAACAGCTCTTCAGTCGAGAAAGCCTTTCGTTTAGTGCTAGCACTAACAATGCGGTGAAAGTGTGACCCAATGATGCGGGTCATTGTCACTGCAATGCTGCACTTTACTGTCTTAATCGTCTGTTATTGAATGGATGGGAGCGTGACTGTAGGTGATGTTATGTAGTGCTTGAGTTATGGGTAATATGGGCATTTAAGTCGTGACTTGGTGGTATGTTTCCTCAACACTTTTTGTCATGATACTGCCAAGCTTCAATTTATTATGTATCTCTTTATTAAAGTGACTAGGATCTTCAGTTTACAAAACGGGACGAACTCGATAGGTTTCGTCCAAACCGAAAGCAGGACGGAGGAGGTCTTTTCCAAGAAGTATGACAGAGCAAGCTATTACAAAAAAAATATATCTTCTGTGATTAGCAGTTGGCACTACGTCAAAATAAACACAAAATTGCACAGCTGATTTAAATGTCAAAAATTATTTAGACTTCCAAAATAATAAAATAAGAATGCGCCACTCTACAATGCAAAAACTACTCTCCTATCTAAATCACAACATTATTATTTAAATGAAAATGCTTCTTTTCAAGATTAGAATCACTGTGACATCAATCACTGTACTGATTCACACAAGGATGTACAAAGTTGACATGACAATGGTGTGAAGTCATCATTGAATAGCTCAAGATAAAATAATGGTCAAGTTTAGTGCTAGAATGTATTTAACAAAAACATGACTGTTGTAGATAAATAAATGGCCGAAAACGACTGACTGTCTGACATTTCAACGCACAACCGAAACTACTGGGACTAGGAACATGCAATTTTGCACAAGGCCTCCTTTTTTGATGTAGGTGAGCAGTTGAGCACTTAAAAAAGATTTTTGGAAATACAACTGTTTAAAAGTGAAAAGGAAAAATTGTACTTAATCTAATCTAATCTCTAATGTTTGTCCTGTTCTTATTATGAGGTGTACAATAAAGTATATAATAAATAAATCAGCGCAGACGAAGTGCTAGTTGCACATAATAGAAACGAAGAAATTGCTAGTGTACTTGAAGTATCTATGTACTTGAAATGAAATATTGATAAGGTTTACGTCACGTGATGAATTGGGAACAACTAAAAAGCAACAAAACAAGCACAAATATACCATATTTAAATAAGAAACTATCGAATTACTATTAAATATAAACGCATTTATATATCTCCTCAATAATGTGTAGACTGCCATATCATATTTCATTGAATGCAAATATATTCTTGCGTGATAATATTATTTGCATGTTTGTTGTGTCTGCTGGTCATTGACTTTTACCGCCAAAGGCAAAGTCGCCTGTCCAAATATCAACATAAGGTTACATTACAAAAACACAAAGCTTTGCCAACAATAGAAAACATTCTATCTACCTAATTGTTCTTGAAAGTCATACACAAATAAAAGTTCACACATTGAAATTGCGTCCTAAGCGTAGAGTTTTTACGCAGGCCAATTGTTTTAAGCAGACCACCCGTTGCGACCATAATTTTGGCAACGTGACTCGTCCATCGAGTTCGCGTTTGTCGTGACCCGAATACTCCAATATTACATACAATTATGTATGATTTTTTATTGTGTGTCGAATTTCTACAAACGTTAGGAGCCTGTAAAATTTAACGCCTCTGCCTTCGCGCCTTTAAAAAATCAAAACGTCACGTTTTCGTAATGATAGTTTTGACATTTCAATGTTGCTGTATGCAATAACTTAAATTATGCATTTTTTTTTTTAAATGAATTAAGTATTTAAATTTCCATACGAATGCTTACTCATAGACATTGTGTATCTCTGCCGGTACCGTCATCTCATCATACTTCACCTAAACGCAGTCCTGTGTCTTTCTAATTAAAATTTGCAATTTCTATTGCATTTTAATTTTGCTTTATCCCGATACAAACCCACCTTTAAGTTGCTGATTAGTTTGTTTTCTTTAAATGTCTTCCAAATCTGGATCTCAAACAGTGAGCCTTATAATTATGGTTTATCATAAGGTTCTCGCCGTGTCCCCTTAACTTACGCTACCCGCACTTCCTCAAGACGTCCAACTTTGACAACACACCTCTGCGATCAGTGCTTCCAATTACCATAAGTTGCTAGACATACTAAGAGCGGCTGAATGTCAATATGTATAGCTGTTGCTTAACCTGCGTCGTGTAGGCATACCATTATTCTAGCACCCACGCAAAGAGGTTGATGAAACTTCTTGCTGTCAACTGTCAAATGTAATGGCGAAACTTTTTGGGGTAGGTGTGGGAACATATCTTTTGTTGAATACTTGAAGGGATCTTATATTGATTATGAACTTCATTTTCAAAATGAGTTTGGTTTTTTTTAAGACGACTTTTGGCTATTATAAGAGGGCCAATTCTTCTACATATTTTCTAAGCAACGTTCGCATTCGCATCTCAGTTGCGATCTGTCAAAGACACCTCTAATTTCCCTTCATTTTTGACTGATTGCGATAATTGGCGCGTGCCATCATCCAAATTCATGGTGTACGATAGTCTTTGATCAGAGAATTGATTATGCATGCAAATATGAATCACACACTCAGTGCTCAAAACATGAAGCCGCTCTATAATAATAATAATATGCACGACGTTTCATTGTAAAGGTAACATGGTGCCGTCACTTATGTGCAAATTAGTTACATTTACCGACTGATTTGAATGCAAGTAGCATTATGAAATTAGTATGAACGATACTTTTAACAGACTGCTAAGATATAAATAGTGCATAGGTACTAATTCCATGCAGTCTGCAGTTTTCAAACAGTGACAAATTACGTCATGAACTCATGAAGTTACGTCAACAGTTTGGCATTTTCGAATTTTGAATGCCCTTGAATTCTTGGAATAAATGTTAAAGGATTTGAGGGTCTCAAATGACAAGGTATAATGAATGGTTCCGTTGTCAAAGTGTGTGGTCAAAAAATAAACACGACGTGCCAAAATACCTGTGCAAAATTGTGTTTAATTGAGGTGGAAAAGGACAGTTAAATGGCAGTTCTGCTTACTGCTGTCGGAAATTTGGAATTCATAACAAATGACTTTAAAGATTCGTTTTTTAAGGGCTGATTTTTCTAAGGGTCTTGTATTATAAGGAACTTTCTCATGATGAATGAAAATGTTCGTAACATAATACCACAAATAAAGTAACTTTATTGTATTAACTTCATCCTCGACAATAAGTATTGTTTATAATTTCCATGAAGAATCCGCCGCGTGATTGCCATTGTATCTCATTACCCCAGATGTCGCTACTGAGGCTAAACAAGAGAAAAACGGTTCCGATTCATTGGGTGTTAGCACGTGGAACGTTTTTTGTTTGTTGTTTACTACTAAGTACCTATGCTGTTTCATGTTTGTGTTTGAATGTAGGTAGGTGGCTTTCCTAAGGGGAGGTCTGAGAAACGATGAAAGAACTGTGTGACGTATGATTATGGATAGAAAAGGCTTGGCTACTGAGATGACAACTAAGTAATAGTAGTGATGTGTCATTTTGTTAATTGTAAATGTTGTCGTTCTTTTACTAAAGAAGACATGTTGCGCCGATCCCAAATAAATTGGGATAAAGGCAAGAGAATGATGCGACTGTTTTATTTGAGAACGTATTTTGTACTCAGGGAAGTATCCGTCTAGAGTTCCAGATGACATTGGTGAAAATGACGTTGTCAGGTTGTCAAAATTAGGAAAAAAAAACTTTTACAAACGCATCAGTTTGTTTAATTTTTTTTGTTGAAATAATTTTGACAGTAATACTATACTATACTATTGTTAGTCCGTAGTATCCAACAGCAGGGCAAAGGCCTGCCTTCCTTCTTTCCAATTTTATATAACTTGGGCGGACGAAGCCCAATTCCCTCCTTAGGTAGGGAGTCCAACTTGTCTCATCTCCTTTTCGTTTTACCACGTCGCTGGTTCCTGATGTTTGGGATCCAATCTGTGGCTCCTTTCGCTCAGTTCTCCAGTGGCATGCGGCAGATAAGACCTGATGCGGCAGATTGGGAATCTCTACCGCAAATTTGTTTAAAGTTCTTTAGATAGTTTAGGAAAACAGATTAATTGAATAGTCAGATAAGAGAGCCAGCTATGAATTAATGTACGTGACGTCATTGATCTTATTCTATTGTTTGATTTTTTACGTGTGTTTTGTTTTTCATTTGTTTGAAACTGACATTGCCTTACTTTACGGAAGGAAGCAAAAACTAACAGGTAGGAAATGGACCAAATTGGCAGAGATTAAATTAAACTACTTAATATTGGTGCATAATTGCCAACTGTTAAATGCAAACTATTTGACCAACCATTCGGAATAGCGAAAAAACCTAATTCTTCAATCGTACTGGTATTTGAGCTAACATTGGTCGGAGGGGCAATTCTCGTATTTTTAAGGAGTGTTCACATTCGCATCGCAGTCGCAAAATGTCAAAACTACTTCTAATTTCCCTACATTTACACAAGTTTTTGACATTGATGGTCGCTGAAGTGATATTACGACTTAAGTCTTTACGTTGAACACTTTTTAAGTACGAGAATTGACCTCCAGTTTATTGGTGCCAACATACAACTCACAACTTAAGAGGCAGATCCATTCTACCTAATTTCTTTGAATATGACTGGACATTTTACACCGCGAAAAAACTCACGTCTTTCTTTCAAGTAAAAGAAAGCAATTTATTATAAGCAGGAATTGAAACCGTCCACGTCTAAATAGAGCAAAAAACACTAGTGTCGTGAAAGTGTCGACCCACTTGGTACATCGGATGTCTATCGAAAGCAAGAGTCGATAATTACGTGTGAATTAACCGCTAGTGCTGCGCTGCGCCACCTGTCACTTTGACGTGTCGAGATTTGGGTTGGCTGTATGCCGATGTTGCCTGTGCTTTTTTATTTTGCAGCCAAATAAATGTCCTTAAACGAACTACGCCGTAAATGTAAATAAAGCAAGAAAATTTATTGAAGTACAATAGCGTAAATAATTTCCCGTTTAATTTACCTCTCGCAGACAGGTGTAGGTAACGATAGAAAGTTTTCAACGGACAATATCATGTTTACAATTATAGGCACTGTAAATATTGCAATTGTGCAGATTGTTTGCATATTGAACTATTTACAACTTTTCTTCAGAATAGTTCCACAAAAGCGTGTTTAAATAAGTAATTTTGTAAGCTATCAAAAACAAGTAATTAAGCTGAAATATTGAAAACTTAAACAATCCAACGCCGTAAAACATTTAAAAAAAAACAAATAACAGCTATGTTCACACTGTGCAAACTTTGCAAAAAAACACCACCAACATACGATAAATAACTCAATTATTTTTAATAACCACATCCGTGGTTACCATCTAAGTCGACCTTATTCTGCGGTTGCGTGCGATCGACTAGTTAGGGACAAATTATGGACGCATACTTGATCTGCTCGTGCGCGTGCGGACCCAGCCTTATGATTTCACTCAGTGAAAATTGGGCTGTGTCAGTATGTAAGATGGTAGAAGGTTCATTCTTGATAAGGCATGAGTACCTACTGGGGACTGCTATCATGAATTAGTTCCTAGGTTCGGCTGCAGAATTTTGGACTTAACACGAAAAACAGCTGGTCATCGGGGATTTCCAAGTCACGCCACAACGTCTTGTTCTTCACCTGTCATATCCAGCCTGTCTCAGGTTGGAGGAAGAGGTCGATTCTTACAGACTATCGCCCTAGAACCCATACGAGGACTGGACGCTTGCCGATACGATACGCAGTCTGCCCCAGGACTCGTTTGCTCCAGCGACCCTGGGTGCTTAACCCTGCTAATATTGTTTTGTGAGCTTTTGGAAATAAATGTTAGGGTCAGGTGGTCAGGATAACACATTTCGCTAGTTATATTTAAGTAGATTATGTAATAGGGTGCCTCCAAATCTACTGTCATCCCAATGGCCCAATTCCCGACCGCAACCCGGAGCTGCTACTGAGAAATTTAAAAACCTAATAACACCACCGACCTTATGCTAAGCAGTAACATTAGTGGTTGCGCCACTATACCAACAAGGCAGTCGATTTCGCATTACTTAAGTCCAATATGTTTAACTACTTTAAGACTAAGAAAGACTATGCTCTTGCAATCTTCCTATCCACCAGTTAAGTGCGTTTGCTCGTCCATTCGCACTAGTATTGCCCTCCTGCTGACCTTACTACATTTTTACAGAATAGTAACATGTAACTAGTCACAACAAGACTATGCACTCGCAGCTACTTTTTCAACAATTAATTGCTGTTAACTGCAGTTTTAGAAAAAACGTTAAGCCGCCGGTAATCTTGCGCAAGTTACCATGACAGTGGAGCCGAAGTAGGTTAGTGGCGCCGATTGTGTTGTCTACTGAATAACTCCTGAACGGAAAACATTGCAATTCATGTTCCCAGCCACAACGAAGTGGTGACGGGTGCGTTTTGGGGGACTGTCTATATGTAAAACTGACGTTCAAAAAGTGCTTCGAGCCAAGGAAAAAAAGTATTTGGGAACAAATCAGGATCAAGTCGTCAGTTGTCACCCACCATGCTACAAACAAGTGTGAAATGATAGTCAATACACTTCTTTCTTTGTATGGGGTTTGACCTGACATGAGTCATCTCAAACGGCTCCAAACTATAAGATCCATTTAATGAAAAAAATGTTTCCTTGCTTCTAGTCTTCTTTATCCTGACTGTAACTTTTTTGGCTTTAATGTGTAAGTTTGGAACTGTTTGTGCTGTCCTGGCCAAGTAAGACGGTTGGTTCCTATGCTGCGCTATGGAGTCTACCCTTATGTGTTGAAGAAGATTTCTAATCCTTTTCTTGTCCTCATTCCTCGCCATATTCTTCTCCTATTTCTTATAGTGACTTGCACTCGACAGTCGATATTTCACTTCGAAGTCCAGTAGATATTTCACATCAGAACACCCGGCTTAAATTCATAAATATCTTCGGGAAAACCAGTAGTGCGTCAATAACAGCCGGTATTCTTTACAAAAACACACAATATAAAGTGTAACACCCCAATTAAATTGTTAAGACCAATTGACTTTAAGACGAACCACTAATGACTGTATTCAAAGATGCCACATACCACAGTCTATGACTTACACACCCGAGGTTAACAACTAGAACGAAAAACAAAAAGAAGTAAAATAAAGAGAAATTCTTTACACTGGTATTACTTCGTTCACTAGAATGTCAATTACTGTGCGCTATACGTAGATTAACGATAGGGTTGCCTGCATTAAAATTAATATCGTACTGGCCGGTTGTAACGTCATTTGTTAGGTTCGATTTATGAAAAGTGACAGGTCAGGAAATTACATCGCATTTTAAGGATGGAACAGGATTCCGCGCCCCAATATTTTGTATTTCTTCGGACCGCATAATTTAGGATACATTTTTAGCATAGGGATGTATATATTCGTAACTACGTCGTACCTTTTATACAGTTAAAATATGCTAAGATATGTCAAAGGAAAGTTTAAAAACATTCTCAAGTGTCATGAGTGCAAATGTAAAGATTATGTTGTTTCAAAACCTTCTAAGTAGTCCCCGCAAAGTTTTCTGAAATATCTCAACTAACGCGACATAACATTGCAATGGATTTTCAGTATGGCTCATCGGCAACGGACAACCCTGACAAACACACGATGGATGATTTAACGGGAATTAATTTATCACTAAAACCCATAATAATAATAATAATATCTTGGGACAACTCACACACGGTCATCCGATCCCAAACTAGGCAGAGCCTGTGCTATGGCAACCAGACAACTGATAAACATACTTATATATTTCTAAATACATACATATTATAGACAAATTACACCCAGACACAGAACAAATGATCATGCTCATCACACAAAGATTTGTCCTGGGTGGGAATCGAACCCACGACCTCCGGTTTAGCAGTCAGGGTCACTAACCACTCG